>CM076579.1:997080722-997680722 GCA_034641835.2 Pinus albicaulis
CGAATTCATTTCACTAAGCTCCATCATCTTGCTGCATTTTCAACAACCCCTCTCAGCAAGATATGGATTATATTCAATCCCTATCCTGCCTCTGTGGAATTCGAACTTGCTCCTGGTGAGCGCCTTCGTCAGGATGTCGGCATCCTGATCCTCCGTGGGAACATATGAAAGCATCATGATTCTCCGCTGAACACAATCTCTGATATGATGGTGCCTGATGTCGATGTGTTTGGACCTATCATGAAATACTGGATTAGCCGAGAGTTTAATGCAACTCTGGTTATCACAGTAGATCACTGTAGGCTCCAAATGCAACCCGAACAAACCTGCGAGGATCTTCCTCATCCAAATAGCCTCGCATGCAGCCAAGCTAGCTGCCATGTACTCGGCCTCTGCTGAACTGAGTGCCACGAATCTCTGCTTCCTGCTGTACCAGGAAACTGCTGTCGACCCAATGCTGAAAACTCCTCCAGAAGTGCTCTTCCAGTCCGTTGGACTCCCTGCCCAATCTGCATCAGTGAAGCCAGAAAGCTTCACTCCATCCTCCTGTTTGTACCATAGACCATATCCCGATGTGCCTCTGATATAGCGCAATACATGCTTGCCTGCCTTCCAAAAGAGCTTGGTAGGCTTAGCCATAGCTTGCGAAAGCTGGTTAACTGCATAGCATATATCGGGTCGTGTATTGACCAGATACATAAGCGACCCCACCAACTGTCGATAGACAGTGGCATCCACTACCTCCGCTGAAGTAGCATCCTCCTTCCTCCAACCACCCGGAAGAGGAGTGTCAACAGGCTTGCAGCCTTGCATGTTGAACCTCTCCAGAATCTCCCGGGCATACTTGCCCTGAGAAACAAACAGTCCTCCGCTGCGCTACCAAATCTCCAATCCCAGGAAATAATGAAGGATGCCCAAGTCCTTCATCTCAAACTCTCGTGCAAGATCCTCCTTGCATCAAAGTATCAACTGCTCATCGCCAGTCAAAATCAGATCATCTACATACAGTACGATGATCAACAGCTTCCCCTCCACCACAATCTGGTACAGGTTAGGATCTGCCTCACTCTTGGAGAATCAAACGTTAAATGTTGTCTATCTGGGTGTACCAAGCACACGGTATTGCTTCGGCCGTCACAGGTGCTCTCTTGGTCGGCACACATGCGACTCCTTGTTGAAGATACGAGCCTGTTAGGGTTTGCTACTGTGTACAGGCTTACCGAAATAACTCCATTGAGGCACTTGGGGTATCACATCCCATCACAGTCAAATGTGCCACCCCATCTGCTTATTTGAAGGTAAGGATCGTAGTATGGGAAGAGAGTACCTTGCGACAGGTGCAAAGGTCTCCTCATAATCGATCCCCTCGATCTGTGAGAAGCCACAGGCGACAAATCTCGCCTTGTACTTCTCCACACTCCCGTCAGCCGCCTGCTTCACTTTATAGATCCATCGCGAACCCGCCACTGATTTCCCCTCCGGTCTTGGGACAATCTCCCATGCACTGTTTCTGACGACCGAATCATATTCTTCGATCATGGCATCAACCCATGCGGGTTCCTCGACAGATTCCTCAAAAGAGGATGGCTCCATCACGACACATTGACTCACAAGAGCCATGTATCCGATTATCAGATACGGGTGAGCGCCTACGTACGCGTATGTTGGCAGACGGTCTGCAACCTTCTGCATCACAACCTTTCGCTCGAGGAAACACGCGGGTGCGCATGTGCCTACGATGGTTGGCGCTGCATGGGTGGTTTCTTCCACCTCTTGAACCTCCTCTTGTGGATGATCCACATCCGAAAGCTCCTCCTTAGGAACTAACAGCTCCTCATCTGCATGCAAGTGTAGCTCCCTCTAAGGTGAACACTGCATGGCTTTCTCCTCCTAAAATTTTATATCCCATCGCACAACAGTCTTTTGACTGTCTGACAAATACACCCGGTAATTGTGAGGTGTATCAATGTACCCCACAAATATTCCAACCTCAGCGGTTGGATCCAGCTTCCTTCTCGCATCCTTCGTCACATGCATGTAGATAGGAGAACCAAAGATCCACAAATGGGAAATATCAGGCCTCTTGCCAGAATAAGCCTCCTTTCCGATTGTACTCTGCACCGAAGACCGCGGGAACAACGTGCCGCACACTCTGCTAACGTATTTCATGCCTCGGCCTGGTGAAGGGGTAGGCCCTGATCATGCAACATCGCCCGTGCAACACCCACAATAGTTTTGTTCTTCTGCTCAGCCACCCCGTTCTGCTGTGGGTTATGGGGTGCGATGAGCTCTCTCCAAATCCCTTCTGCGCTGCAAAAGTATTTGAATTTAGCCGAGATGAATTCGCCACCATTATCGCTCCTAAGAGCCTTCACCTTCTTCCCCGACTCCTTCTCGACCAGTGCTTTAAACTCACAGAACTTAGCGAATGTATCGCTCTTCTTCTGCATGAAGAAGATCCAGCACTTTTGAGAGAAATCATCAACAAAGATCACATAGTACTTGTGCTTTGCTGTCGAAGCTACTGAGAAAGGTCCACACACGTCTGTGTGAATTCTCTCAAGGATCGTCGTGGAGCGACTATCCTTCTCGTGAAAGGTGGCTTTCACAAATTTTCCCAAGGTACATCCCTTGCACTGATCTGACTGCGCAAGAGTACCCTTAGGAAGCCCGGTAGAAATCTCAGGCTGCAGTATCTTCAAAGCTCCATGTGAAGGTGGCCTAATCTCCTGTGCCACAGTTCGCCCTCATCATCCCGGCTCACCACTTCTCCCGCCTTGCATGCCATAGCTGCGCAACCATCTACCTGCAGCTGATAAAGGTTCTTGGTTCGAACCCCTATCTTTCGGGTCTCTCCAGTAGTCTTACTGCGCAGGAAGGCTTTTCCTTCGCTGAAGACCACATCATACCCCTTATCCTCCAATATCGCCACAGAGATCAAGTTATTCTTCAATCTAGGTACATGCATGACATCCTTCAGTACAAAGGGTTTACCAGACTCCCTCTGAAAGGATATGGTACCGATACCAGTCGCACTGTATCTACCATCATCGCCCATCTCGATGTGTACACCCAAATATTTGTCCTCCGGACCAGATTTGAGAACAAATCCCGATCTCCCGTCATATGAAATGACGCACCGCTGTCCAAGAACCACACCGATCCCATCACACTTGAAACCAAGCATGTGATCAGTGAAAAGTCAAGCTCGAACTGCGAAGCCAAAGCTTCTCCAACTGCAGATCTTCCTGCTTGCTTGTTTTTCTTCTTCTTCGGACAATTGGTAGCATAATGTTCGTGATCATGGCAGTGAAAACACTTTACTTTCGCCATATCCTGCTTCTTGCCCTTTGCACCGGAATGAGAAGTTTTCTTACCCTTCCCCTTCTTTTCTTTGGCAGCCAAAGCGCAATTTTCTTCATCAGCTCCCTTTGATGAAGATCCGTCCCTAGTAGTCCTCCTTATCTCCTCCTGCATGAGATCCGCCCAAAGGCGCTCCCCATCCCGGCAGCTTCTCCCGACCATTGACACTATCTTGATATGAGTGCCAAGCCTTCGGAAGACCCAGGAAACCGAGGGTCGACCATGTCCTCATCTTCGACGGTCACCCCACACTTCCCGACTCATCTCTGCATTGAGTGAACTTCGTGAGGTATTTGAGCGTCTCTGTCGCCTTTCTCCATCTTGATGTTCCAGAGCTTATCTTTGAGCGCAGGCTTCCTTCAGTCGCTCTTACTGGAATAGATCCGTCGAAGCTTTTCCACATTAAATATGGAGAAGCCTTTCCGCACGAGCTGGACCTGATATGATCCTTGACGCCCTCCAACGGGGATCCTTCGACATTTTTCCATCTTCTTTTGCCATGCTTCGACTTCGGCAGGATCAGTGGGCTTTTGGACATCCGTATCCACGAACTCCTTCAATCCATTATCTTCTAATACGCATCATGCGATCCTTCCATGCAGCATAATTCGAGCTCCTTCAAGAGCATATTCGAGTGTAAGCCGTTGAAAGACATTTTCAACTCTAGGCACCATATAAACAATCTGTTGCAAAATTCGAATTCCAAACTCAAAAACTCAACTGCTTCTGGATCTGTGAGAACAAAATATTTCTAGCACAGAGATCGACTATAAGGGCATTTACTAGATATATCACCTTTCAAAGAAAGATGAATCTGGAGGCTACCTGGCCCGCATGCAGACTCTGTCTACCGAAATAAGTTTGTAATCACTGTGATGATCAATCTAAGCTTCAATAGCTCTGATACCATGTAGAAATTTGCTAAATAATGATTAATTATTCACTGAGACTATCCTGATCACATAAAATTCGAATTTATATGCAACACATAATCTCTTCCACTCAGATCATCAAACATGCAGAAAATAAATCAAGCGATAACACATCAAATCATCATACACATTAACACAGTATGTATGGGGAAAGCTTATAGCTAAAAACCCCGCAGCTAGTGTGTATATTATAATGGAGAAATCATGTAACAAAACAAGTACAATACTCCTCACAAGTACTCAGTACTTTCTCATAAAGTCACACACAATCTAGCTTAGTTTTGAACAGGTTACTGGTTCAAAACTCCCCGCCAATTGCCTTGCCTCTATTGCGCAATCATGGCTTGTATATGAAGAGATCCAAGGTTCGAATCCCCTTGGCTTGACTGCGCAATTGTCATGGACAATTCCTCCAAGTGTAATGCAAATCCCATGCAAAACTAATCCTCCAACTGATAGCTTTACTCACCCTTTCATCTACCTCTTCCACTCGTCTCCACTGAACTGATCATGCACTGTAGTGAACTGAAGTGTTCTTGAGTTGACTAATGAGTTAATATTTAGTGAATTAAATAATATTTAATTCACTTCACTCATATCTAGTTGATTAGTTAGTTAACTAATCCCAACTATTTCAACTAAAACAAATAGAACACAACTCCACTATCTGTCTCATTAACTCCACCAAACTTCTGCCAATTAAGTCCTAACTAAAGTCAACCATGCATGTGCTCACCAAACCCTTAGGAATAGTGTAATTCCTCCATCGGATGCATGAGCCACTTCCAAGGCTCGAAGTGAAGTGCTCCAAGAGAGTAAACTGAAGTTTAGAGTCCAAATATTATTAACGGTAATGTCTTTGACTTCCCTATTCTAGGATAGGCGGTCTAAATATAGACTTCGACCTATAGGTCAAAAAATAGAGGTCCATATATTTTTACCAACATGACCAATACTCAAGAATAACATACTACAACCCCTGGACCATGCTCCATATGTCTAAAAATAGACATAGTCTAAAAATAGACTTTACTCCAGAATTTGCTGCGGGCCCACTTAGTGAAGACGCGACTTCATTTCACTAAGCTCCATCATCTTGTTGCACACCACTTGCTCCCTCTCGGCAACCAACATTGTTGCATCTGCAATCCCTATCCTTACTCTGTGGAATTCGAACTTTCTCCTGGTGAGCGCCTTCGTTAGGATGTCGGCATCCTGATCCTCCGTGGGAACATATGAAAGCATCATGATTCTCTGCTGAACACAATCTATGATATGATGGTACCTGATGTCGATGTGTTTGGACCTATCATGAAATACTGGATTAGCCAAGAGTTTAATGCAACTCTAGTTATCACAGTAGATCACTGTAGGCTCCAAATGCAACCTGAACAAACCTGCGAGGATCTTCCTCATCCAAATAGCCTCGCATGCAACCAAGCTAGCTGCCATGTACTCGACCTCTGCTTAACTGAATGCCATGGATCTCTGCTTCCTGCTATACCAGGAAAATGCTGTCGACCCAATGCTGAAAACTCCTCCAGAAGTGCTCTTCCGGTCCATTGGACTCCCTGCCCAATCTGCATCAGTGAAGCCAGAAACTTCGCTCCATCCTCCTGTCTGTACCATAGACCATATCTCGATGTGCCTCTGATATAGCGCAATACATGCTTGCCTGCCTTCCAAAAGATCTTGGTAGGCTTAACCATAGCTTGCGAAAGCTGGTTAACTGCATAGCATATATCGGGTCGTGTATTGACCAGATACATAAGCGACCCCACCAACTGTCGATAAACAGTGGCATCCACTACCTCTGCCGATGTAGCATCCTCTTTCCTCCAACCACCAGGAACAGGAGTATCGATAGGCTTGCAACCTTGCATGTTGAACTTCTCCAGTATCTCCCGGGCATACTTGCCTTCAGAAAAAAATAGTCCACCCTTTCTGCTGCCAAATTTCCAATCCCGGGAAATAATGAAGGAGGCCCAAGTCCTTCAGCTCAAACTCCTTTGCAAGATCAGCCTTGCATGAGAGTATCAATTGTTCATCACCTATCAGTATCAAATCATCTACATAAAGTACAATGATCGAAACTTCCCTCCACCACAATCGATGCAGTTGAGATCAGCCTCACTCTTGGAGAATCCAAGCCGGTGAATTGTCTATCAGAGTGTACCAAGCACGAGGTGCTGCCCGGCCGTACGGTGCTCTCTTGAGTCGGCACACATGCGACTCACTGCTGAAGATATCGAAACCTTCAGGCTGCTCTATGTACACCTCCTCCTCAATGACTCCGTTGAGGAACGCATTCTTCACATCCATCTGATGGATGTGCCATCCCATCTGCGTTGAGAGAGCTAGGATCGTCCGTATGGAGGAGTACCTTGTGACAGGTGCAAAGGTCTCCTCATAATCAATCCCCTCGATCTGTGAGAAGCCATGGGCGACAAATCTTGCCTTGTACTTCTCCACACTCCTGTCAGCCGCCTGCTTCACTTTGTAGATCCATCGCGAACCCACCATTGATTTCCCCTCCGGTCTTGGGACAATCTCCCATGCACTGTTTCTAACGATCGAATCATATTCTTTGATCATGGCATCTACCCATGCAGGTTCCTCCACAGCTTCCTCAAAAAAGGATGGCTCCGTCACAACACATTGACTCACAAGAGCCATGTATCCAGTGTACCGATCCGGTGACTGCCTCTGTCTGCGCTGTGTTGTAGGTGGTCCTACAACCTTCTCTACATCTCGAGCCAGTCGCTTAGCTTTTGTAGTGCGCTTGCGCCCTCTGATGGTTGGCGCTGCATGGGTGGTTTCTTCCACCTCCTGAAATTCCTCTTGTGGCTGATCCACATCCGGAAGCTCCTCCTTAGGAACTAACAACTCCTCATTTGCATGCAAGTGTGGCTCCCTCTCAAGCGAACACTGCATGACTTTCTCCTCCTGAAACTTGATATCCCGTAAGCAATCAAGTCTTTCGACATGCGACAAATACACTGATAGTTGTGAGGTGTATCAGTGTACCCCACAAATATTCCAACCTCAGCAGTTGGATCCAGCTTCCTTCTCACATCCTTCATCACATGCATGTAGACAGGAGAACCAAAGATCCAGAAATGGGAAATATCAGGCCTCTTGCCAGAATAAGCCTCCTTCGGTGTACTCATGCCAAGAACCTTGTTAGGAAGAAGAGCGTACGCACATGCAACTGCCTTATTTCATGCCTCGACCCACAAGTGAAGGTGAGCTGATCATCTGCAACATCGCCCATGCAGCCCCCACGATCGTTACGGTATTCCGCTCAAGCCACCCCGTTCTGCGTGGGTTATGGGGTGCGATGAGCTCTCTCACGGATCCCTTCTACTTGTGACTGGTGTCAATATTCTTGAATTCGTTGAGATGGTCACCACCATTGTCACTCCTAAGAGCCTTCACCTGCTTCCCCGATTCTTTCTCAACCAGTGCCTTGAACTCACAGAACTTTGAGTATGTCTCGCTCTTCTTCTGCATGAAGAAGATCCGGCACTTATGAGAAAAATCATCAACAAAGATCACATAGTACCTGTGCTTTGCTGTCGAAGCTACTGAGAAAGGTCCACACACGTCTGTGTGAATTCTCTCAAGGATCGTCGTGGCGCGACTATCCTTCTCATGAAAGGTGGCTTTCACAAATTTTCCCAAGGTACACCCCTTGCACTGATCTGACTACGCAAGAGTTCCCTTAGGAAGCCCAGTAGAAATCCGCTACAGTATCTTCAAAGCTCCATGGTGAAGGTGGCCACTCTCTTGTACTTACGAAGTTCTTTCTATCAAATCGGCTCTGCTTCTCTCGCCCAACTTCCATGCCATAGGCTGCTGCTACAGTAGTCTACACCAGGCGATAAAGGTTCTTGGTTCGAACACCTATCTTCCGGGTCTCTCCGGTAGTCTTCTTGCGCGGGAAGGCTTTTCATTCGCAACCACATCATACCCCTTATCTTCCAACATCGCCACAGAGATCAAGTTCTTCTTCAATCCCGGTACATGCATGACATCCTTCAACACGAAGGGTTTACCAGACTCCCTCTGAAAGGATATGGTACCGATACCAGTCGCACTGTATCTACCATCATCGCCCATCTCGATGTGCACACCCAGATCTTTGTCCTCCAGATCTGAGAACAAATCCTGATCTCCCGTCATATGAAATGATGCACCGCTGTCCAAGAACCACACCGATCCCTTCACACTTGAAACCAAGCATGTGATCAGTGAAAATTCAAGCTCGAACTGTGAAGCCAAAGCCTCTCCATCTACAGATCTTCCCGCTTGCTTATTTTTCTTCTTCTTTGGACAATTCGTAGCATAATGTCCGTGATCATGGCAGTGAAAACACTTCACTTTTTCCATATCTTGCTTCTTTCCATTTGCACCGGAATGAGAATTTTTCTTACCCTTCCCCTTCTTTTCTTTGGCAACCAAAGCGCAATTTTCTTCATCATCTCCCTTTGATGAAGATGGATATGGTACCGATACCAGTCGCACTGTATCTACCATCATCGCCCATCTCGATGTGCACACCCAAATATTTGTCCTCCAGATCTGAGAACAAATCCCGATCTCCCGTCATATGAAATGACGCACCGCTGTCCAAGAACCACACCGATCCCAACACTCTTGAAACCAAGCATGCGATCAGTGAAAAGTCAAGCTCGAACTGTGAAGCCAAAGCTTCTCCATCTGCAGATCTTCCCGCTTGCTTGTTCTTCTTCTTGTTTGGACAATTGGTAGCATAATGTCTGTGATCATGGAAGTGAAAACACTTCAATTTTGCCATATCCTGCTTCTTTCCCTTTGCACCGGAATGAGAAGTTTTCTTACCCTTCCCCTTCTTTGCTTTGGCAACCAAAGCGCAACTTTCTTCATCATCTCCCTTTGATGAAGATCCATCTCGAGTAGTCCTCCTTATCTCCTCCTGCATGAGATCCACCCAAAGGCGCTCCCATCTCGGCAGCTTCTCCTGACCATTGATGCTATCTTGATATGAGTGCCAAGCCTTCGGAAGACCAAGGAGAGCCAGGTCGACCATTTCCTCGTCTTCGACAGTCACCCCCACACTTCCCAGCTCATCTCTGCATTGAGTGAACTTCGTGAGGTATTTGGCGATACTATCGCCCTTCTCCATCTTAATGTTCCTGAGCTTATATTTGAGCGCCAGCTTCCTTTGGTCGCTCTTACTATGGAATAGATCCGTCAAAGCTTTCCACATTAAATATGGAGTAGCCTTTCCATGCAGGCTGGATACAATATGATCCTTGATGCCCTCCAACAGGATCCTTTGACACTTCGCCATCTTCTTTTGCCATGCATCGACTTCAGCTGCATTAGTGGGCTTTTGGACATCCGTATCTACGAACTCCTTCAGACCATTATCTTCTAATATTTCCTCCATGCGATCCTTCCATGCAACATAATTCGAACTGCCTTCAAGAGCATATTCGAGTCGCAAACCGTTGAAAGACATTTTCAACACTGGCACCAAGAAAACAAAACTGCTGCAAAATTTTGAATTCCACCTCAAAGCTCAACCGCTCTAGATCTGTGAGAACAAATTATTTCTAGCACAAAGATTGACTGCAAGGGGCATTTACCAGACCTTTCACTTTCCGAAGAAAGATGAATCCGGAGGCTACCTGGCCCGCATGCAGACTCTGTCTACCGAAATAAGTTTGTAATCACTTTGATGATCAATCTCTGCTTCAATAGCTCCGATACCATGTAGAAATTTGCTGAATAATGATTAATTATTCACCGAGACTATCCTGATCACATACAATTCGAATTTATATGCAACACATAATCTCTTCCACTCAGATCATCGAACATGCGGAAATAAAATCAAGCGATAACACATCAAATCATCATACACATTAACATAGTATGTATGGGGAAAGCTTATAGCTGAAAACCCCGCAGCTATTGTGTATATTATAATGGATAAATCATGTAACAAACTCATTACAATACTCCTCACAAGTACTCAGTACTTTCTCATGAAGTTACACACAAACTAGCTCAGTTTTGAACAGGTTACTGGTTCAAAACTCATCGCCAATTGCCTTGCCTCTATTGCGCAATCCAGGCCTGTCTATATAGAGATCCAAGGTTCGAATCTCCTTGGCTTTACTGCGCAATTGTCATGGAAAAATCCTCCAAAAGTGGTACAAATCTCATGCACAACTGATGTCACCACTGATAGCTAACTCCACCCTTTCATCTACCTCTTTCACTGGTCTCCACTGAATTGATCATGCACTGTAGTGAACTGATGTGTTATTGAGTTGAATAATGAGTTACTAGTTAATGAATTAAATAATATTTAATTCACTCCACTCATAACTAATTGATTAGCTAGTTAAACTAATCTTAACTAGTTCAACTAAAATAAACAGAACACAACTCCACTATCTGTCTCATTAACTCCACCAAAATTCTGCCACTGAAGTCCAACTGAAGTCAACCATGCATGATGCCATCAAACCCTTGGGAATAGTGTAATTCCTCTGTCAGATGCATGAGCCACTTCTGTAGCTCGAACTGAAGTGCTCCAAGAGAGTAAACTGCTGTTTAGAGTCCAAATATTATTAAGGGTAAATAATATTTGACTTCCCTATTTTTAGGAGAGGCAGTCTAAAAATAGAGATCGACCTCTTCGACCTAAAAAATAGAGTCTCATATATTTTTACCAACATGACCAATGCCCCAAGAATCTCAAACTGGAATCCCCGAACCATGCTCCATATGTCTAAAAATAGACATAGTCTAAAAATAGACTTTGCGCCAGAGTTCGCCTGCGGGCCCACTTAGTGAAGGCGACTTCATTTCACTAAGCTCCATCATCTTGCTGCATTTTCAACAAAAGGTGTATAAATGATGTATCTATAGGTCAGTTCAGAAGTGATAGAGAAAGGTAATCCAATTAGGACCAGAGAAATAATATGTCGCAATGTGTACGCAGGTTTGATGAAGGCAGCCTGCGTACATACGCTACTTGGTATACAGGCAACCCGAAGAAGAAAAATCGCGTATGCCTTTTGCGCTCTAAAATTATGATACCAGGGGGGCATTACCATGGTATTAGCCCACAATATTGAGCATTGTGTCATTTATTTGATTCCATCCAAGAATACCATCGACACTTGTGTGGTTTTGGCTCATGGTATTAGTAAAGGGTAAAAATATATAAGGAGAAGAAGATCATAGTGCATGGTGTGTGCATGTGTAAGGGTTGTTACTGAATACTTCTCTCTGAAGTATATCTGCATGGAGTGAAGTTTGTTTTATTGATAGATCTGAATCTATGATGCACCCTTGGATACAATGATGGATCATTATCTCTAGACCTGAAATGACTACGTACTTGTATGATATAATTGTGAGATGTCTGGATCGGTGACCTGTCGCATGTTTGCTGAAATGAAGTAAAGAAATATGGGTAATTTTATAGATCTACATATTTCTGCAGTAATAACATTTACAGATCTATACGCTAGTTCGTCACAGTGGAATCACGTATACATGCGGCTTTGTCTTTGATAAAGCGCGAATGGAGATCAAGGTTTTCTGAAGCTTGCTGAAGAGGTTATCTGTTCAATGCTATTGTATTTATTTGTATTTCTGCTGTTTGTCGATGAAGTCTTCATGAAGATCTGGGTTATTTGAATACTATATATGATGCTAAGTTGAATATGTACAAATCTGATCAATGAGTGAATAAATTTGTTTAATGATGACTGACTGATTGAGGGTTTTGAAATACTGAAAATATATCTGACTGAAAGCCTTAGATCTGGTTCTGAGATTGATCATATACTATAAATTTAGTATTCTCAAATTTATACACAGGTTGGTGTGAAGGAAAGCATGTATACACGCGAGTTCAATAAAGTGAAGTAGCGTATACATTTTAAGATAATCAATGATCAGGGTTGAGATTGGTTCTGCATGCTGATTATGAAATCTGGGTTTATTATTGTGTTCTGGTTACAATGATCTCACTATTCTGATTGAATTTTGTGTGAAGTTTATTGGTGTTGATATTTACGCTGAGTTGTGTTGAAGCTGTGGGATCTAGTGTGAAAATTGATGAAACATGGTCTGTAGTGGTTTTGAGGGTTGAAACCTTCAGTATGGAAGTAGAAGCTTCCTACCAATAGAAGCTGGTGTTCTAATCAGGGGGTTGAAGCTCCCTTCCAATAGTGGCTGGTATATGAGATCAGGGTGTTGGAGCTCCCTTCCAGCAGTAGCTGGAGAACGAGAGAAGGTTATAGCCTTCTACAGGTAGATGCCTGCGTACTGATATGAGTCTGCACCAGTACAATATTGTAAGCAACTTTCCATATAATAAATATTGAAGACATAGACAACAAAAACGATGTTTTTCTCCTGAATTGGGTTTCCACTTTAAATCCTGGTGTTCATGTGTATTTCTTATGTGTGATGATTTATTCCGTTCTTACTACACATGATTCCTGCTTACTAAACATCCGATGAATGAATTATGCACTGATCTAAGTCAATAATTATCTGCCTAATAATATAGTTGCATGTATATGCTAGTTGGGTTCATTAAAGTCGAGTATAGAAATCAGTAAAGAAAAAGTAAAACTTTACAGTGAGTTATAAATACTGATTCACCCCCGCTCTTAGTATTTTTCCCAACAATTAGTGTCAGAGCTAGTCCTTCTGAAGAAGCTTAATCGCTATAAGGAATATCATCTAAGATGAGCAATCAAGATGGGATAAGATCTATCAGGCCTCCTCTCTTCAACTGAAACAATTTAATCTTCTAGAAGACAAGGACAAGGTCCTATCTTCAGTCTCTTGGAGCAGATGTTTGGGCTATATTTGAAGGAAGTTATCAATATCCAGCCTCAGTTCCAGCAGATCCAACAACAAGCAAAAACTATGAAACCAATGCAAAGGCGATCAATGCATTATTGGGAAGTCTGACTGAATCTGACTTTGTCAAAGTCATGCAATTGAATACAACAAAGGAGATATGGGATAAAATCATTCTAAGCTATGAAGGTGATGCCAAGGTAAAAAGTGCTAAACTCCAAACTCTCATAACACAATATGAACAACTCAGAATGCATAATGAGGAAATCATTGCTAGTTTCCTTTTACATCTAGATGACATTGTAAATTGTATGAGAAATCTGGGAGAAACCATAACTACATTACTCTAGTAAAAAAGGTTTTAAGATCTCTAACTCCCAAATTCGATTCAAAAGTGTCTGCTACTAAAGAGAAGTAGGATCTACAAACTCTTACTATTTTTCAACTTCATGGGATTCTGACTGCGTGTGAAATGAGGAAAGGAGGTCCATCTGAAGTCAAAGAAGTTTTCTTTAGAGCTGCTGTAAAAGGAAAGGAAGTAGAAGAACAAGAAGGAATAGGATATGTTTCAGAAGAAGATGAGATAAACTTTGTAAAGAAGCTACAACTTGGCACTGGAAGGTTCAGAAGTAAGCTTCTTTTTAAATGTTTTTCTTGTGGAAGAGTTGGTCATTATGCTGCTAAATGTCCCCATAAAGATAATCATGAAAAGGGAAAGGAAGTAGCAAAAGGAAATAAGAAATGGTTTATCAATAGAAAAAGCTATTATACTAATGAAGATAGTGATGGTCTATCAAATAGTGAAGAAGGAGAATCTGATCAAGATGTTAGACTGCTCATGGATTTTGAAAAAGACTCTAGTGAGGCTAAAGATACTTTTATGGATGCATTAGAAGAAAATTATTTTATTAAAGAAATAAATCAAATCAAAATGTGTTTGGAAGAAAACAAAATTTCCATAGATACCCTAAAGAATCAACATATTAAAAAGGAGAAGCACAATGAGAAATTAGAATGTGAAATACTAAATCTAAGAAAGGAAATTGAGAAAGTGAAAATATTAAATCTTAGATTTGCTAAAGGATCTGAAACCTTAGATGAAATTACCAAGGTTCAACACTCTCCTCTTATAAAGACATGTCTTGGATATATTGGAGAATCCTCTTAGTCTTCAACACCAAGCTATCTAAATATAGCTAAAGCAAGCCAGCAACATTTTGTCACTATGCAGGATTCGATAAAATAAAGGAAAAACCCTAGCGAATCTCTGCACCAAGCTGACCTCCATGACCTAGGGTTTGTTGGTTCCGGTGTTGGGTGCCCCAAGCAGTCCTCCTTCCCCAGGCTGATAAATCATTAATTCTCACCTGGACAACTTCAGGCTCACCGATGGCCGAATCCAGTGGGGGGACGACAACTCCCCCTCTCTTAGCTAGCCTCCCATAGGTGCGACGGAAGAGGCTCATACCGTCAATCAGCACAACTCTGGCCTATCTCAAGAAACTACAGGGGCGACACCCACAATGCAGACGATAAACACACAAGAAAAAACAACATCGAACACAAAATCCGTAACATGCATACCAAAGAACCCCAAGAAAATAGTGATAGAAATCCTAGCGCACCGTATCAATGGCAGAATCCAATTCATGAAAGATCATGCACTGATAGGAAATTTCATGGGCTTCTAGACCACTGAAAAAGCGCTGAGAGGATGGATAGCCTCTAAATGGAAACCCAAAGGCCATATTGACCTACAACTATGTGCTAAAGGCTTCTTCAATACACTCTTCACCTGTTCTGAAGACAAAGATAAGATAGTGGATGGGGCCCCCTATTTCTTCAAAATTGCAGGTCTATATCTTAGACCCTGGAATGAACACTTCAACCCAGCAAAACTGGATCTTACTTGGGCATAGGTATAGATCCAGCTCTACTCTCTCCCCTAGGACTATTGGGACAAGCTAACGCTCTGAGATATCGACAATCCATTAGGAGAGTTATTCAAGATTGCTGAGGAGACCAAGATCAACCACTACACAGCCTACACACACATATGCATCTACATGAACCTAGCCAAACCGCTACCGGGAAAGGTAAGTTTAATGCATGAATATTTTGAATGGACACAAAATGTAGATTAAGAGCAGATTCCTTTTAGATGCAAAAAATGTCATCAACATGGGCATGTCTTCAGAGATTGTCCCCTGAATAGGAAAGCCAATACTGAAAAGGAATCAAATGAATAGGAATAAAAAAGATTCATGAAGGTTGCAAGAGAAAAACGACATAACAGGAGAGCTACCCCTCATCAGAATAAAGAAGGACCTATGATTAGCAACAACTTCACATCCCTTAATCAGCTAAACAAAAACGAACCCGAACTAGTCATCGAAGCAAGGAGCACCTCCACAGCGCAGGCCCAATCCTCCAAGGCTCAACAGGACAAGCTTCCCCCTGAGAGCTTCTTGAAACCTCTAAATGAAAATGTTGCAAGGGAAAACAACCAGATAAAGGGAAAAGAGCAGATCATGGAACTGATCCCATAGGCGATGGAGGAATAACTAAATATCATAGATCTGGAAGGCCTAGAACTCATTCGGCTAGAGGATGCATGCAACAAGAAGGAATACACATCTATTCCGGAGAAAAAAATCCAAAAAATGGAAGAAATCCTGGCCAGAGCACAAAAACTCCCCTCCTTGGGTATTCAGGGGGGCACGCTCATCAACACAAAATACTTCATGAAAGAGTCCCGCAAAAGGGGCAAGAAAACAACCCTGCAAAGAATCATAGAGATAGGAAGATAAATGGTGGAATCTGGGAGATTATCAAAGCTGACAATATTTTATGCCCCCGCTTCCAATATTATCCCATGAAGCTCATCTCTCGGAGCATCAGAGGGCTCAACAACCCCACGAATCAAAAGATCATAAAGAAAATGATTACAGAAGAACATCCAGCAATGTTCTACATGCAAGAAACAAAATGTTTTAGCACCACTCTAGATACCATCTTCAAAAATATTTGGAAAGGCAACAACACATTAGCGGTAGATGCAAACGGGGCCTCTGGAGGCTTGGAAATCATTTGGAACCCCCAAGTCATCTCCCTAGATAATTTTCATGCTAACAGACACTTCATTCAGGCCAACTTGCACTTGGTTGGCACAAACATCCATGGCGTGCTCACAAATGTCTACTCTCCTCAAAATGATCAACAAAAATTGGCACCCTTGGACAACCTAGAGGGAATCAACAAACATCGATACTTCCCTCTTTGGCTCTTGTGAGGAGACTTCAACATGATCACCAATATTTAGGAAAAGAAAGGCGGAAGGATGCATATGGAATTAGACAGTAATGGATTCAAAAAATTCATCCAGAGTAATAACCTAATCAACCTCCACACCTCCAATGGAACCTTCAAGTGGAACAACAAAAGAGGAGGCGCCCATCAAATAGCCTCAAGATTGGATAGATTCCTCATTACCAAAGATCTTATCTAACTTAGAGGCAACATTGATGCCACCATCATCCTGGTAGCAGGATCTGATCACTGACCAATACAACTTCAATGGCTCCAACCAGGCAAGCATGCACCCAAGCCTTTCCGCTTCGAACATTGTTGGTTCAGACACCCAAGGGTTCAAGGAAATGGTTTCCAATTGGTGGTCGACCTTAGCTCCTCCTCAAGGCACAAAAACTCTCCAATTCGAGACAAAATTAAATTTACTCAAAGGAAAACTGAAAATCTGGAATAGAATAAAATTTGGCAACATATTCAGAGAACAAAAAGATCTGGAGGAAGAAATGAAGAAACTGCAACATAAAATTATATAGGAAGGGCGCTCTGCTGAATCAGATCATTTGGAGTAATCCATCACATCTCAGCTGGAAGAAAACAAAATAAAATTATATAGGAAGGGCACTTAGCTGAATCAGATCATCTGGAGAAATCCATCACAACTCAGCTGGAAGAAAAACGGAACCAGGAAGAAGCCATCTTGAGACAAAAATCAAGAATCAACTAGCTCAAAGAGGGAGAAAGAAACACCAAATTCTTCCATCGATCCACCATTCAACACAAGATGCATAATAGAATTACAGTCCTCAAGAATCAAATGGGGGAAAGGCTAGAATCAAAAGCAGCCATCACTGATGAATTGCGCAATCACTTCAGTGATATCCTACAGGAACCCAACCACCAGAGGTAGGAGGCCATTGGGGAAATCACTCAACATATCCCCAAAATGATAACAAAGGAACATAACAGGATGTTGCTCACAGCTATCTCTCTATCTGAGGTGGAACATGCAGTCTTACAGCTAAAGGCAGGAAAAGCTCCAGGTCTCGATGGATTTACCACCAATTTCTTCCACTTCTTCTGGAAACCATTCAAAATGAGGTCTGGGATGTGGTGGAGGAATCAAATTCCACCCATTTGCTTCTACTATTGCTAAATTCCACCTTCAACACCTTGGTTCCTAAATAAGACAGAGCAACATCACCAAGTAAGTACATACCTATAGCTATCTGCAATGTCATTTACAAAATTATCTCCAAATTTATTGCTAACAGACTAAAGAAGCTCCTTCCCCTCATCATCTCCCCAGAGAAAATAGGGTATGTGAAAGAAAGGTAGATTCTTAATGGTATCATCCTCACCCATGAAGTCATTCACTCCCTCAAAAACACCAAAAAACCTGACATGCTTCTTAAAATTGACTTATCCAAATATTTTGACAAACTCAGCTAGGACTATATCAAAAAAGTTCTTTTAGCCTTTGGCTTCAGTAAAACCTGGGTTAGATGGATTATGAGTCTCATCACCTCTCCCTTTCACTCCATTCTGGTGAATGGCATCCCCTCGGCCACCTTCAATCCCTCGAGAGGCATAAGACAAGGGGACCCTCTCTCTCCTTTTATCTTCATCATCATGGTCGAAGGCCTGGGTTGCTTGCTAAAAAGCTCCATCCATACTGGTGCCTTGCGTGCTTTATCCCTCCACAACTAGCCTCCCTCCTCTCAACAGCAATTTGCAGATGTAAACCTGATTATGGGTCACTCCTCTGTACAGGAAGCTCAAACTCTCAAATCCATTCTTGACTCTTTCTTTGAAGCCTCTGGCACTAAAGTTAACCATGAAAAATTGAAAATTTTCTTCTTTCATATTCCCCCATTAACCCAGAGCACCATCACCCGTATCCTTGGATTCTCCATTAAAACTCCACCCTCCAAATACCTAGGATCTCCGCTGACTAACTAGGCCATCAATCAGTCCTCCTGGAGAGCTCTTCTGGACAAAATGGAAACTCGGATATCCAATTGGACCCATCGCGCCCTCAACATAGTTAGTCGTATTGTCCTCATTAAATATATTCTACAATCCCTTCCCATCTATATTTTCTCTATCCTCGCAGCTCCCAAATGGGTCCTCAAAGCCATTCACAATTTACAATGTTTTTTTTCTTTGGGGAGGCACCAAAGGAAAAAAAAAATGGGCCCTAGTCAATTGCAAGGATATTTGCACCCCTAAAAGTCAAGGGGGGCTAGGACTGCGGGACCCTGAGCACAACAACACCATAATGGGAGCCAACATCTGGTGGAAATGGGTCTCCAACCCCAACACTCCATGGGCCACCCTATGGTCAGCTAAATATGCACCTCATTGGCCAAAGGAGGATCTCATTAGGCACAACCTAGATTTGGCTGGATCCCAAATCTAGAAAGTAGCAAGAAACCAAAAGTGGATCATTCAAAATCACAGTTTCTGGGAGCTACAAAGTGGAAACCATGCCAAACTATGGGAGGACTCCTGGCAACAGATGCCAAGCCTCTCCTCTATCTACCACAAACCTTTATGGAGTGCTGCGCTCCAAGAACGAAAAATACAAAAGGTGCAATATTTCTGGATGGACGATTCCTCCCAGGGCTATAGGAAATGGCTTCATATGAGCAGATGGAAATATAATTGGAACAATGAAAACCACACAAAACTTTGGGAGGAGCTCAGTACAGAAAGGAAAATCAAAGTAAAATTAGGACCTGATATCCTCAGCTAGGGGCATATGCCTAGTGGAACTTACTCAACTAAGGAATCTTATAACATACTTCATCAATAGAACCCTGATCCAGTAGATCCTATCTGGAAGAATATATGGAAGGCCAATTTGTGGCCTAAAATTTCTACATTCATGTGGCTGCTTAGTAAACTACACATACTCAAATGGGAGAATCTTTTGAAGAGAGGGTTTTTGGGCCATCTAGATGCCCTTTATGTCAGGATAACTTGGAAACCATCAACCACTTGTTGGACCAATGCACTTCTGCCAAGTTCTTGTGGGACATAATAACTGTCTTATGCCATCGTTCCAACCATGCCAGAGGCAACATCATTAACACCATCAGCAACTGGCAGGACAACCCCTACACCAGCACCCTCTTGAAAAGATTATGGAAGATCATTCTGGGCATCCTCATGTGGAACATCTGGAAGGAAAGAAACAACCACCTATTCAAGGAGAAGGCTTCCACTCCTGATCAGCTCTGGGATATGATTCACAAAAACCTTTCCGAAACTCTAGCCTTAGATGCTTGGAGTTAGGAGGACCTACCCACCTCTACAATAGAACACCACATATGGAGCAACTGGAAAATGAGCATAAACGCCCCCATGGATATCAACCCCAGAAGTTCTAGCAGAACCCTTGCTTCTGGAAAATGGTCTCCCCCCTCTAATGGCTTCTTCAAATGCAACTTTGACAAAGCATCGAAAGGTAACCCTGGTAATGCAGGGTTCAGAGGCATTATTAGGAATTCTCAAGGTGATCCTCTTAGAATTTATTACGGGAACATCGGTTGGGACACCAACAACGCTGCGAAGTTGGAAGGCCTAATACAAGGCATCCAAATTTCCATCGAATTTCACTACTCCCCCCTCGAAATGGAGGGCGATTCAAAAATCATAACTATGGCCACCAATAGAATCCTCCAAGGCAAGGATTCTTCTAAAGTCTCCAACAGCTGGAGATTATCCCATAAGCTCAAGATGGTGGAAATGTTTATCCACAACCACAAAGCCATCACTTTTTGTCATGTTCCCAGGAAATCCAACTCTGTTGCAGATATTTTGGCAAACAAAGGGGTGGAAATAAATTGTAAGCTACATCAATCCACCCTGGCTCAGGTTGAGGAGGAATCTCTAAGACAAGAATTCCTCACTCTCATTCAGAAGGATCGGCACCCCCCAGATGCAGGTGACAGAATTGATATGACTGCCAATCACATCCCACACTCCATGGGTAATGGAGATACCCCACACAGAGCTTCATTTGTTGCATATCCTCATTCTGCTAGTTACTCACACGAAACTCACAGAACCAACAATGATGATGAAAGGAGGGGAACTACATCATCTTGTCCTAAGCATCACCTCACATTCACCATTATTAATGACCTCTTTGATTAACCTGCATTGTAGCCATACCCCTTCCTACGAGCCTACTTAGGTTCTCAATCATCGCACATAGATTCATGTGAAGCCTAATCATTGTTATCCTCATCGCCCTCATCCCTACCCCTTTAAAGAGATGATCCCTCAGCCCCCTTCCACACTCTGTCTGTCATCTTGGTCTCTTTCGTCTCTTTCTCTACTCGGGCCTCTCCCTAACTTTTATAGGTTGTGAAGCTCTACTCTCTGTGTAGCTCTGCGCAGTCCTCATTGGGTTGTCGTACCCATTCCTGTGCATTCTCCCCCCAGCAAGTCCTTTCCCTTGAGCCCCTGTGTGGCTCGCTCTTTTGTGCCTCCTTTTTATTTGAATTTTTCCCCCATATCTCGGTGCACAATGGCTCCCAGACTTCGCCAACGAACTATCCGCGGAGGACAGAGAGGGTCTCTCCTTGGACATTATCACCGTGGAAAGGATAATCATCTCAAGTTGATAAATGACTCCTCTTCTAGCACCTTTGTGCGTCATAGTCCTGATCTTGAGCAGGATGCAGAAACCTTTGGGCACTCTGCATAGAGAGGTAGACGCCGTTAGAGGAAGTCCACCACTCCTCCACAAACGAACCCTCAACATAGCAAAACTGACTCGGCGTCATTCCCAGAGAAGGAAGATGAGGATACAGACATATGGGTGATGGACTCTGAGGGCATCTGGGTGTGGGTCACCAATGACGTGGATCCAGAGTCCCCCATTCTCTGCGCACTGGTTTGCACTCCTAGACAGACAACACCTGACGTAAAGGCAACTGCTACACAGGCTCCTGCTTACCCCATTATGGAGGAGGACCCCTATAGTGGTGATGAATATGGAAAGTGAAGTCTGGATGGCTGCACAATTCTCCTATGTTTTTTGTCATGATATCTATCAGTGCCTATCTGCTTCCGTTTACTTTATGTTACTTAGATCTTTCAGTGCTTCTGCGCATAATTTTTTTTTGTTATAAGTTTTGTCTGGGAAGGTCTCCTCTCCTGAGGCGACCCATAAACCATGTAACAAAATCTAGGATAGGCTAATCACAACTTTCCTACCTAGCCTGTAGCATACGTAACTTTATGATTTTGAATTAATAGAATATCCCAACTTACCAAAAAAAAAAAAAAATTTGTCACTCATCAAAATAACAAAGAGACTGCCCAGCTAAAACATGACCTTTTCAATTCAAGGATGAACAATAACAGAAGTATCAAGTAGTAGGTAAACATTAATAGAAGGTTTCAAGATCGTAGAAATTTCTTTTTTAATGGACAATATTTCTCATGTCATAACTTTGGTCATAAAGTTGCTCAATGTGTTGCATATAAAACCATCATGGCCAGAGAAGAAAGAATGCAAATAAATGAGACTGGAATAAATAAAAATACTTATAACAACTTTTCTCCTCTTCAAAACGAAATTGAAGGTTCTTATTGCAATAATTTTGGACATGAAGAATCTGAATGTAGGAGAAAACTTCAACCAAAAGAGCATATACCCTCAAACTCAAATATATGGAGAAAGAAGGACTTACAGGTTGAAAGATGTGGCATAGCTTTATTTACCGAAGGGGAAGAAAATCAATTTTACATTGATAGTGGATGCTCAAAACACATGACATGTGATAAAAATAAAATTCTTTCATACAATGCACTAGAGAAGGAAAATAATGTTACTTTTGTAAATAACTCTCTTGCTGTCATTAAAGGAAAAGGTTCTGTCTTTCTAAAAGGAAAGGTGAAGGCTAACAATTTTATGTATGTGGATGGATTAAAGTATAACTTGTTGAGTGTAAGTCAAATGTGTGATCAAGGAAATGAAGTTGTCTTTAGTTCAAAAGAATGTGTAGTACGTGAACTTGACACGGGAAAAACAGTAATAAAAGGAACTAGAATGCCAAGAAATCTGTATATATTGAAAGGTGGTCAAGAGCAATTCTTCTTAGGTAAATCTACAGAAAATTGGTTATGACACAAAATATTGGGACATTTGAGCTTCTCTCAAATAAGCAAATCTAGCAGTCTCAAAGTTGTTCGTGATCTTTCCAGCATCACTCTGCCTGAAAGTACAATATGCAAATCATGCCAATTTGGTAATCAAACCAGAGTAAAATTCAATGCCAAAGAAGGATCAACAAGTAAGCCTCTTGAACTTATACATATTGATCTATGTGGTCCTGTAAGGAAAAAATCACCCTGTGGAGAAAAACACTATATTTTATTTATTGATGACTTCTCTATAATGTGTTGGATCGGTTTAATAAAACATAAAGATGAAGCAATTGAAAAATTTAGTATCTTCAAAGCTTTGGTTGAAAATTAATTAGATCTAAAAATAAAATGTCTTAGATATGACTGAGGAGGAGAATATATATAAGATGAATTCTTTGATTTATGTGAACATCATGTTATAAAAAGACAGTTTTCTGTAGCTGGAACCCCACAACAAAATGGTGTGGCAGAAAGAATGAATAGAACAGTTCAAAAAATGGCTCATGCTATGCTTGATGAATCTAGAACTCTCGATACATTTTGGGGAGAAGCAACACATACTATAGTAAATATTCTTAACAAGGCTTATGTTCATGCAAATAGTGATAAAACTTCTTATGAGCTCTAGTATGGTAATCTTCCCACTGTAAAGAATTTTAGAGTTTTTGGAAGCAAATGTTTTATCAAGAAAAATGATGAAAAACTTGTTAAGTTTGAACCCAGAGCAGATGAAGGAATATTTCTTGGTTACTCTTCTAGAGGTAAAGCATATAAATGTTACAATAAAAGACTTCGGAAGATTGTTGAATGTATTGATGTTGTAATTGATGAGTCTCTCACAGCTCCTAAAAGGGAAATAACAACAAAAAATGAAGATGATGATGATGATGTATATTTTCCCTCATCAAATAGCATCAATATAGAAGGAGAACCCAATGAAGCACCAAAAGAAGATATATCTAAAAAGGCTACATCCAGGTATGTTCAAAAGAATCATCCAAAATCTCAAATTCTGGGAGAAAAGAGATCAGGTGTCCAAACACAAAGAACTCATGTAGGATCCCCTAGCTATCTAGCATTATTATCCACTATTGAACAACAAAATGTAAATCAAGCTAGTGAATATGAATGTTGGAGTCAAGCCATGAATGAAGAACTTGATCAGATTGAAAAGAATCAAACTTTGGAATTGGTTCCAAGACCTCATGATAAAAATGTTATTGGAAAAAAATGGATATTCAAAAACAATTTAAATGAAAATGGATATTTTATTAGAAACAAAGCTAGACTTTTTTTTAAAGGGTATGCTAAAAAAAAAGGTTTAGAATTTGAAGAAACATTTGCTCCTGTAGCCAGACTTGAAGCCATAATAATGTTTCTTTCATTTTAAAGTTTTCAACAATTCAAAGTTTATCAAATGGATGTAAAATCTTCTTTCCTCAATGGTGGTCTAGAAGAAGAAGTTTATATAGAATAACCAGAATGATTCATTCTAGGAAATGATGAAAAACTTGTTTGCAAAATTAAAAAGGCATTATATGGTCTCAAATAGGATCCTTGGGAATGGTACTATCGTCTTGACAAATATATTCAACAACAAAATTTCACAAAGGGATCTACTGACAATAACTTATACACAAGAATTGAGAATGATAAATTATTGATTATTGTTGTGTATGTTGATGACATCATTTTTGGAAGTAATGAAGAGTCCATGAGTTAGAAATTTTCTTATGTTATGCATCAAGAATTTTAAATGTCTTTACTTGGGGAACTAACATATTTTCTTGGCTTACATGTACAACAAGCAATAGATGGCATATTTCTATTAGAAGAAAAATATCTCAAGCAAATTCTGAAGAAGTATGGGATGGAAGACTGCAAACTTGTGAGTTCTCCGATGGTAAATGAATGTAACCTCAGTTCTCATGATGATTCTCCCATGGTGAATCAACCTGAGTATAGATCCATGATTGGAAGTCTAATTTATCAAACCGGGACAAGACCAGACATTATGCATGCAGTTGGGATTGTTGAACGATTCCAAGGTAATCCAAAAGAGTCTCACCTTCAAGCTGTAAAAATAATATTCAAATATCTACAAGGGACTCAAGACTTTGGTCTATGGTATCCAAAGAATTCTGATCTCACTCTTCATGCTTACAAAGATGCGGATTGGGTAGGAAATGTTGATGATCGAAAAAGAACTAGTGGTGGTGCATTTTATATGGGGTCCCGATTAGTCTCTTGGTTCAACAAGAAACAAAGTTCAATTTCCTTATCTACAGTAGCAGTAGAATATGTGGTTGCCGCATCATGTTGCACACAACATTTTTGGATGATGCAGACATTACAAGATATTCAAATCAAATGTTCACCTCCCATCTCCATTATATGTGATAATACAAGTGCCATTAGTATCTTGAAAAATCATGTTATGCATTCCAAGAACAAGCACATTCCTATCAAGTATCACTTCCTATGTGAACAAGTGCTTGAAGAAAAGGTTAAATTGGAGTATGTTCCCTCCAAAGAACAACTTGCAGATATATTTACTAAACCTCTTCCCAGGGAAGAATTCAAATATCTCAGACATAAGCTGGGAGTTGTCTCTTCCTCTCTTATCAAATTTTCTTAATTTCATGAGATTAAATTCGGTACGTTGGTTTCATAAAGGCAAATCACGTATATAAACGAGTTTCTGTTCATAAAACCATGTATGATTTTTGCTGACAGAGTTTCTCTGGCTCAGTTTTCAGAGTAGTCTGTGGTGTTGTTGGTTAAATCTCTGTTATTGTTCCACTATTAATCTTACTATACCTTTCTTTGATATTTATCTCCTTGATGAAGATGCTTTGATGAATTGATTGTTGAAGGTGTTCAGGATACACAAGTTTAGGGGGAGCACCTGCCTTGATTGAAAAGGATGCCTTGTTGGCACTCTGTTTGGTTGTTGTGTTATGATCTCCTGTTTGAGTTCTTTTGGTCATGGTTATACAAAGTCATATCTGTTATTTGATGAAAAGGTCATGTTGAGACCTATGATTTAAATTTTTTATATTTAGTCATGTAAGGACTTGTTCAAATTTGTAAACCCACTTGGTTGGGTAGATGAGTAAAATATGTAATTCCACTTGGTTGGATAATTGATGTAAGTATGAGTCCTTGGTGATAGGAAAGGTCATACTCGGTTGAGCTATAGAGTCATGTACTTCATTGAAAAATTTGTCTAAGGATTCAGTATGAACTCACGGGGAGCATGGTAATTTCAGTACACATCAGATATACGAGGGAAGAGAAACCTTGTTTTGGTATTGATGTGCCCTTTTCCCTTGATGTCAAAGGGGAAGAGTATCTTAGTGTTTGAATAATGGTTATGATTAATGTATCTATCTGTTGTGGTGATCAAACATGATCATGGTTGCCATCAAGTCCAAAGGGGAAGATTGTTGGCAATATGATGCAATATGTTGTCCTTGATGGAAACCTACTTGTTGAAGTTGTCCTTGATGGAAACCAACTTGATGAGTTGCCTTTTGATAAGAAACATATGTGTTAAATATGTATAAATGATGTATCTACAGGTCAATTCAGAAGTGACAGAGAAAGGTAATCCAGTTAGGACCAGAGAAATAATATGTCACAATGTATACGCAGGTTTTATGAAGGAAACCCGTGGACATATGCTACTTGGTATATAGGAAACTCGTTTATACATCCAAAATTAGTATATTCGCAGTTGTTATGAAGAGAAGTTGCGTATACATACAAGTACGAAGAAAAAAATTTGCATATTCCTTTTGCACCCTAAAATTATGATACCAGGGGGCATTACCATGGTATTAGCCCACAACATTGAGCATTGTGTCATCTATTTTATTTCGTCCAAGAATACCATCGGCACTTGTGTGGTTTTGGCTCATGGTATTGGTAAAGGCTAAAAATATATAAGGAGAGGAAGTTCATAGTGCATGGTGTGTGCATGTGTAAGGGTTGTTACTGAATACTTCTCTTTGGAGTATATCTACATGGGATGAAATTTGTTTTATTGATAGATCTGAATCTATGATGCGCCCTTGGATACAATGATGGATCAGTATCTATAGACCTAAAATGACTATGTAATTGCATGATCTAATTATGAGATATCTGGATAGGTGACCTGGCGTATGTTTGGTAAATTGAAGTAAAGAAATCTGGGTAAGTTTATAGATCTGCATCTTTTTGCAGTAATAACATTTACATATCTATACACTAGTTCATCACGGTGAAAGTGCGTATACACAAGGCTTTGTCTCTGATAAAGCGTGTATGGAGATCAGGCTTTTCTAAAGCTTGCTGAAGAGGTTATATGTTTAATGGTACTATATTTCTGTTGTATTTCTCCTGTCTGTCGATGAAGTCTTCATGTAGATCTGGGTTGTTTGAATACTGCATATGATGCTAAGTTGAATATGTAAAAATATGATCAATGAGTGAATAAATTTATTTAATGATGACTCACTGATTGAGGGTTCTGAAATAATGAAAAGATATCTGACTAAAAACCTCAGATCTGGTTCTAAGATTGATCATATACTGTAAATTCAGTATTCTCAGATCTATACACAGGTTGGTGTGAAGGAAAGCACGTATACACGTGTGTTTAGTAAAGTGAAGTAGCGTATGCATTTTATGATAATGAATGATCAGGGTTGAGATTAGTTCTGCATGCTGATTATGAAATTTGGGTTTATTACTGTGTTCTAGTTATAATGATCTCACTATTCTGATTGAAGTTTGGGTGAAGTTCATTGGTGTTGATCTTTATGCTGAGTTGTGTTGAAGTTGTGGGATCTAGTGTGAAAATTGATGGAACATGGTCTGCAGTGGTTCTGAGGGTTGAAGCCTTCAATATGGAAGTAGAATCTTCCTACCAGTAGAAGATGGTGTTTTGATCAGGGGGTTGAATCTCCATTCCAGTAGTGGCCGGTAAACGAGATCAGGGGGTTGGAGCTCCCTTCTAGCAGTAGCTAGAGAATGAGATAAGGTTGCAGCCTTCTGCAGGTATATGCTTGTGTGCTGATATGAGTATGCATCAATACAATATTGTAAATAGTTTTCCATATAATAAATATTGAAGACAAAGACGACAATAACGATGGTTTTCTCCTGAATTGGGTTTCCACCTTAAATCCTGGTGTTCATGTGTATTGCTTATGTGTGATGATTTATTCTGTTCTTACTGCACATGCTTCCTGCTTACTAAACATAAGATGAATGAATGATGCATTGATCTAAGTCAATAATTATCTGGATAATGAGATCTCTGGACATACGCAAGTTTGTTAAATATAGTCGCGTGTATACGCTAGTTGGGTTCATTAAATTTGCGTATAGAAATCATTAAATAAAACGTAAAATATTATAGTGAGTTATAAATATTGATTCACCCCCCCCCGCCCTCCCCTCTCATTATTTTTCCCAACAACTTTGATCCTCCATCATTGTCATATTTTTCTACTTTTTTGCTTGTGAGCTCCCCTTGAGTTCCATTTTTTTCTGTGTTTTCTATACCATCAAGGGAGATAGATCTTATATCTGAAGCGCCGAGGACATACAAGAACCCATCCCATTGAGGGGGACTGGTAACATCTCTCTATGTTCCCTTCCCAGGTGTCATAATACAAAAATGATTTAAAAACCATTCTTGTCTTGTTCATTGGATACATGGAGAAAATATTACTTTTATTTTCTTTTTAATGTCTTTAACTACATAGATATGGATTTTTGTAGCATTCATTCGAATCACTGATTGAAGATCTAAGGGAATTGACAACCATATTTGAATTTAGGGCTATTTTTTATGTACAACTAAAGTGAGGTTTTTTCGTATGCTTGCGATTAGAATTCACACTAACACCTATGGCATACATTCTGTCACGTCAATTGATGGGGGGGAAATATTAAAAATGGATCGTCATTTTGAAGGAATTTGATTTGGAATTCATCAAATCTATGTTAAAGAAATCTTTATTTTTGGCTGAGCTTCTCTATGACCTTCCCTCTGATAGTACTGAAACTACATCAGAATCATCAATTCCATACGAGTCTCTATTTTTGATTGGGTCATTTGACCCTTGGTATGGGTATTTTATCATTTATCTCCAAATCCAGACTTTTAGGCCTGATACCTCTCGCTAGCAACAACGGCGTATTTGATACCAAGCCAAAGATTATCTGGTCGTCGATGATACACTTTATCATTGTGGTGTCGACATGATTTTAAGGATGTACCTCACTCATGAGGAGGCCGATAAAGTTTTAAATGAGTGTCATGCTGGTGCTTCTAGTGGAAATTTGTCTGATTACGCTACCGCGCAGAAGATTCTTCGTGTCGGTTACTTTTGGCCAACCATATTTCATGACTGCATCCTCACGGTCTGAAGTTGTAATGCGTGCCATATATTTGATCGTAAAATCCACATGCCACCAACACCAATGCATCATGTCATTGTTGTGGGACCATTTGCAAAATGGGGCATTAACTTCATGACCTGCAACCCTCGTTTGGCTGGGGGGAATGGTTATACTTTTGTCGCAGTTGACTACTTTACCAAGTGGACCGAAGCGATGCCTACATTCAATAACATAGGTGAAATAACTGCATTTTTATTTTTTAATCATGTCGTTTCACAGTTTGGTGTACCACAAGCTATAATTACATATCATGGTAAGCATTTTCGCAATAACATGATGAATGAGTTGACTGCCAGATTAGGACTGTCACATGATAGTTCTACCCCTTATTATCCACAATCTAATGGACAATTTGAAGCCATTAAAAATATCCTTAAGCGAATTCTTCAACTAATGATAGGATTTCATAAACGAAATTGGCATTTAATTATGTACTCGACTTTGTAGGCATATCGAACCTCAGTGAGAAATGCAACTGTATTTACTCCCTTTCAATTGGTGTATGGTATGGAAGCTATATTAGCAATCCAATGTGAAATTATGTCATTAAACTTGTTATTGACTTTTTTCTAGACACCTCTAATGAAGAAGCGTGTCTTTTTAACCTCATCCATCTAGATGAAATGTGTCGTGAAGTCGCATTGGCCAACGAAGCGCATAAGAGATGAATCCAGGCGAAAAATGACCAACATGTCAAGCCTCGCATCTTCTCATAGGGAGACTTGGTCTTCCTTTATGATCAGAAAGCGGATTTGATAGGAACAAGAAAATTTGAGCTACTATGGCATGGCCCCTACATTTTCAAAAGAGTTCTGGCTAAGGGTGCCTACAAGTTATTTGATTATGATGGAATTCCATTGGCGCGGCCTCCAAATGGGTTGTATCCTAAATGTTACTATGCTTAATTAAGCACAGTAAACGCTTGTATCATATTGTATATATGCTTTGATTTGCATTTACTGTCTTATTTTTTTTTCTAGAGTTTCTTGAAGTTAGTAATCCACTTTACATTTCATTGTAGATTACTACATCTTTGGAACCATTCGTTGGGTACACCGAGGGTGCTGGTTGTAGTACACAGAACTTATCCTCTACAGCATGGGCCATTTTCACTCCAGGTGGCAATTTAGTAAGTTTTCAAGGGATTTGTATCGATCGATCCACAAAAAAATAGCGCATTGATCGAAATTATCTTTGATGCCATTTCATTTGGAATTAACTGCATCATCATTAAGTTAGAATCAAAACTTGTCGTACTACAACTTACTAGCGTCTATATTGTCTGGGATCCAACACTTCATTGTATGTTCCTTAGAGTTTGACTTTTGGAAAGACATTTTGATTTCATTAAATATCAACACATTTCCAGAAATTTGAACACATCGACTGATTCCTTAGCGAATTATGTTTTAAACAAACATTTGCAACACATGTAAAGACACATTTTTCAATTCACATCACATAATTGAATAGGATTTCACATTAAACATAGGAAAAAATTGAAAACAAATAGATAGGTAGTTTAGGTTTTTACAAAATTTGTGCCTCAGACACATTGGTCATCTGATCTCAAAATGTATATAAAAATGTCAAATTAAAACCAGTGATGCTCATGATAACAAGAAAATTCTCTAGCTATCTTGCGCAATAACTGCATCCAACGGTTAGGAACACTAATAGTATGGCATTGAAGTCTCATAGGTAACTCCTCAATCCGACAATCCGGTATCCCAAGAGTCAATCCCTCAATTTTTTGATGCAACTCAACAAGAGTCTCGGTCAAATATAAATCCCGAAGGACTTCTCTCCTAATAGTCCTCTCTGCTGGGTCATCTACTACCTACTCTAGTGGACCCACTAGTTGAACGAGACCCACATATTTGTATATCAAAACTTTAGTTTAGTCTTGGAAAACATCAAAAAATACAAAAACATGTAGAAACCTTAAAAATAAAAAAACATGGTCAAACATTTTTACCCATTGCACCCCATTGAGCACCATCTTATAGAATGAAGTCTGGATCTCCATGGAAATCTATGCTTGCATACGGATACTCCTCTATGGCGATCATATGTCATCCAAACTAGGCAAAGAATGCAATAGACAATATGATGTTCCATTGACCAACATGTCTAGCCATCAATTCAAACCATCTCTACATTCGAGGATCTCTAGTACCAGATATGCTCAGTGTCACATGTTGCCGCTGCATCAATGGAACTCGCTCTAAAATGAAGGAAATCAAGATCGAGCCATAACTGAAATTCTTCTTCCTGCCACCCTTTGCTTTATTCAAATGTTATTTCATCTGAAAGAGTATTGCTTCAACCCAGTTGAACACTGTCAGTTCTAAACACTCAAGATCATACTGCATGTATGATCGGTTTGCAACATGTAGTGTCACAGAACCAACAAGTTTTGCGATAGTAAAAAGGATGGTTCTCAAAGGAAAATCAGGCACATCACATATGTTTATTTTCCCATATTTTCTAGGTTCAGTACCTGGCTGACAATACTGGCATATGTAATCCTTCCTCTCTCTCCTCCAAGAGAAGATATTGCAAGAAAAATAGGAGAAACATGCCTTGATAATCTAGTGAGAAACAAAACATCCTCAACCAATCTTGGGAGCACTTTGTCCCCAATGTGAAAAGCCTGCAATACCAGATACCATGAACAAACTATTTGTTCCAACAACGAATCTTCGGAACCCAATTTTTTTTTGAAAGGATGATGGATGAAAAATTGTCCCCAATTCATCGTATACCTTTTGATCATATAGGGTGCTCGACGAAAACTATCTGTCATGATAGGTTTCAGGCAAAACATTTGTTATGACGGAGTCTCACAACTAATATAGGGGGAGGACCACTATATTTTTATCAATAATAGCCTTCTTCATCCTGCTACTATGGGATCAGTATATAGTCTACTCCATCTTTGTCAATTTTGAACATATCAGAGGTATTATGGATACCCGGTAATTTCAAATTACCAGTCTTCAAAAGAAGTGGAAAAAACGGAGGAGAAGTAAGTGAACCTGACCCATCGGGTTATGAATATATAAGCTATTCTGGTATTAAAATTTGATGGAGATTTGGAAAGTGAACCTTTCCTATCCGAAATGAATCGATCTTATTGAGTTGATCGAACTCCCTATTTGGTTGTTGATTGAATGTTTCGTCGGATCGATTTTTATAATCTCTTCTCCCTTCCCTAGACAGAAAGAGATATAGATCCCGAAGTAAGTCCATTCCGAGCCGAATTACGGACAACCTATTTTCTCTGTTTAGACGAAATTGATACACAAATAAAATACGTGATTCTTTTACGATGTACTAAATATTCTTATATGAATATTTAGTACATTTTACTTTGGTGATTACACCGGTGAGATAGTTCCATATGCTATCTCATCCCTGATAATATGAAGTACTGAAGGAACCCACAATCCTTGAAGGCTCTTACAGTACCCGAATCATTTAGGGAAATCATGTCTTGTTCTTCATGTTCTCTTTCTCACCACGTAATGGTCATTTTGATCCGATAAATACCTGAAAGACAACCATAAGCTTCATTAGGATTTATTTCATGCAACAAATTTGGGAAATATTTAGCATAAAACATGAAATAAATTTGATAAATGCACCCAACGCACCCTAGGTCAATGGGTAGAGTGTTGCAAATGCACCTGGACTTCAATTCCAGTGCTCTGTAATGCACCTTTCGACATTCAAGGGTGCGCTGCCCTTAGAGCGTTGTATATTTACCCTAAGGGGCTAAAAACCCTAAACATTTACCATGAAATGAAACATAAATGATACTAAAATAAAGAGAAGGTTCATAGCCCCAACTTGGATCAAACGGCATGAGAAATCATCCACTGAATCTGTCGCCAAAAACCGCTGAATTTTGAGGGAAAAACAGGTTCAGAGCTCGTAAATTTCAAATCGTAACTATGGAATGGTGAAAACTTATTTTAATAGTAATTTTGATTATTTTATTCATATTTAATGATGTTACTATGGTTTTTATTCATTTTTAATATGAGATGGGTATTTTTAATCCATTTGATGGTTCTCTGAATAGGTTTTACAGCTGATACAGTGAGTTTGAAGTGAAAAATTATTCAAAAATGATTTGACCACAAAGCATTCTTTTATCCTCTTTTTTCCAGCTTTGAAAACATGAAAAAGGAAATTAAATTGCAATTTTATCTCTTTTTCTAGCTTTGATAAATGTGAAAAAGGAACCCCTTGGAGTCTTCTTTTAGGTCTTTTCAAACTTTGATAATGTGAAAAGATTGCCAAGCACTTGTCTTTTTGAGCTCATAAAAGTAAATGAAACGACATCTACTCAGTATAAGTTTAACTCCATTCTCACGGAGTGAGATATATTATTTACAAAAAAGGAACACCTTAGTCGAATATGGCTAAGAGGTTTTCTCAAGGATTATTTTACACTTTTCTGGACCTTAGCGAAAAATTTACGAAAAAGGAATCATGGAGTTTTATTTTCGTCCCTTTTTTAAACTCTCTAAATATGAAAAAGGACATGGTTTTCACTGTTGTTAGACTCGTTAAAACATAAAATAGTGGCAAACTTGTCCGATCATGGCAAGATCAAGTTTTATTAATGCTAGACTCGTTAAATCATTAAATAGTGATGGATTCACCCGAAGGGTCAAATTATAGATCAAGCATATGTTACCCTCCTCAAGCTTGTTAAAAAATAAAGAGGTATTGGTCAGCAATGACTTAGGAGAATTTGGAAAAAAGATTAGAACACTTTATGGTAGTAGGTTGCTCTTGAACATGACACTTTCACTTCATCACCATGAATTTTTGGTTGGTTAATCTTCTTGATGATCTATCATACCTATGGTCCATCATACCATCACTTCGGTTTTGGGTCAATGTTTCCAACTCATTTATGTGTCGCCAATATGTTCAAGATAAGTCATCCAATAATTCCTCATCTTCTGCAATACTCATAAACCTTCATTTTCATGACCGCCATCCCCAAAAATTGCTTCATCAAGTCACATTTTGTCTCCAAAATCATTACCCCCCTTTAACGATAAATTTGCTTCCTGTCAACATTAGCTCATCATCTAGGCAGTTAACTTAGAAATATCTTTCCAGTGCCTTAGATCTTGTTACATCATTGACAGGTTTCTCGATTTTGGAAATAGGTTGACATCATCAGAACTTCGACTGAATGATTTTGTTTAGCGTTCAACATCAAATCATCTATTCATGCCTTGCAAATTGTATTGCAGTACCTTGAGAACCATTAAAATCAATGGTCGTTTCTCTCGCATCTGTTAACAACTTACATCATTGGATGGTAATCAGGTGATGTCTTCCCATGTTTGACTTTAGATTGTTGGGCATTGGGTTCAACACTCCCCGTGTGTTTCGCGACATGGAATAACCACCTCTTATGGATCCTAACTCTAGCGATTGTAGCAGATACTAACGCCTGCGGGTTTTGGTCTAATGACAATCATGATTCCAAAAATTGGTATCAGACCGATAGGTCGCAAGTTCGAAACTCACTCGGCTTGCGTTGGGGGGGAGATTGTTGGAAATTGGGTTCAATGCTCCCCATGTGTTTTGCGACATGGACTAACCGCCTCTCATGGATCCTAGCTCTTGCGATTGTAGCGGAGACTAACTCCTGCGGGTTTTGGTCTAACGACAATCATGATTCCAACATAGATCACATATTTTCATGGTTAGAATTGTACTTGAATGACCGAGTAAATGAGATAGAAGACCTCAGATCTAGTTTCATCCATCCAGGCTGCGATTTCAGGAATTGTACCACATCATCCGTACGATGGATTTACATACAGATGGTCAGTCAAACATGGGCATATATCTGTAGACGACTTTCTGATTTATGTACGTGTTATGATAGTTTATGTGCTGATCATGGGTATGCCTAACTTAGCAATGCATGTCCAAGATGTAAGATATCCTGATGTAATGTATTGAAAATTGATGCAGGTCACTGCCCGCTTCAGATCCTACTCATCACATCGTAAATCATCTCATCCAAATATTATCATTATTTTGACTTCATACTTTAGGGGCATCTGTTACAGGTCAATTTGGGCATCATCCCCCAAGACCAGTATGAACAGGGTCTATCATCCCCTAATTCAATACTAACAGGGTATATCATCCCCTAATTCAGTTGCTATATTCCCTAAGAAAAGTCATTCCATTTATGGCTTTAATTCATGAGATTTCCAATGTTTGAAGTATAGAGTATATGACCCATTGACTCGTCAACGCTCCTCTGAATGGGCCTAAGTGCATTGCAAAGCAATTATCTCCTTGCAAGGGTTCTCTATAAAGCACTTCCCAACCCTTAAGGGTGTGTTGGTCTCCTGGGAGAGAAATCATCATTGTTTTGAGAATCTCCACATGTATAGTGCCTTCTAGAAGAGCTCATAGGTGTCATACTTCTAATACATGTGTTCATCCATCACCATTGAACCTAGAAACATGTCTCACCTATTATTAGAAAGACATTCAATTCCATTTATTGAGAAACAAACTACAATTTCCCTATAAATTGAGCACTCATCTAAGTGCTAGGGAGGGAGAAATTTGTGTAGTGTTATGTTGTTGGATTCTCAATTGATGAGAGTTGGAGAATTTTTTTCTGCTGAGATGATGCTTGGTGTGATGAGGATAGAATGAAGTTGGAGCAGGTTGACGATGAATTGATCTATTGGTTGTAATCTTCTCCTCCTACTTTCTTAATAAATATATTTGTTCTTTCTCTCATACATATCCCTATATATTGTGAACTGTATTCTCAATTGTGTATGTATTCTCAAATCTAATTGATTTGATTTGGTTAAGGTAGATAGATATTGTATATTTGTATGTTTTTTGTCATATTTTGTCCTTGATTGCAGTTATCGATCTAGCGGCTTTAGTTGGATTGAGAGCGACAACAACAACGAAAGAAGGAGAAAGAGAGCGAAAGGATTACAAGTGGGTTTCTTTCCTTTCTATCTATGCATTTTTCTGAAAGAAAAGAATATTTGTCTTTCTTCTGTTGTTCTGAGTAAAGGAACACCACACATAGGGAGCTCTAGTTTATCCGTAGATTACAATTTCGTATAACAACTAGCCTCCTTATCCATGAGTGAACACTTACTTCCTATTTTTGGAGACAAGCCTTATCTAAACCTTATTCACTTATCCCTCATTCTAGGAAATATTATCTCTTGAATTTTAATCTTATTTTTGGGATTCTTTTATTAATTATTATTTCTAAATTTAAAAGTATCATGTGTGGATTCTTTCTTCAATTCCCACTTGATTTTTTCTCATCCTACACCTAGTGAACTCTATTATTGACTCCAACTCCATCTTATACCGCACAACTCCATTTTTTGGCTATTTAATTGGAACAAAGGGTGAGTTCATTTTCTATTGGTTGTGCATGGAAAAGGGACCACATATCATGTGCATAAGTCCTCTCTATGATAGTTTTATTAATTGTACTCAATTCAAACTGTTATCACCAAATTGAGTCATGTTGGGCTGCTTCAATGGTCAACTTGGAGTAACTGTTTCAAACCAGCTATTGACTGAAGCTTAGCCTCTTCAGTCTGAGAGGGCTCTCCCATAGGTAACTTATGATATTTGCTAATGATAAATATATATGGCTAACTCTATGAATTGTGTCTTGGTTTTGTATGTTTGCAGGTTGAAAAGATGAAGGTTTGCTACCATTGGGATATGGAGTCAGTGAAATGGATCTCAATGACAAAGGCTCTCCTTGTGGAATCCAAGGCATGTAGATACTTAAATGACAGTAGAATACACACATATAGAGTTTAATCAATATATAAATGTTCAAAGGAAGTCAGAGCATGAGAAACATGAATTCTAAGTAATGAATATTAAGATACTGAAAGCATGACATTGAGAAATATATCCAATATTTTAGTGCTTGAAAGGAATTCAGAGAATGAAAAGAAAGAATTCTAAGTAATAAAACATTAAAATATTGACATAAAGTAATAAGATACATAGGGTTCATTAAAGTATCAAATGAATCTCAGGTGAAGGATGAAACCAATAGCCATTCTCCATTACTAATCAGAAAACCTGTTTACAATAGTAGCAGTCAGCCATAACATATCCCAACCTTTTCTAACTCTAAAAATAAGTTCTTTATAGAATGAGGAATCATACAAATGATATGCCACCTTTCTAGCTCCGAATTCCCACCTCAAAGACCTATTTCAAACATGATTCTATCACTTGGAGACATCCTAGGGATATTTCTGTTTTGCAGAGTTTTAATATAAAAAGGACTCTTCTTTCATTAATAGTTCAAAAAACCAATTAAATAACCTTTATAAAATACAACCAAATATTTTTATGAGTGTACTAGAGTTCTGATGTGTCATTATGCCACGTGGATGCTGAGTTGGACCTCCTCCAAGTCGATTTTTTACAAATTTTTCACAAATCTGGTTAGTGAAAATTATGGAAAAGTAGGCTTCAAAGATGAGTGTATAATTTCCAAAACTTGATATCTTTGCAGAAAATGAGAGAGGTTTTGGTAGATGACCCTGTGCTGAAGAAAATACCTCTTTTCGATTTCCGAAATACTTTTTCACTTGCTCATAAACCTTAAAAATATTTCTCTACAAAAACAATTGTTCAGCAATTTCATAGCTTGCAAATATGAGTGTATAATTTCCAAACCCTAGTATATTTGCAGAAAATGAGAGAGGTTATTATAGAGGGTCTTGTGCTGAAGAAAAATGTCTTTCATATTTCCAAAATAATTTTTAATTTTCTCAGAAACCTTAAAAAACAATTCACTTGAAAACAGTTTTTCAGTAGTTTCGTAGCGTGCAAAGATCAGTCTATAATTTCCAAACCCTGATGGATTTACAGAAACTGAGAGAGGGTTTTGTAGAAAGGCCCGTACTGAAGAAAAAAATATTTCATATTTTAAAAATAATTTTTCATTTTCTTAGAAACCTTAAGAGAAAATTCGCTATGGAAATAGTTTTCAACAGTGTCGTAGCGTACAAAAATGACCTTTTCCATCAACTTTTTTTATTCTTTCCTTCTGCGTTGTGTTCATTATGCCTTAAAAAATTCTCCATATCATTTCCACACTTTGGAATCTTTCCAAAGTGGTTTTGTAGCGTTTTCCTGCCTTCAAGCCTAGGAAACGCTACGAAATTGCTGAAAAGTATACAAATTCCAGATTTTTGCCTAACTTCAAAAATATGCTTTCCAGCTGTAATTTTTTTTTTTCTAGCATGCCATTGACCTTTCAAATCATAAAACAACTCAAATTAGTACTCTTGAGGTGTTTCTTCTTCATTGATGATGAGTTGAGCTATTGCCTCCTCAACTACTGTCATTTTTAGGCCCTTCTTCTCCAACTCCTCATGGATTAGTTCTAGTTGCTCTTGGAGGTCCTTAACTTGATCTTTCAGCTTTATGTTGGTAGAATTTAAGTGTAAGTTCAATCTTCTACATGTTTCACTTCTCTTCTCAATGGTTGGGTCCATTTGAGTAACTATTGTGTGTCATCTAAAGTATTTGACACACTATAAACCTGCTCTTCCCATATCTCTTTCATATTTTCAAACTAAAACTTTTGGAAATTATTTTTCCTTGCCTCCTTCTTCATAACTACAATTTCATGGTTAGCTAACCTCAACTGTTATTCAAGGAGTTCAAACTCTGTTTTTTCAGAAAACATAGGGTTCATAGATGAGCTTTTTTCTCCCTATAATTGATAGATATTGCAAAAATGAAGGAGGTTTTTGTAGGTCAGTACGTCTTAAAGAAAAACCTCTGTTGATTTTTTGAAAAAAATCTACAGCTGTCTAGATTCTGTATTCTAAAAACATGTATAAAACAGGAAATTTCTGCATTCTGAAAACAAAAAACCCTCTTTTCGGAGTTGTAAGCTTGGGAAATGAAATATGTCAGCAAATGATGACTGATGGAAAATTATGTGACCCATATGGAGGTGTTTTTGAGATGAAATGAGGGTGGTATTGAAACTTATGATAGGTTAAATATGAAAAAATGAAATTTCCTATGCCAACTTGAAAAAGTTTTAAGGAGTCCTTACCCTTTTGAGGAGTGAACAATATGACCATGTTAAGTTATGACTCACAAAATTATGAGTGATAGTAATGGCTCCACTTGGGATGGTGTGCCCCTGTGGTACACCAAAGAACCTGTAGTTCTAGTGCCATCCATCTTCTTGGAAATAAAAACTCTGAAATTTATGAAAACTTCACCAAGATCTTATGGCCTTCTCCTCAGGCACAAGCTTCATGATTACTGCCGAAAAAGCAACTTTGTACCTACTGAAAAGATGCTTAGTCAACTTTGAGCTTATTTGCACACTCCTACCTACCTTAACAACTGTAATCTCCATTTTTAATTCGAGCAACATGAAACTTCCAATGAAGCTAGTCATTGATCTGATCTAACATTTGAACCTCTTGACTTCACTTGAACCAAAAGTAAGCATGATACTGAAATGACCAAGGCAACATAAAATGTATCTGATCCTCATAATGAAAATATAACTAGAAATATGGATTGTAGAACTCTTCCATGTAGTCATATATAGGATCATAGAAGACATAATCTGTTTTATGATTCTCAAGGCATTCTGCAGCTTTGGACAACTCATATATTCTTTGCTCAGCCACACAAGATTTTAGTTGTGTGCTATCAAAATGATTTTCAAAAACAGGGTATTCTACCTCAATCTCAAAAGAGAAAGGTAGAATCACCCTCTCTTTGTGTTTTGGCATTAAAAACTTTTGAAAAGACTGATCTTGATCATGAAGACTATAAGATTGAATTTGATATTCTAAAGCTTCATTGTCTTTTTCGATGTTCTTAGCAACTTCATCCACAAATTGATGTTGGAAATACTGAGAGGGGGGGGGGGTGAATCAGTATTCCTTTCAATTAGAGAATTAGTTAATCTTCAATTATTATCAGTGTTGTACAATGATAGCAGCAAACAAGAGGAACACAAATGCACATAGTTTTTAAGGTGGAAACCCACTCCGGGACAAAAACCACCTAATGCTTTTCTAATAATTCTTTAATATTCAACTCCAACTGAAAATAAAGCTCCAACTTCCTAGAATCTAGAAAATCATTCTTCTCCAGCTCCCACTGGATGGATGCTCCAATGCCTGAGATTCTTCAATAGTCAACTGAACAGATGCCCCAACACCCAATGAGCTACAACTCACCCTAGCACCACCCTACCACCCTATAGAAGAATAAAAGAAGAATGAACTCCCGTACCAGGGAAAATGGTCCACTTTACAATGATATAGAATGATGTAGAAGAAGAAGATATACTAGACCATAACCCCAACTTTGACACAACCACCTAATGATGATCCTAGACCTCCCAACACCGCCTCTTCAACCCTTGGCAGATAGATACTAGTACAATTTGTACAATAATGTATTTACAATGACTAAGTACAATGATACCTTTACAATGATTGTATGCAGTGCTGCCCACTTGAAGACTTCATATGATGAAATTCTTGTTGCTGTTATGCACCTTGGTTGCTACTATTATCATGCTACCCTCTGTTGCACCTTGCTTTGCTTTTCTATCGTAGAAATTATGGTCCTTTGCAACCCTTGACAACACATGATCTAGATTTTTCTTGCCTTCTAGGAGCTCGATTTTGAATATGGTGTATCTCTGTTATTTCAGATCCTCAATATATAATTTTTGGTCCCGTAGTATTCCTCTGCATCATATTTCCAATGCCATAGGTCTGACCCAATTTGGATTCTTCAAGAGAGAGTTATACCCAATCTCTCACAATGCCCTAATTATGGACTTTTTCAGCAGAGCGCAATTGTACAACATGCCACGTGTCACTGTTTCTTTATTTGGATCTGAAATTGATAGAGAAAAAATTAAAGAAAGTGAACTATCTGCCACTTTTTATGGAATCCCAATCCAATACTAAGAGAGAGAGTTATGACTAATTTACCAAGATCACTTCTTTGAGATGAATTTCAGGAGACTGCAAAAACCCTTACTTCCACAGATCATATCTCCAAAAATATTGCGCACCTTGATCTGAAATTTTTACAGTAGCTTCCTCAGGATTGCGGCTTTTCCTCATAAAAATTTCAGCATCTTAACCTTCGTAGAAAAAAAATTAGAGTGCAAATGCCACGATAACCTATTTCAGATCATGAAATCCCTTGCCTAAGGAGGAAATGAGGATCACAATTTATATAAATGCTTAGGTTGAGAAGGGCTTTAACAAGTGAATGTGGGAGAGATTTTAGGAGCTTAAAAAATATTAATTATGAATTTTCAATGACCCATGCCCCAACCCCATGGGATTTTAGCCCACTAACTGGGGGTACAAGCTTCAAACATGAATATCTCTCAAACCATGAAGAATTACATGGCGTGCCATATATCAACGGAAACATATCGACAAGTAGAAACCATCAAAAGAATTATTGACCCAGAATATATTAATTTGGTAGGTAAAAATTCCCATGAAATATTGGGTTAGCCCTTGGTGCTGCTTGGGTTGACATCAATGACAACCGCTGATCAACAATATCCCCCTTTGGCATTGATGGCAACACAAGTACTCCCCCTGCGATCATGACACCTATTACTACAACATTCTCTCCCCCTTTGACATCAATGGCAAAGGGTAACTCCCCCTGAAACACAACCAACCTGCGGACTTGTACACACTTCCACTCCCCCTGACACACAACCGTCCTGTAGACCTGTAATCTAATGAGAACTTGGCAGAATCCCAAGATTTTGATGAAGATATTCAAATGCTTCACAAGGTAAAGGTTTAGTGAAGATATCAGCAATTTATTCTTTTGTACAAACATACTCAAGTTTGATATTCTTTTCGGTGACTTATTCTCTAACAAAATGATATTTGATCAGAATGTGTTTTGTTTTTGAATGCATGATAGGATTCTTGGAGATGCGGATGGCACTAGTGTTGTCACAGAATATGGGAATAGGCTCACTGAATTGTACTTGAAGATCTTGCAAAGTTTGTTTCATCTAAAGGACATGAGTACAACATAATGCTGCTGCAATGTATTCTGCTTCCGTTGTAGATAACGAGGTTGAATTCTGCTTTTTTCTCAACCATGATATGAGACGACCACCTAGATAGAATGTTGCTCCACTAGTACTCTTACGATCATCAACGCTTCCTTCCAAATCTGCATCTGTAAAGGCTTGAATAATGAGATTGTTACCCTCGGGATACCACAAGCCATATTCTTCTATTCCCTTTAGATATCAAAGAATTCTTTTGACGACAATAATATGTGATTCTTTTGGTGCTACTTGGAATCTTGCTACTTGTCCAACAGCTTGCATAACATCTGGCCTTGAGGCTGTTACATATAGAAGACTACCAATCATAGATCTGTACAACCTCTGATCCACATCCTTAGATGAGTCGTCTATGCTCAATTTTCAACCTGTTACCATCGGAGTAAGGACGGGTTTGCAATCTTCCATTTTGAATTTCTTGAGCATTTCCTTGATGTACTTGGCTTGACATATAAATATTCCTTTCTCTTATTGAGATATTTGAAGCCCTAAGAAGTATGTCAGCTCACCAAGTAAAGACATCTCAAACTCACTTTGCATATTTGTAGAAAAGTTCTTACTTAGTCGATCATCATTGCTACCAAATATTATATCATCCACATATACCTCAACGATTGTTAAATTATCTTTATCTATTTGTACGTAAATATTGCTATCAACATTACCTTTCTTGAACCCTTGTTGACATAGATATCTATCAAGACGAGCATACCATTCTCTAGGAGCCTGCTTGAGACCATATAGAGCCTTCTTTAACCTGCATACATAGTCTTCTTTTTGTGATAGTAGAAAACCTTCAGGTTGTTCGATGTAAACTTCTTCTTCTAATTCTCCATTCAGAAATGCTGACTTAACATCCATTTGGTAGACTTTGATTTTTATTGAACATGCATAGGCGAGAAACATTTGGATGGCTTCCATTCTAGCAACTGGTGCAAATGTTTCGTCGAAATCAATTCCTTCCACTTGTGCATATCCTTTGCAAACCAATATTGCTTTGTTTCTGGTAACCTGCCCATCTTCATTCAATTTGTTACTAAACACCCATTTAGTCCCAATGACATTTTTATCTTTTGGTTCTGGAACTAATTCCCAGGTTTTATTCTTCTCAATTTGATCCAATTCTTCATTCATAGCTGCTACTCAATGTTCATTCTAGCTTGCTTCCTCAAAACTACTAGGCTCAAAGGTTGCTAGAAAAGCAACGTGAGCTTGTTGTGATGAACGAGGCTGTCGACCTTCATTTATGTCACCAATGATTTGATTTGATGGATGGTTCTTTTGAATCCACTCTTTTGTTCTCCTTGGAGGAGCTTCTTGTTGTTGTTTTGGTATATCTTGATGATCATTGTTTACTTCTTCCACGTTGATAGTTGCTTCTTGTTCTACAATCTTATATGTGTCTTTTTCAACCCCTGTCTCAAGTTTCAAAGATTCTAGATCCTCCTCATTACTCGCTAGAACACCATCTTCATCAAATGTAACATTTATGCTCTCCACTATCTATTTTCTTCTTAGATTATAGCATTTATAGCCTTTCTTTTGCGTGAGTAACCAACAAAGATACCTTCATCAACACATGATTCAAACTTACCCAAATTTTGGTCTTCTCTTTTGATATAACATTTGCTTCTGAAGATTCTGAAATATTTTACATTAGCTGGTTTTCCTTTCCATAATTCATATGGAGTCTTGTTGCAATTATTTCTGAGAATAATTCGGTTGATAATGAAGACTGCCATATCAATTGCTTGAACCTAGAATTTTTCATCCAATTTTGAGTCCTTCAACATTGTTCTACCATTTCCTATATAGTTCTATTATTTCTTTCAACAACTCCATTTTGCTGAGGTGTTCATGCTGTTGAAAATTGCCTTTTTATTCCATTTTTGTCACAGTATTGTTCAAATAATTTGGAAGTGAATTCTCCACCATTATCTAATGTTAAACACTTTATTTTCAAATTAGTTTCATTTTCAAACAAATCCTTGTAGATCTTAAAGCACTCAAATGCTTCCGATTTTTTCTTTAGGAAACTGACGACTGTCGTCTTGGTATAGTCATCTATCATTAACATGAAATATAATTCTCTGTCTAAGCCTTTTGTTCTCACAGGACCACATAGATCAGTATGTATCAATTCCAATGGATGTGATTCAAAGTGTTCTTTTGTTTTAAATTGGACTTTTGTCTGCTTGCCATGCCGACATGCCTCACATAGTGTGTTGGAAGTTTTTGAGATTTTCGGCATTTCTCGTACTGCTTCCTTTTTGCTTATCCTGACAAAATTGTCAAAGTTTATGTGACCCATTCGTTTGTGCCATAACCAACTTTCATCTTCTTTAGCTAGTAGACATGATTTAGTTGCTTCATCCAGAACATATATGTCGTTTGGAGCTCGAATTGCTGTAGCCACAATTTTACCATACCTGCCTTTCCTGATTTCACATTTTGTGGAATTGAATGGCATTGTGTTTCCTTGATCACACATTTGTCCAACACTGAGCAGATTGTGATTCATGTTTTCGACCAACAGAAAATTCTTGGCTATAACATCTTTGCTTTCGAGAGTGACGGTACCTGATCCTATAACATTTGAAGATCCATCATTTCCAAAGGATATGGTTCCATCCTTCTTCTCTTTCAGAGATACAAATATTTTTCTATCTCCAGTCATATGCGTTGAGCAACCGCTGTCAACATACCACACATCTTTATTTTTTTGAGCCTTGAGAGCGAGAGCACAATTATTAGTCTTCTTCTTCTTCCATGTTCGTTCATTCTGTGGCTTTGAAGATTCTTCTGGAGGATTTTCAAGTCTGTAGTCTCTGGCTATGTGTCCAAAGTTATGACATTTGTAACATTCCATATTATTTCTTAAATGTTCAAATCTATTGATGTTTCGTTGAGCCCTAGGAGGTTCATATTTGAAGAATCTCTTGGAATTATATTGGTTCCTAGGGTACGTGCGACATTCTATAGCTTTATGACCAAATTTTCCACATGAATAACAATATCCATGAAAAATATGTTGGTACCTGGATGAAAATCTTCATCGAGGAATCGTCTTCCAAGGATGTGCTTGCGAATCTTGTCCAATGAAGTCTTCATGTATGTCAGATCTCATAGGTTCATTGTATTTTGTTGTAGAAGGTCCTGCTTCTTCTTCTTTGTAACCGAGGCCAGTTCTATCGTTGTAAGATCGTTGATTGTTGATGAGTTCTTCCAATGCCCTTGAGTTGTTGGCACAGTTTTGGACAGTTTTTCCCTTCTTCACTTCCTTACGCAATGAGACTACTTCGGCTTCTAATGCTTCCCTTTCTTGGTTTCTTTCTTCCAACTTCTTTTGAAGTGACTCTTCAATACATTTGTGTTCTTCAACCTCAATTTTGAGACCTTGAACTTGTTCTTCAAGAGTATTGGAACGAATCTTCTCAGCATTGAGCTCTTTTATAAGCTTGATTGCCTCCTCATAAAATTCTTCTATGGTCAACCCTTCTTCTTCATTATTTGATACTTCTTGTTTATTGTGCTTGGCCATAAAGAATACTTTCTCATTGGCTTCTTCTTTGTTGTCACTTTCTTCATCAGATGATGAGCTATCTTCTTTAGAGAGAAAGTTCCTTTTGGATCCTTTCTTTTTTCCTTGCTTGTTGAATTTCTTAAAGCCTTTCTTTCCTTTTGAGTTCCATCACTTTTGTTTGGACATTTTGCTATGAAGTGCCCAACCTCACCACAACTGAAGCATATCAATGGAAGTTTACTTTTGAATTTTCCCTTACCAGGTTTTAGTTTTCTCGTAAAGTAAGCATATTCTTCATCTGAAAGACCTTCTCCATCATCTCCCTTTTCTTCACACTTGTAGGTGCATGCCATTTCAATTGAAGGTTGTTTGTCCTTATTGGTTTGCTTAGATGCAACGAACGCAGTTTCTAGATTTGAAGTACCCTTTTCTTCATCAAGTCTCATTTCATATGCTATGAGAACTCCATGTAATTCTTCCTTGCTGAGTTTGTCCAGATTTGCACTGTATTCTAAGACCGATACCTTTGGGTTGAATCTCCCTGGTAATGTTCTAAGAATCTTCCATATAATAGTCTTCTCGTCAACTGGCTCTCCCAATCCTTCCAGAGTATTGGTTATTTCATCAACGTATTGGAAGTATGCAACAATGTTGCAATCTTATTTCATTCTGAGTTGCTCAAATTTTGCTCTATAGATTTGAAGCTTTGCTTCTTTGACATTTGAGTCACCTGCATATATATTCTCAAGCTTGTCCCATACATTTTTGGCAGTTTTACAACCCAACACCCTATGATAAGTAGATTCAATAAGTCCACCGATAACAATATTCTTTGCTTTTGCATCATTTAATAAATTCTTCTTACCTTGTTCATTCGTAGTTGATGTAAATCCATTTTGAACAGTGTCCCATACTTCGTAACCTTGCGCCAAGAGATAGACCTCCATTCTTCCTTTCCAGAGTGCATAATTATTTTCATTGAATAGAGGTACACCATTCTTGGTATGCTCCATGACCTCCTTCCAGCTATTAAACTGCTATTGAAGGAACCAAGCTCCGATACCAATTGTTGGAAATACTGAGAGGGGGGGTGAATCAGTATTTCTTTCAATTAGAGCATTAGTTAATCTTCAATTATTATCAGTGTTTGTACAATGATAGCAGCAAACAAGAGGAACACAAATGCACACAGTTTTTAAGGTGGAAACCCACTTCGAGACAAAAACCACCTAATGCTTTTCTAATAATTCTTTAATATTCAACTCCAATTGAAAATAAAGCTCCAACTTCCTAGAATCTAGAAAAGCATTCTTCGCCAGCTCCCACTGGATAGAAGCTCCAACGCCCGAGATTCTGCAGTAGTCAACTGAACAGATGCCCCAACACCCAATGAGCTACAACTCACCCTAGCACCACCCTACGACCCTATAGAAGAATAAAAGAAGAATGGACTCCCGTACCAGGGAAAATGGTCCACTTTACAATGATATAGAATGATGTAGAAGAAGAAGATATACTAGACCATAACCCCAACTTTGACACAACCACCTAATGATGATCCTAGACCTCCCAACACTGCCTCTTCAACCCTTGGCAGATAGATACTAGTACAATTTGTATAATAATGTATTTACAATGACTAAGTACAATGATACCTTTACAATGATTGCATGCAATGCTGCCCACTTGAAGACTTCATATGATGAACTTCTTGCTGCTGTTATGCACCTTGGTTGCTGCTCTTTTCATGCTACCCTCTACTACATCTTGCTTTGCTTTTCTACCATAGAAAGTCTGGTCCTTTGCAACCCTTTACAACACATGATCGAGCTTTTTCTTGCCTTCTAGGAGCTCGATATTGAATCTAGTGTATCTCTGTTATTTCAAATCCTCAATATCTGATTTTCAATCTTGTAGTAGTCCTCTGAGTCGTCTTTCCAATGCCACATGTCTGACCCAATTTTGATTCTTCAAGAGATATTTATACCCAATCTCTCACAATGCCCTAATTATGGACTTTTTCAGGAGAGCACACTTGTACATCGTGCCACGTGTCACTGTTTATTTATTTGGCTCTGAAGTTGATAGAGAAAATAGTAAAGACTGTGCACTATCTGCCACTTTTTATGGAATTCCAATCCAATACTCAGAGAGAGAGAGAGAGTTATGACGAATTTACCAAGGTCACTTCTTTGAGATGAATTTCAGGAGCCTGCAAAAACCCTGACTTCCACAGATCATATCTTCAAAAATATTGCGCACCTTGATCTGAAATTTTTATAGCAGCTTCCTCAGGATTTTGGCTTCGCCTCATAAAAATTTCAGCTCCTGAACCTTCATAGGAAAAAAAGTTAGAGCACAAATGCCATGATGATCTGTTTCAGATGGAGAAATCCCTTGCCTAAGGAGGAAATGAGGATCACAATTTATATAAATGCTTAGGTTGAGAAGGGCTTCAACAAGTGAACGTGGGAGGGATTTTAGGAGCTTAAAAAATATTAATTATGACTTTTCAATGACCCTTGCCCCAACCCCATGGGGTTTTAGCCCACTAACTGGGGGTACAAACTTCAAACATGAATATCTCTCAAACTGTGAAGAATTACATGGCGTGCCATATATCAATGGAAACATCTCGACAAGTAGAAACCATCAAAAGCATCATTGACCCAGAATATATTAATTTGGTAGGTAAAAATTCCCATGCAATATTGGGTTAGCCCTTGGTGTTGCTTGGGTTGACATCAATGACAACCGTTGATAAAATATTGAATCCTATCTTCTAACTTGCACTCAAATGATTTCAGATTAGAAGACAAGGATAAAGAAAAATTTTCATCCACTTCCTCATTAGTGTGATCACTATTTGATGTATGTTGATTCAAGAAATGACATGAAGAATAAAATTTTTCCTTTACTTGAGGATTATAGAGATTATCTTCCAATATCTCCTCTTGTTGTTTGAAATGATCCTCATACTCCTGATGATAAAAATACTAACAAGTCTGCTGCAATTTCTCATCAAAATCAGAGGATGTAACATGATTTTCATAAAAAAACTCCTATTGGGTTTCATTTTCATCCAAGAGAGAGGATATCCTTTCTTCTTGATGATGAAAGGGATTGTCATGAAGGGCCTCTAAATGTTCTTCATCCATGAGCTCATCATATTCATAACAATTCTCCATATATTCAATAAAACTCACACAATGTTTACAACAGTCTTTGACCAACAATAAGGAGGGATGGCACTCTTCATACATCTCATAAAATGCAACATGGAAATAAGCAAGAGAATATAATGAACCATTTGGCAAGCTTTCGTACCAAGACCATGCTTTTCCCTCTAAAGTGACCATAAACATCTTCGTGAGAAAATCCTCAGGGAATTGAACCTTAAGTTTTCATACATGCATATGGAATCTAACCAAATGAAGAGCAGCATTGTCTTTCTTTTCATCTTTAAATATGGGAAGATCAATTAACCATCCGACATTTGGCATAGGATTTGGAAGACCAGTGATGTGAGACCGATTCATAGGGGTATACTTGGCATTTATTCTTGCAATGGAACTCATCTTGAAACTTCATCAATGATCCGGATTTTATGTAGGAACGCAACAGAATACAGATATAACCATAGATACAGAGATGCAACGGAAATAATGCTTCATTTTATTAATAAAATAATGACTACAATAAGCTTACAAACATAATGGAAACAAGCTAGGGCGCTGGTAGTGTATCTCTGAGAAGAGATGTGGCGTACACAGGCCTCTGAACTGTGTTACATTGAGGCTCACAGGCCTATTACAGACATAATGGAAATAGATGAGCTAGGTACTGGCAACGTATCCCTGAGAAGAGATGTGGCGGCTACCAGCCCCTGAACTGTGTTACAATGAGGCTCGAGGGCCTATTTATTATTGAGAAACAATGTAGAATCCGAAACGTCCAAAACCCTAACCGTAGGAGATGAAGCGCCAAAACTGTGGGTCCCGTTTGGGTAAATTGGTGGTTCAACTTCCCAGGGGCGTAACTTTGGCATCCGATCTCCGTTTGACGCGCTCAATAGATCGTTAGAAAGATCTATCCGAGAACTTGAATTTTTGAACAAGCAACATCGGTCTATAGACCCATGTTGCTCTCCGTTTTCCCAAAAAGCGTCGTTTAGGGCCTCAAAACGGCTCCAGAAGTTTAAGACCCGAAAAACTGCTAAAAATAGTAAGTTGTGCCGAAACTTACAAACTGAAATAACTGATGGTGGGGGTTCAAATGGATTCGATGGGTGGCCACCAATATCCACCTGGATTATTAATGCCCCAAAACGGCTCCGGGTGTGCAGGACCCGAAAACCTGCTATAAATAGTAAGTTGTGTTGAAGCTGAAAAACTGAAAGAATTGATGCTGCGGGTCCAAATGGAATAGGTGGGAGGCCACCGATATCCACCTGGATCATTCCTCCCTCCTTAGGAAGCAATGGTCTCCATTGCGTTAAGTTCCTCCATGGGGGGGAAAATTTTGCTGAACTTGGTGTTGGATTTAGATGTGCCACCGGTGGGCAGCCATTGAAGGATCTGAAAAAGAAAAATTTGTCCATCATCGCGTTCCTCTGTTTCTCGAGGGCATCCTCGAGCAAGATTTTGACAGGATCTCCTGCTCCCTCATCTTTCTTTCCTTCCGCCATGGGGGGTCGTCGGGGTTGCGAGGTTGAACTCCTTATACCCTGGCCGCGTTGGGGACATGAAGAGAAAAACATAGAAAGAGCAGACCCACTCTGATACAACTGATCCGGATTTTATGAAGGAACGCAACAGAATACAGATATAACCATAGATATAGAGATGCAGTGGAAATAATGCTTCATTTTATTAATAAAAGAATGACTGCAATAAGCTTACAAACATAATGGAAACAAGCTGGGGCGCTGGTAGCATATCTCTGAGAAGAGATGTAGCGTACGCAGGCCTCTGAACTGTGTTACATTAAGGCTCGCAGGCCTATTACAGACATAATAGAAATAGATGAGCTCGGGTACTGGCAGCGTATCCCTGAGAAGAGATGTGGCGGCTACCAACGCCTGAACTGTATTGCAATGCAGACATGATGGAGATGTGGAGAGCAAGGCACTGGTAGCGCTTATCTCTGAGAAGAGATGTATCGGCTCCCTGCCCCCTAAGCTGTCTTACAATGAGGCTCGAGGGCCTATTTATTATTGAGAAACAATGTAGAATCCGAAACGTCCAAAACCCTAACCGTAGGAGATGAAGCGCCAAAACTGTGGGTCCCGTTTGGGTAAATTGGTGGTTCAACTTCCCAGGGGCGTAACTTTGGCATCCGATCTCTGTTTGACGCGTTCAATAGCTCGTTAGAAAGATCTATCCAAGGACTTCAATTTTTGAACGAGCAACATTAGTTTATAGACCCATGTTGCTCTCCGTTTTCCCAAAAAGTGTCGTTTAGGGCCTCAAAACGGCTCCGGAAGTTTAAGACCCGAAAAACTGCTAAAAATACTAAGTTGTGCCGAAACTTACAAACTGAAATAACTGATGGTGGGGGTTCAAATGGACTCGATGGGTGGCCACCAATATCCACCTGGATTATTAATGCCCCAAAACGGCTCCGGGTGTGCAGGACCCGAAAACCTGCTATAAATAGTAAGCTGTGTTGAAGCTGAAAAACTGAAAGAATTGATGTTGCGGGTCCGAATGGAATAGGTGGGAGGCCACCGATATCCACCTAGATCAATCAAGCTACTGATCTTCAAGCAGTGGAGTCACCTTCCAATTAATTATTTCATGTGTGGTGTTGCTAGAGCAGAAATACATCCAATATGTGTCTAAGTGACTGCTACTCTTAGACCTTAGAACTGAAACTTTGTCATTCTTCCCAGGTAAAATTTTCACCTATGGTCCCCGGCAACGACGCCAAAATGTTATCACCAAATTGAGTCATGTTGGGTTGCTTCAATGGTCAACTTGGAGTAGCTGTTTCAAACCAGATTTTGCCTGAAGCTTAGCCTCTTCAATCTGATAGGGATCTCTCACAGGTAATTTACGATATTAGTTAATGATAAAGATAGATTGCTAACTCTATGAATTGTGTCTTTGTTTTGTATGTTTGCAGGTTGAAAAGATGAAGGCTTGCTACCATTGGGCTATGGAGTCAGTGAAAAGGATCTCAATAACAAAGGCTCTCATTGTGGAAGCTGAGGCATGTAGATACTTAAATGAAAGTATAATACACACATACAGATTTTACTCAATATATAAATGTTAAAAGAAATTCAGAGCATGAGAAACATGAATTCTGAGTAACGAACATTAAGATACTGAAAGCAGGACATTGAGAAAGATATACAATATTTTAGTGCTTGAAAGGAAGTCAGAGCATGCAAAGAAAGAATTATGAGTAATCAAACATTAACATATTGAAAAAAGGTAATAAGATACATAGGGTTCATGAAAGTATCAAATAAATCTCAGGTGAAGGATGAAACCAATAGCCATTCTCCATTACTGATAAGAAAACATGTTTACAATAGTATCACTCAGCCATAACATATCCCAACCTTTTATAACTCTAAAAATAAGTCATTTATAGAATGAGGAATAATAAAAATGATATGCCACCTTGATATCTTCGAATTCCCACCTCAGAGACCTATTTCAAACATGATTCTATCACTTGGAGACTTCCTAGGGATATTTCTACTTTGCAGAGTTTGAATACAAAAAGGACTCTTCTTTCATTAATAGTACAACAAACCAATTCAATAACCATTATCAAATACAACCAACTAATTTTCTAAGTGTACTAGAGTGCTGATATGTCATTATGCCACGTGGATGCTGAGTTGTACCTCCTCCAAATCGAATTTTTACAATTTTTTCACAAATTCGGTTAGTGAAAATTCTGAAAAAGTAGGCTTCAAATATGAGTGTATAGTTTCCAAAACCTGATAGTGTTGCATACAATGAAAGATGTTTTTTTTATATGAACCCGTTATAAAGAAAAACCTCTTTCATATTTCCAAAATACTTTTTCACTTTCTCCGAAACATTAAAAAAATTTCGCTACGAAAACAATTTTCCAGCATTTTCGTAGCGTGCAAAGATCAGTGTATAATTTCAAAAAACTGATAGATTTGTAGACAATGAGATAGGTTTTTGTAGAGGGGCCTGTGCTAAAGAAAAACCTCTTTCAATTTTCCAAAATAATTTTTCAGTTTTAGAAACCTTAAAAAAAAATTCGCTACGAAAATAGTTTTTTAGCAGTTTTGTAGCGTGAAAAGATGAGTGCATAATTTCTAAAACCTAATGGATTTGCAGAAAATGAGAGAGGTATTTGTATAGGGGCCTATGTTTAAGACAAAACTCTTTCATATTTCCAAAATGCTATTTTATTTACTCATAAAACTTAAAAAACAATTCGCTACGAAAACAATTTTTCAGCAGTTTCGTAGCGTACTTTAGTAGCGTACAAAAATGACCTTTTCCATCAACTTTTTTGATTCTTTCCTTTTGAATTGTGTTCATTATGCCTTAACAAATTCTCCATATCATTTCCACCCTTTATAAGCTTTCAAAAGTGGTTTTAAATAGAAAAATAAAGCTAGAGGTGGTTTCGTAGCGTTTTCCTGGCTTCAAGCCCAGGAAACGCTACGAAACTGCTGAAAAGTATGCAAATTCCATATTTTTGCCTAACTTAAAAAATATGTCTTCTAGTTGTAAAAAAATTGTTTCTAGTATGCCATTGACCTTTGAAATCATAAACCAGCTCAAATTAGGACTCTTGAGGTGTTTCTTCCTCATTGATGATGAGTTGAGCTATTGACTCCTCAACTATTGTCATTTTTAGGCCCTTCTTCTCCAACTCCTCATGGATTAGTTCTAGCTGCTCTTGGAGGTCCTTAAATTGATATTTCAGATTTATTTTGGTATAATTTAAGCACAAGTTCAATATTCTGACATGTTTCACTTCTCTTCTCAATGGTTGGGTCCATTTGAGTAACTGCTGTGTGTCATCTAAGTCTTTGACACACTATCAACCTGCTCTTCCCAAATATCTTTCATCTTTTCAAACTGAAACTTTTGGAAATTATGTTTCCTTTCCTCCTTCTTCATAACTTCAATTTCATGGTTAGCTAACCTCAAATTTTCTTCAAGGATTTCAAACTCTGTTTTTACTGAAAACATAGTGTTTCGAGATGAGCTTTTTTCTCCCTATCCTTGATAGATATTGCAAAATGGAAGGAGGTTTTTGTAGGTAATTATGTCTTGAAGAAAAAGCTCCCTTGGTTTTTTGAAACACATCTCCAGCTATCCATAATATTTATTCTAAAAACATGTATAAAACATAAAAAATTTTCATTCTGAAAACAGAAAACCCTCTTTCCAGAGTTGTAAGCTTGGGAAATGAAATATGTTAGAAAATGATGACTGATGGAACATGATGTAATCTATATGGAGGTGGTTTTGAGATTAAATGAGGGTGGTATTGAAACTTAGGATAGGTTAAATATGAAAAATGAAATTTCCTATGGCAACTTGAAAATGTTTTAAGGAGTCCTTGCCCTTTTGAGGAGTGAACTGTATGACCATGTCAAGTAATGACTCACAAAATTATGAGTGATAACACAAAGAATGAAATAAAAATTGGATTCAACTTGGTCCTCCAGTCTCGTAGTGTAAAGAGTGGCATTTTATTCTCTATTTTTCTCTTGCAACTACTAGTGTAGCTTTTGGTTACAACTAGATTTTGTTCTTGTGCTTAAAATCATACATGGTCAAAAACATTTTATGATATCATAGATTCAAAAAAATAATATGGTATGAGAACGTAGGATATTTTTTTGAGGAAAATACATATCTTATTGCAGGTCATATAGGATTGAACAACCTAAAGAGGATGGATAAACCCATTACTATGATTCTTACTCCATTCTATTGATTTGAGTATAATCCTACACTACTACATATGTTATATAAATTCTATGGGTAGTTTCAACTATATTGACAAAAATGATCATACCATAAAAATTTACTAAATAATTATCAAATTTTGTTGTTTTTTATCCTTGATGCCTTGAAATTCATCATATTTCCAACAATGTATAATATTCATTGGAATTTTGACTCATATTCCATGAAACACTAGGGATATGTGGCACCCCATCATGATCAATTAAAATCCCATGGTCTACCACCATGGTTGTTGGGTGTATGTTATATTATTTCCACAACTAGCCCCCCCTTCATTGCACTGGGTGCAATAGGTGGGCTACCGCCTCCCTACACAGGGTTCGAGGAAGTGCCCCGATAATTTTTTATTTTTTGACCCTATATTAGATGGGCAGAAATACCTATGGTTTTGTGCATGGGTTTAGCACATGGTTTTGGGCATGATGGTTTTTTTCCATTGTATTTTGTAGATTCGGTCAAGGGAACTACGGTTATGTTCTAATCCAGGGTTAATGGATTAGGGGTTATGAATTCTTCAGCATGTACATATATGTGTTGTAACATTGAAAGGAATACTAATGAAAAATCAATCTGGTAGTCCCGGTTTTGGGATACAGTGGGAAATATCTATGTATATTTGTTTTATGCTCTCACCATTGTTTATTTTCTATTTAAGAATTCGTTTGCAAGAAATTTATGTACAAGGTTAAAACCTACATTTGGTATCAGAGTTGTTTTAACTTCAAGGGGATGCTTTTGCTGCTGAGGGTTCTTTGCTCGGGCGTGTGGTAAACCCCGTTGAGTGGGAGATCTACGGGATAGATTCTTGCGGTGAAAGAAGTTGGTGAGCAGTGGAATGATATATATTGAGAAATGTAATGGTAAGTGTTTTTATTTGTGGAAAATAAAGATGGAGGATTTGCTGGTGGATAAATATCAGTGGGTTGTGGTAGATCTGAGTACTAAACCGATGGAAATGTTAGATGAAGACTGGGAGAATTTGGATAAAAAATAAAAGAGAACAATACGGTTGTGTATATTAGATTCAATATGTTGAATGTATCTGTGGAAGCTACAATGAAGGCTTTGTGGGAGAAGTTTGGGACTTTTTACCAATATAAGTCTTTGGTGAATAAATTGTTCCTACGCAAAAATTTGTATATCCTGAGGATCAATAATGGAGGCTCGGTGACAGAGCAAATGCATGCCTTCAATAATGTGGTAATTCAGTTGTTATCTATTGATATTAAAATCTTAGATGAAGATAAGTGCATCAGTTTGTTGTGTTCTCCACTAGATTCATAGGAGAGTTTGGTTGTTGAAATCAGTAGCAATACAACTACCCTGAAGTTTGATGAAATAGTAGCATCTTTACTATCGGAGGAGATGAGATGGAAAAATATGGAGGTCCGGAATGGAGATTTCTTGTCTGTATGAGGGCGGTCCCAAAAAAGAAACAAAAATAAGTCCTCGAGTGGGAGAACTAAATCTACAGGGAGATCTAAATATCCAGGAAAGCATGTAAAGATGTGCTGGAAATGTAGAAAGGATGGGTACTTCAAAAAGGATTGTAGATTTAAAGCTCCTGAGAAAGGAAATGGATCTCATGATGCTCCTTCTGTAGAGGTGAAAACCACCTTAGATGAAGGTGTGGATGTGTACTTGGCTTCTTCTTCAAGTACACATGTAGATCATGAAGCATGGTTGATTGACTCAAGTGCATCCTTTCACTTCACCCCCCATAGGGAGTGGTTCTGCGAATATGAGAAATATGATGGTGGTGATGTATTCTTAGGAGATGTTGCAAGGTGGAAGGATTAGAACATTTCCTGGTGTTCTATATATTCCTACATTGGCCAGAAATTTTATTTCTTTAAGAAAGATGGATGATGCAGGTGTAAAACTGTGTTCGAGAAGGGTACCTGCAAGATGGTTAAGAGAGAACTGGTATTGATATGAGGTATTTGGATTGGAACTCTGGACAAGATTCTTGGTAGCACTGTTATGTATGGGTGAAATATTTCTATGGTTCCTGAAAGGAGAGAAGAAAAATTGATGGTCTCTAGAGAAAATACCAAGTTATGGCATAAATGACTTGGACATATTAGAGAGAAGGGCCTTCGAATACTAAATGGTAATGGTATGGTAGAAGGTATGTCTAATTCTTTGGATTTTTATTTTTTTCAAGATTGTGTATATGGGAAGTAGAATCAGGTGAGTTTCCCCTCTGGTGCATAAAGTGTGAAAGGGATATTAGAGCTTGTGCACAATGACGTGTTTGGACCCATGTCAGTTCCATCACTCGATAAGTCTGTGTACCATGTGTCATTTATATATGAGTTCTCAAGGAATACATGGATATATTTCCTCAAGAAAAAATATGAAGTCTTTGACAAATTCAAAGAATTTAAGGATCTTGTGGAAAACGAGACAGAGAAGAAGATAAAGGTGAATAGGATAGATAATGGTGGAGAGTTCTACAAGAAGGAATTTGAAGAGTTCTGTAAGAAGTGTGGTATAACACGAAAGAAGAGCACTCCATACAAACCTCAACCAAAAATATTTGCAGGAATAATGAACATGACATTGATGGAAATGTAAGAAGCATGCTCAGTGGTACTAGTTTAGGACAAGAATTCTGGGCAGAGCTAGTCGAAACATCATGCGACCTAGTTAACAGATCACCTTCTTCAGCGTTGGAGGATAAGTCTCCACATGAGGTATGGACTAGTGAGAAACCTTCTCCTTCACATATGAGGGTATTTAGTTGTGATGCATATGTACATGTTCCAAAGGAGAAAAGAACCAAGTTGAATAGTATATCTAAAAGGTGCATCTTTATTGGGTATAAGGATGGTTTAAAAGGTTATAAGATTTGCAACCTAGAAACAAGGAAGGTTGTGTACAAACTAGATGTGGTGTTTAGAGAGGTGAAAGATGTTATAAAACATGAATTCCTACCAAATAAACTTGAGAAGATAGAGTTTGAACTAAATAAGGAAGAATCAAACTCTACAACGAAACAAGATTCAGAAGAGGAAGAGCCACAAACTCCATCTTTGAGAAGATCAACTCGAGAAAAAGGTAACCAGAAAGGTATAGTCCATTTTATTTTTGTTCAAATTTTTCTTTATATATCACAGATGATGATCCCATAACTATTAGGGAAGCATTTCATTCAGAGGATGGAAAACTATGGAAGGAGGCCATGGTTGATGAGATGAAATCCTTTCTAGAAAATGAGGCATGGGATCTAGTAGACTTTCCAGTTGGAAGGAAACCCATTGGTAGCAAATGGGTATTTAAGAAGAAGACGAATGCAAAAGGAAAGGTGGAGAAATATAAAGCTCGGATGGTAGAAAAAGGTTATTCCCAGGTGTTAGGAATTGATTTTGGTGATATTTTTCTCCTGTTGCCAAGTTAAATTCTATTATATTACTTATATTTGTTGTTGCTGCTTTTGATTTTGAGGTAGAACAGATGGATGTGAAGAAAAAATTCCTTCACGAGGATCTGAAAGAAGAAATCTACATGAAGAAACCTGAAGGATTTGTGGTGAAGGTTAAGAAAGAACTGGTATGTAGGTTAAAAAAGTCTTTGTATAGTTTTAAACAATCACCAAGGATGTGGTATCAAAAATTTGATATATATATATATATATATATCTGGGGACTTGGCTTCACCAGAAGCAAACCAGATCATTGCGTGTATTTTAAATTAATTGGTGACCGTGTTATTTATTTGGTCTTGCATGTGGATGATATGTTGCTAGTTGGAAATGAAAAATAAATTATCCAGCATTTGAAGACCCAATTGTCCTCAAAATTCGACATGAAGGATATTGGTGCTGCAAACTATATTTTGGGCATGGATTTTAAATGATATTAGGCAAAGAGGAATCTCTGGTTAAACTAGGGGAAGTATGCCGAGACAATATTGCAAAGGTTTAATATGCAAGATAGTAAACCAGTGAAGGTTCCTATTCCTGTAGGTGTAAAATTCTAGAATGTTGAACAATGTCCCAAGACACAAGAAGAGAAAGAGGACATGTTCCTTGTTCCATATGCAAGTGCAGTGGGTATCATGATGTATGAAATGGTATGTACTAGATCAAACATTGCACATGAAATGGGAGTATTGAGCAGGTTTATGTCAAAACCAGGGAAGGAGCTTTGGATAACAGTGAAGCGGGATTTCAGGTATTTGCATGGCACTAGTGATTATGGTATGTGCTACCAAGGAAGACTAGGATTGGACAGAGTTTTCGACATCCTTGTATTTGTTGATGCAGACTAGGCTGGAGATCTAGATCATAGAATATCTACAAGTGGATATGTGTTATATTTAGAGGAGTACTCAATTATATGAGAAATATATAGTCTATAGTGCCTCTTTCAATTACAGAGGCAAAATACATGGCAACCACTCATGAAATCAAGGAAGCAGTTTGGTTGTAAAGATTGTGTTTAGGTATGGGGTTGGTGCATCGAGCTATAATGATAGAATGTGATAGCAAAGTGTCTTTCTTGGCTAAGAATCTTGCTTATCATTTCAATACAAAGCACATTGATGCTTAGTATCACTTTGTGAGAGATATGGTTGATGCCATAAAGGTTTTGCTGGTAAAGGTGGACACTTTGAAGAAGGTTGCAGATGCATTGACAAAGTTTGTGAGCACTAATAATTTATCTTGTTGTAGAGGAAATATGGGCATTGCAAGGTTGGACCAATTAATAAGCTCTCCTGTGGACGCATGTGGAAATAAAACAACACATGGGAGAATGTTGGGTGTATGTTAAATTATTTCCGCATAGTAGGTGGGAAGACCTACCTATGGTTTTTTGAATGGGTTTAGCACATGGTTTTGGGCATGATGGTTTTCTGTCCATGGAATTTTGTAGATTCGGTCAAGGGAACTACGATTATGTTCTAATCCAGGGTTAATGGATTGGGGTTTTTGAATGCTTCGACAGGTATATATGTGTTGTAACATTGAAAGGAATAATAATGAAAAATCAATCTAGTAGTCCCTGTTTTGGGATCTAGGGGAAAATCTCTATGTATATTTATTTTATTTTTTATTCTCTTTCCATTGTTTATTTTCTATTTTAAGAATTCTTTTGCAGGTAATTTACGTACATAGTTAAAACCTACACTATCACAACCATGTCAGCAAATTATTCATCAGATGGGGTGGGTTTACCACCTTGGGGCTTAATTACGCTGACTAAGGTGTAATATATTGGCTCATGTGATATGAAAATGGAAATGAATGGTTCAAAAGATAATATATAAAGTACAAACAAATAAGATAAGATAAGGTAACAAAGTAAAAATAGATAATATAAGATACTAATGGTACATAAATTTCAATACAAGTGGAAGAGATTAAGTGGCTCCTATGAAAATGGAATGCAGAAAGAAAGAATGAAAAGCTAACCCAACGAATGAGGAAACAAAGTTAAGAATCCATCGCTAGAAGTCACTCTAAGAGGAAGATGTAAAATATAGGTAGAATGAGGAAATGTAAATTGGAAATATGAATTGAACAATTGTCTCACAATCAGTTGGATCTAGATCTATCTCTCCTAGCATCCAAGACTGGTGGAAAAAAATGATTATAATGTAGTAAGGTTGTTTTTCACCACAAGAGGATCTAAAGTGCCAAGTTAGTTAATACAACTAGTCGAGTTGTATGATCACTAGTCCTAACCTATGCCACCCAAACTTACGAACCAAACTAGATTAAGCTACAAAGTAACATTAGTCCATCGAATTATATGGATCCTCCATCAATTTGTCACTACATTAACTTGTTGAAGTGATATTGGTCAAGCCAAATGGGAATAAATGGTGTTTGACCCAGGTATAGAATATATATCGTGGAATTTGTCTTGCAACATGCCCATGATAACCTGCGGTGAATATATACGCAGTTGTATTAATTTTTCTCATTCCGATATAATCCTATGCATCAAGTTGCTTCATATCATATCCTCAACATTTTTTCTTCCCTCTTCCCATATAGTGTGAACCATCCATATCCATACCACACTTCACATTTTGCATCAAACCATTCAACGCACTATGAAGTTTTGAACCCATTCACACTTTAAGTTGCTTTAGTACCACACTATAATGTGAAGTTGATGACTAGGTAAAACACACTTCTAAGTGTCCATTAGAGTGGCTAAATGTCACGAACAAGGTAACATGTTCTTAATGTAAGCCTAAAAAGTGTCTTCCTCAAGTAAATAAATACCTTAGGAGGAATATTTAAAGAGAAGAAAAGGCATAGAATATGTCTTACATTTTGCCTGGTTTTGTAATGGAGACTGTAACTTTGATGTCTATTATGTAAATATCCTATTATTATGAGGAATTAATGGAAGAATAACATTATGTTGACTCATACGTTTCTAACATGTGATGCTTATTGTGCTCTTTATTGTTTACGATCTGCAATCTTTAAGAGATATCTAATGCACTTTTATAGTAATGATTGAATTATGAATACTCTATTACTAAGACATTCCTTGGCTTTATTGAAGGAGTTCATAATTTTAAGGTTATGAAATTCCTATAAATTATAATTCTACACTAACAATCGTCATTTATGAACCGATCTTCACCCTTTTCTTTTTCTTTTTCAGAAAAAGGGAAACAATGATTATGCATGTCTCACGTTCATAAGTAACCATCGCATAATATTGTCATCCAATAACATTCATTTTATTCACAATATGTCATAGCATAAACTAGGATAAAAAATGCTTAAAAATAATTTGGTATGAAAAAATACGATTTAGTCATAAAAGGCTTTGCATTCATAAAAATATTATGTTGGGAAAAAATAGGCAAAAGATGCCTATTAAACCCATAGAAATTCCCAACATGTTTGTAAAAAGTAAGCCAATGTTGCATTATAACCTATATTTGAGTTTGTAAAGTTGTTGGGGGTGTCGTTATTCATATTATAGTTCTTCATGTTGTTGATTTTACAACTGCAAGTTTAAAAATGGTTGATGTGAAAAAGGGAAAGTTTTCCTTGTCATATGGAGGGTTAAAACTATACTAAGTGACCAAATTAAAATGCACTCCCAAACTTTCTTTCATCTCCAAAAATTGTTTTATAAGTTTTAATATGGAGATATATATATCTTAAGTTTACCTAAGCCATTTAAAATTCAATTAAATAACATGAGAGGTTTCTTTCATGCACCAAGATTTGAGATTTCATATAAATTTGAAGGAAAAACTACCTTGAAGTAAAACGCATGCTTTAATCCCAATTTTTACGCAAATTGAGAAGTTCAACCTTTTGAGGGTGTAATTTCTGATTTTACACCTATAAATTTCAACTTTTATACAAAAAACTACATGTTGTGCATAAAATCCAAAAAAATGTCTTGTAAAACAAAAATGCATTGTAGGTTACACTGTTACACATCATTTTGTCACCGTCCCTGCAATCCCTCGCCACGCATATTGGAGGGTCATTCTCGTGACTTGTGAGCAGTGTCATACTTTGCAAACACCTTCTTCGCATCCTTCTGCATAAGGACATCATTTCTCCTGTTGAACATTTCCTCAAAAAAGCACACAAAACCTATGTTTTGGTCTTGGCGCAGGTAGCCAGTTCACCCCTCGTGCCAATGTGGAAGATTTGCACTAGAGCCCGTGCCACCTGGCGCTCTATCTCAATGTAGTGCCCACACCAACCTATTTTAGGAATGTTTTTTTTAAATTAGAGGCAGAATTTTCCTTCTAACTACCTCAGGGATGAGTCACTGGAAATGGTTAAGTTGATCAGCCACGGATCTCCCTCTTTAGGCAGTGGTTTCTACCTCCCATGGAACACTCCTTAGAGATAGGTCTCCCTTCCATAATTACAGGGATCCTAACCTCTCCCTCTCCCTCTATAAAAATAGGCCTTCTCCCTTTATGAAAGCTAGCTGAACTTGGAGAAAAATACTATATTTGAGTAATTTCTATTGAGAAGGTAGAACCAAGGAGAATTCCGTAGAGAGAGTCTCGTCTGAATTCCTGACGAGCCTTTGTGAGACGTGCTCCACCTGAACCGTATTGGAGGAGACTGCAACATTGAAGCTTGGTTATACTCTTCCTTTTGTTTATTAATATACTCGACTATGGTGTTGGTTCGATCATTGTATTATGTTGTTTATTTAACGAAGTTGATTTAGTCCTCTTCGACTTACTAATAGTTACGAATGTGAATTAGTATGTTGTATATTGTCGTTGTTTCTTTTGTGTGCACAGGTGTCTGAGCATGAAAGCGAGTGGACCATGATCTGTCAAACTAGGAGCAAGAGGCAACCGTTCTTTCTGATGGCAACAACAACATAGGACCTCCGGTAAGTCATCTATCGAATATCCATCCATTCATTAACTAGGAATTGATATTATAGCTTGTTTTGTTTGTTGCTAGATCCACCCTAGGGCTAATGGGATCGCCTCTATCCGCAGAGGGGATTTACCTCACCAACAGATTGGTGACTCTGCTAGGGAATCAGAGTGAGTTTGTCTTCCATCCATTAGGTCTTATTTTTGGTCTTTTCTTTCTTATTTTGCCTTTCCTGATTATTCTGCTAAGTCTAAGACCCTTTTTCAGCCCCAGAGAATCAAATCTGACCTCTGTCCTTCAAAATTTTCCCTTTTTCCTGCGTGAACTGGCTTGGCGTGCTTTCTGTTCATACAGTCGCGCTAGATGGCGCGAGTTTCTAGTGTTGCACCTGCACCATCCCCTGTTTGGCACTGATTACAGGCAAACAGCCGCGCCGACCCCTGTAGATTTAGGGTTTTGTCTGTTATGAATATTTTTGGTTAGTACTCGTGCATCTGGGTTAGTTTTTGATATGTCTTGAGTGCCTGGGGATTTTTGTGATTGTGATCGGCTCTCTTCCTTCAGTTGTTTGTTCGTTTCCTATTAGCATTGCAACCTTAGGGTTTTTAAGTGATTTGGTATGTTGAGCCTCCTGTAGGACTTTGAGTCTTTTGTTTCGCAGTCAACTTCATTCCTTGTTTGTTTGCATTCATTTCTCTTGATCCATTTGAGTGATTGCATTGGGTGAATGATTCTTGCCTCTTTCATTCAATTTTGCTTCTTGTCACTCCAAGCATAGATCACACTGCTTGTATGGGTTTTTTTTTGAAATATTTCTTCGATTTGAGAGATTGCAACATTGGTTTGAGTTTTTTCATGTTTGTTTTGGGTTGATAGAAATTACTTCGCTTAAACTCTCGCATAACATTCTCGAACTAGTGTTTTGGTTTATTTTTCATGTCATTTAGTGCATTCTTTGCTCTATTACATTGAAAAATCAAAAAAAAAATTGTGCTTGCATTCTTGTTTGCATTGTGAAATTTAAAGTCTTTCGCATATCTAGCATTGGACATTCTAGGAAATATTTCTCCTTTTCATTAGTTTGCAACGCATACTGTAGTGGATGTTTCTGCATGTTCTTATTATTTTTTATCGCTTAAAAACTTCTAAATTTCTCGTAGATAACTTTTCATCGAATGAAATGGTATCTTTTAGCATGTAGCTTGCATTTAGGGATTTTTGAGATCCAACATTCAGTAGGACCTTGGAATTGAAATGTAAATACAAGATCAAGTTAAAATTTACTCAATTAACCTAAGGCAACATTGAAACCTAAAGAAACATTTAGTGGTCTAAGTTAGAGACGTGTTCCGACATCTTTAAACCTAGAAGTTGTCGCTCGCCATCTGGCTTCAGACAACACTAGTATGGACTTTCACTCCCCTTACCGTCGAGTATATAAAGGGAGACCCATCAGTCTCGTCTAGTGGTAGTCCTTTCTTGGACAATTCATCTGAAACTTCTCACACCTCTAGGTCTTCCGAGATTCAGCAACCTATTCTCCCATCAGAGTAACCCATTGGAGAACCAGTTGAGTTCACTTGGCCTCTTTCTAACGCTTGGTTTGGGTTTGGGGTCGAGGAACATTTTCCCCCTCTTACATTGGGATCACCATTTTTGGTTGCTATCATACCTTCTAGTCCTCGTAGTCTTTTACAAGATCTCACGGTGGATTCAGACATGGACTCATCTGGTCCTATCGGCAGTGAGGGAATTCCTGTTTCTAGTGAAGAATACCAAATTTTTCTGGAAAACATCCCTTTAGAGTCTGCTCAATATTCACCATCGGTGTCACTTCCAGCTAGATATAGGTCTTTGGGTTAGATAATGGCCAGTATTGCCTCCATGGCAGCGTCAACTCCATCAAGGGGGTCGGTCCTTCCATCATTATGGATGTCGCCAACGACACCTGTCTCGTCGACACCTTTTTTCACTGTCTGTGTGGCGACATCGGCACCGGTTGTCACCACTCAGTCATCAGGGGATTCACCTTTGGTAGAGACTTCAATTTCCATGGCAATCCTTGACGGTCTTTCTTTTGAGGAGTATTGGCTGGCTGTTCAGTAGTAGAGCTCCCAGACTTATCAGTCCCCTCAGGATCCTGGTCATCCTTATCTTTCCCATTATGATGCGGTTGGTAACCCCATTTATTCACTTCCATTTCATTATGATGATCACGGTAACCCTATCTATTTTCCTACTCCTGAAGCTTATCAGTTCCTTTCTGGTTTTAGACCTACCTTGCCTGTGCAACCTTCTAACCAAAAAGGAAAACTCTTCCAGGGACAACCTTCGGTTCAGCAAGGTTATGCTTACGAACCACAAGGACAACCCTTTCAAGGACAACCTTCGGTTTAGCAAGGGTATGCATACGACCAACAAGGACAACTCTTCTAGGGACAGCCTTCGGTCCAGCCGGGATTATTTTATGGTCCGCAAGGGTAGCCTTACAATCCACAAGGCCAAACTTTACAAGGCTAGCCTGTGATTGAACCTGGGCAACCCCAAGGACCTGTTGGGAAACTGACATATCAACCAGGATCTTCATACGACCCTGGGGGGCAAGTTTATCCATCTCAAGGGAAACCTTTTGTGCAACCACAACAGCTATATCTTCCAATTAGTCCAAATGTTGCACAGCCAGGACCATCTTATGTTCCTGCTCTAGGTCAACCTAATCATCAGGCACAACCTGGCCCATCGTAGCCATCAGGCCAACCTGATCCGTAGGGGCAACTTGGTGGTCCTCATCAGACAACTCACCCTGCTCGACAACCGCTCTACTCTATGCCGCAGTCAATTCAACCTGCGCGCCCGATTTATCCAGCTCAGCCGGGCCCTACTTATCAGCATCCCATCCAACCCCAAGGCACTTATTACCCTTAAGATCAATATCGACCGATATCCAATGTGCCTCAAGGTTCGACTTCTTACGCTTAACATCCAGGCCATACTTATATTCCGCAGCAAAATATTTATGCTACCCAATCAGGACCCTCATATACTCAGAATTAGTATCCTAGTCCTCAACCTCAATATCCTGGTCCTCAGCTACCATATCAGCCAAACTATCTGGCTTTTACCCCTTATGGTCTGAATCCTTTGGGATAGAACCAATGGGGGCAGAGTTACACTCAACCAGGATGGAATATGGGTACGAGTCCTTATAGAGGACTTGTTATGCCTTTCAACCCTCAATTACCCTTTCTCGCCACGTTGGAATTACTAGATGTGTCCAAATTAACAAATGATCCAATCCTTCATAATCCATATTGGCCTCCAGTTCCAACGAAGGTTCCTAGTGATTGCCCCAAATTTGACGGCAAGTCTAGAGAAGACCCCAAGCACACGTTATGACATACCATTTATGGTGTTCTTCCAATTCTTGGGTGGATGACTCTATTCGACTCCGTCTTTTCCAGTGAACTCTCATCGGAGCTGCTGCTAAGTGGTACATCGAGCTACCTCACAGTATTTTTCAAGATTTCAACACTCTTGTTATGGCGTTCCTTACTCATTTCCAGTTGCCGGTTCATTATTAAGCCGAGATGCATCTCCTAACATCCTTGAAATAGGACTGGGCTAGTCATATCTCGGACCACATTCATGAATGGAGACATCGCCATCATCTGATAAAATTTGAAATTCCTGATCAGCTTCTTACTCATTGGTTCACTACCTCTTTTGTCAATCAAATTGCAAAAGACATAGCCATGGGGGCATTTGTAACCGAGGAACAAGCCATTGCTTGTGCCCAGTACCTTGATTTAGTGTACTCTAAATCAGGCATATTGTATGATATTTTGACTCATGCCCCACGACCTGGGACTTATAAAGCACCAACTACCCCATCTGTCGATGAAGTTATTGGTTCTATGTCTCAGAATTCACGTAAGTCTCCTTCTTCCAATGGTGGGAAGCCAAAATCAAACTCTTCTAATGGTCCTGCTCCTCAGCCTACCTCGGATTTTGGTAAAACATCGGAGGTCAATGCCATTCAGGCTAATCCTACGGACAAGACATCCAAGGGGAAAAAGAAGGGAAAAGGCAAAGGCAAAGCCGATGCCCTGAAACCAGATTCATCTAAACCTCGTGCTAATGATGGTTCACAGCGCAAGCTGAAGTATCCCTGTCTGATTTTTGATGAGGAACACTACACTAAGGATTGTCCTAGATGAGCCGATGTTAGTCAATTTCTCAAAGGTGCTAAGGGAACTTCGGCTATCCTCAAAGAACCCTTTCTGTCTCAGAAAATGCAGATGGTCGAGAAACCTGCGCCATCTGCACCGTTTGGCTCTTAGGTGTTCATGATGAACTATTCTACAACCGTTTCCATCGCTACTCGGTCGAAAGATTATACCGGATCACACTAGGAAACCGAGAAAGAGATCGTTGATGGTCCTCCTCCCCCACCTACCTCTAGTCCTCTTGATATTGAAAGGCTCAGTGTTGAACCCATTGTACGACCACCTTCAAAAGGTGTTCTTCAGAAGTCTTCTTATAATCTTAACCCCTGTGCTGCTCATCATTACAATATTGTTGAGGATTTAGCACAGGTGCTGTCCGCAATGTCCGTGTTAGAAGTGCTTCAGAGTTGTCTGTCTCAACTGAAAGCGTTATTATCTGTGATCGGTAGGATTGATCCTGCTGATTCTAGCCTTCTCACTTTTGACTTAGATAATTTCATCCCCTGACTTCTACACCATATTGCGCTTGTCATACAAATCGGCATTAATGGTCTCAACATCCATAGAGTCGTTGTGGACGAAGGTGCATCCACCTGTTTCATGTCATTTTCTTGCTAGAAGGCTATTGGCTCTCCAGCCCTAACTTCGTCACCCAATGCCCTTGAGGCATTTGATGGAAGGGAATCGAAACCCCTGGGTGTTCTCGCCAGCTTGCCGATCACGTTGCAAGGAAATATTGTCAATGTCGAAGTAGAAGTATTTGACGCTAAACTCAATTACAATCTTCTACTCGGTTGCAGTTGGACTCATGCTATGTTGTGCATTTCGTCCACCCTCTTCAGTCTTATGAAGTTTCCACACAAGGGAAAAATCATTACTGTCGACGAGTTGTCGTTCTTTACCTCGTCTTCTAAGAACAATGTTCCATATGTGGATCAAATTCCTTCTCCCCTCGACAGCATAGGGCCGAGTCTTTTCAAAGGCCCTGCCCTCATGGGTATCTTCCCCCTTTCGCCACCAAATAACGTTCAATTTAATATGATCTCTCAGTCACATGACCCATGGATTGTTCCTTTACCTGAACAGGTTACTTCATTTGGGGATTCGATGCCACTTAGTCCAATTGAGATCAATTATTGCAAGCTTGTAGCTGCATCAGATTCTCCCCCTTCTGAAGATGATCCTCTATGTCTCTTGACGTTTATTCTCAATCCCCCTGGCTCGGCGATACAGATTCACCTGATCCTTTGAAAGAAGTGTTTCCATCCGATAAGGCTATCGTGGAAACCATTTCTCTCAAAGACCTACTGTGGAGTGATGGGAATCATCGTTTCTCGTTTATGCTTGGCCTCAGGGAAATGTCTAACTATCTTGAGTGTTTTGCATCTCAATTTTCTTCTCCACCACTTGAAATTCCTATCTTGACTCACGAAATCTTCGCTGAAGGTAACTTGGGTAACATCACCCAGACGATGCCTATTGACATTTCCATGAAAACGGGAATTGTCGAGAACATCCATGTCACAGTCACTTGCTCTTCTGATGAAGTCCAAGTGTATACTAGCCTCTTTCGTGAATTCCATGATGTTTTCACCTAGTCTTACGAAGAGATCCTTGGAATTGATCCTAGTATTGTGGTGCACGAGATTCCCACCTACCTCGGTGCAAAGCCTGTTCGCCAACGTCTTCGTCCAGTGCATCCTTGAAATGCCACGGCCATCAAAGCTGAAGTTGGAAAACTTCTCAAAGCGGGTTTCTAACATTGTTCCTCTGGATAAGAAGCAGGGAAAAATTCGTGTCTGTGTTGACTATCACAATATTAATCAGGCCTACCCTAAGGATAACTATCCCACTCCTTTCATTGATCAAATCATTGACAATTGTGCGGGGAGTGATATTTTTTCCCTCATGGACAGATTTTCTGGCTATAATCAGATCAAAATTCTCCCTTCTGATCAACACAAGACCGATTTTATCTGTCCTTAGGGAACGTTCGCGTATAAGAAACTCCCTTTCGGCTTGAGGAACGTTGGTGCTACGTTCCAGTGCACGATGTCTTATGCCTTTCACGATATTCGTCATATTGTTCAACCGTACCTGGATGACCTTCCGACTCATTTAGTTGTGCGAAAAGATCACCAGGACCATCTTCGCCAGATCTTTCTTCGCTGTAGATGCTACAAAATCTGGCTCAATCCACATAAATGTGTCTTCTGCGTCGATTCCGGTAGAATTTTAGGGTTTATCGTATCCAAAGACGACATTCGCCTTCATCTGCTTAAGGTTGAGGCTATTGTTAATCTCCCCTCTCCATCCTCGTTACACCAACTCCAGCGTCTCCAAGGGAAAGCCAATTTCTTACGTCATTTTATCTCGAACTATGCTGAAGTAGCAAAAGGGTTCACAAGAATTTTAAAGCAGGACGTCCCTTTCTGTTGGGATGAGATTGCTTAGCAATCTTTTGATACGCTTAAGACGTTGCTTGTCAATGCTCCTCTATTACGTCCTCCAAATTATCATTGTGATTTCACCCTCTAGTTAGCTGCCGCCTTTAGTACGATCGCCATGGTTTTGGTTCAAGATGATGATGACGGTAAAGAGCATATCATTTACTACTTGTCTCGAAACCTTCTCAACCCTGAAATGCGTGATGAACATGTTGAGAAGTTAGCACTGACTGTGGTTCAAGCCATCCAATGTTTTCGTCATTATATCCTTTTACGGATGGTAACTGTGATTACTGATTGTAGCCCCATGACCTATATTTTGTCTCGACAGTTGCTGGGGGGAAAATACTCGAAGTGGATCATTATCCTCCAAGAGTTTGATTTGGAATTTACTGCCGCCAAATCAAAGAAATCACTCGTTTTCGTTGATCTGATTTGTTCTCTCCCTGCAGACTCTGCTCCTTCTTATTCCGAGGATCATATTCCAGATGAAAATCTTTTTTTTATTAGCACCCTCGATCCGTGGTACGGTGATATCATCATCTCCAGACCTCTACTTTCAGGTCTAAGTTGACAAAAGATGCCCGACGCCGCATTCAGCATTAGTCGCAACCTTATCATATTATCAGAGATACCCTCTATCATGTAGGAGTCGATTCCATACTCCGCCGATGTCTGACCCTCGAGGAATCTGAGAAAGTTTTAAATGACTACCACAGTGGTGCCTGTGGTGGTCACATGTCCAGTTATGCCACCACACAGAAGATCCTTCGTGCTGGCTATTTCTGGCTGTCCATTTCAAAGACTGCATTGTCGTAGTACGAAATGTCAGGCGTGCCAGATATATCAACGCAAGATGCGTGCACCACCTATTCCTTTACACCCTGTCAATACCGTTGGTCCTTTTGCCAAATGGGGCATCAATTTTATGACGTGTAACCCTCGTTCGGCTGGGGGGCATGCCTATATTATTGTTGCCATAGATTATTTTACAAAATGGGCCGAAGCAATGCCTACAATGGCTGCGGATGGTAAGACAACAACACAATTCATATTCAATCATGTTATTGCTCGGTTTGGTGTCCCTCAAGCCATCTTTACCGATCATGGTTCACATTTTCGAGACTATATGATGGCAGAACTGAAATCTAAGTTGGGTCTGCGTCATGACAGCTCAACACCATATTACCCTCAAGCTAATGGCTAGGTTGAAGCCGTAAACAAATTTCTTGTTACGATGCTTCAACGAACAATTGGGATCCATAAATCAAATTGGCATCTCATGTTGTTTTCAACTCTATGGTCTTACCGAATGTCGATTAAGAGTGCAACTAGATTCACCCCGTTTCAGTGGGTGTATGGTCTGGAAGCCAATCTTCCGATTGAATGTGAAATTCCTTCACTAAAATTAGTTGTGGAATTACTGCCTAATACTTCACCTGAGGAAGAACATCTCCTCTACTTAGAGAGATTGGATGAAACTCTTCGCTTAGCTACTTTGGTCATCGAAGCACAGAAGAAGCGAGTCAAAGCTCATTTTGACCAAACAGTTTCCCCTCGTTCTTTTATCGAAGGTGTCCTCGTCCTCCTGTATGACCAAGCTCATGACAAGCTGGGGGGCAGGTAAATTCCAACCCATGTGGCATGGGCCCTACATTGTCAAACGTGTGTTACAGAATGGGGCTTATGAGCTTATTGGTTATGAAGGTTATCCCTTAGCACAACCAAGAAATGGGTTGTACCTGAAAAAGTATTATGCTTGAGTCATTCATGCATTATATGTGTACATAGGTGATTTTTTCATTTTTATGCATGTTTAGGTTTGATATGCTTTGTAAGCTTTTTCTGCTTATTGGGTCTTGCTTTTTATGCACATGTCTATTGCCCTTTATGTCGGTTTCACAGATGGTGCTTCCTGTAGTACCAGGAACTTGTCTTCGGCAGCCTGGGTAATTTATAATCCTGTTGGTGAGTTGATTAACTTACAAGGTATTTGTCTAGGACCAAATACACACAATGTCACTGAATATAGTGCTGCTTTGGAACTATTAACCGAGGTAGTTAACCTCGGCATATGTGCATTGCTTGTAAATCTAGATTCATAGCTTGTTGTTCTTCAACTTAATGATAATTATTCGGTTCGAAACCCATGCATTTTGAGATTGTATTTACATATTTGTTTGCTTGAAAGACATTTGATTTCATCACATATCAACATATACCAAGACGAATGAATACATTAACTGATGCAATAGCTAACATTGTGTTAGATAGACATTTGTGCAATTTATAAAACATCATCATATGTAAATATACCCATGTAGAAAATAGATGTATATATATTGATTGTTTGCAACGTGTGCATCATAAAAACCCAAAAATATATATATGTATGTTTCAGTTACATCTAGAGACAATATGTCTCTCAAAATGTGCAGAAATAAAAGCCTAGGTGCCTAATCAGCGTGGTGCTCATGATAGCACGTCACCGCCTGTACCAACTGCCTCAGCAAGCGGTGGATACGACTTGGAATCCCTACGGTATGCCTATGATAGGCCTGAGGAACATCATCAAAACGAGCGTAGTCCAGAATGCGACGGGCGATCCCCTCTATATTTTGTACTATCTCCTCCTCGCTGCCCTCACCATGAGGATCGAAATCACGAGGAGTTGACCTTGCTATCGGCGACATACCTGCAGGTCTCTCTAGGCCAAAATCTACACACATATTAAATTAAATGTCAGAACATGCATATATACCAAAAAATCATAAAATCATGAAAATAAAAAATGAGTCTCACCTAGCTCTTTGTCCTAATCCTCTCCCTCCGGGAGCGGGAGGTTTGGATCACCGGTGAAGTCTGTACCAGAGTAGGGCCAGTCCTCCATGACAATCAGTTGTTGACAAAGCCAATCAAAGAATTCTGGCCTCCAAGACATCTGTTGGCCACCCCCTGCTCTAGGCATCAGCACGCCCCATCGGGCCATCCGTGGTTCTTTGGGTGATGGCATCGGTACAATGACCTCCTAGCACTGGAATATCGGTAGTCGTTCCAAGAAATATGATACCAAAATTGATCCATACCCAAACTGCTTTAGTTTTCCCTTCTTTCACTTGGTTAGTTGCCACTTCATGTTTATAGTCACCGCCTCTGCCTAGTTGTAGAGAATTGTGGTGAGGCAGTCTAAGGCAAGAAACAATTGTGTCTTCATGGCTTCATGCGGTGCTTGCGATCCTGCAGCCCGTGTTATAGTGTGTAGCACTACTTTTAGTGCCAGACCTGGGATGGTTTGGATGCCAACCTTTCCACTCTTTGATCCTTTTCATGCCCCTCGGCACACCCTGTCAATTACCATCCCCATGCTTTCCATGGTGGGACGGGTACCGATCATGATAGGGACTGCACCCCTCCGCGACAATCCTGTGATAAAATAGACATCAGAAACTTTGATTTCAAGTTCCTGATCTCGAAGCATGAACTTTTCTTGATCTTCAACTCAGATGCTTATGAAATACTGAAGAAAGTCCGGCTGAGCTTGGAGGCACGATGTTAGGAACAATTTTTTTAGCTCACAATCTCTAAGGGTGTCCATGCATCGATCATTTTCCATGGAAAGTTCATCTTCCTCACTGTGTTCCCTCTCTTTCCACTCAATCACCATTTTTTCTGCTTGTTACCTGCACACATTGATCATATGAGCATTATTAGTCTACTTGAGCATTGAAATTTGCAAGCAAATGACTGCATTTTCCTTAAAGTGATGCGGACTTTTAGGTTGCGTAGTTGGCGCACCCTCTGTGTAAAAAATGGGCGATTGGTGCAGGTTTGTGCCTGAAACTCGCGCCAACCGTGATGCCCTAATTTTGATAAATCCCATCCTAGGAAATCAAAATGACATGTATAGGTAATGAAATTTAGCTTAAAATATGGGAAATGGTGTTGGCTCTTACCTGAGACTGACAGAATCAAGATCGGTTCATTGGATCACTCGCAATCGTCACCGCAAGATCGCATAGCACAATGGGTCACTGTTGCTCCACAAAGAGTTAAAAGTGAAAAGTAAATAGTTTTTTACCACTTATGGTATTTTATAACTTTTTAGAAACTTAAATTAGGTTTTAAAATATATTTGTCAATTATTTTATCATATTATTTTTGAGAAATGGGTTTTACATATGTCTCTTGTGCAGCAACAAGTTTTTCACATGGTTATAACGAAGTAACGAGTTATACTTTATACTTTTTCGGACTCGGTAAAAACACGAAAAAGTCACTATTGGAGTCATCTTTCAGCTCCTTTCTGACTCTCTAAAACTGAAAATATTGCCGAGATGCTTGTCATTTTAAACTCGCTAAATGGCTGCGAAATGATATCTACCTAGTATACATTTACCCCTTTTTCGGGCTGGGATAGATTATTTACGAAAAAGGAATACCTTAGCCTATCGCGACTAAGAGGTTCTCTCGGATGATGTTTTCTACCTTTTCAGATCTAAGAGACTATTTACAAAAAGGGCCTTGCTGGAGTTTTCTTTTCCGCTTTCTTTTCAAACTCTCTAAACATGAAAAGATGTCAAGTTCTCCCTTTTTCAGACTCATTAAAAACTAATGACATTGGACTCCATTGTTATGACGTTATTCGAGTTCCTCCTTCCTAGGGTTTGTAAAATGTACTAGGTTGGATTTGTCCGAAGGACAAACTTACATCACAAGCATATGCTATCCCCTTCAAGCTTGTTTTCAAAAATAATTGGGTACACGCCAGAAATGGTGGGGGGAAATGGAACCAGATTGTAGTCATGTTGGTAGTATGTTGCTCTTGAAGATGGAACTTGTTTCATTCGTGTCGGGTTGGGGACATATCACTTCGTCATTTGTTTGCCTCCATGGGTTTGGGTAATCTCTTTTGACCGCTCATCTGCTCTTTTCCATGTCATCATGACCTCATATCCCTTGATGTCAAATACTGTCAAATCCAATGTCGTGCCGCCGATATGTTCAAGAGAAGTTTTCCTTTGAAGTTTTCAATCTCCCTCTGATTCTCTGTTGGTACTGATTCACAAACATCATATTCCTCTGTCTCATGTTGATGATGTGGGAAACATTATGGCCCACCCTCGATCAGGTCACTTCCTACCGAATTCAACTCATTACCCAGGAATCTGATCTAGAGACTCCCTTTTGGTACCTTGGAGCCTGCATGCCTCAATGGTAGGTTCTTCGCATTCAACGTGAGGTCCACATCATTGGCCTTCAATTGAATGACTCTGCGGGTGTTCGACGTCAGATCACTGTTCACATCTCGTGGATTGTACCTTTTGTATCTTGAGAGCCATTGTCATTATTGGTGGTTTCTCTCACTTCTGTTAACAAATTTCATCATTGGCTGGTAATCAGATGATTTTCTTGCATGTTCGACCTAAGCTCACATATTCGCATGCTTGAATTTGTACTTTGTTCGAGTCGAGATGGAGCGCAAACCCCTGGGTTTTGTCTGATGAAATATAGGCTGCGGGTTCTTTGTGGATTACTATGACTTATTATATGACTCTTCTAATTGGTTGGATACGACCATCCCAGAGTCTATTTGTTGATCCGTATTGCTGGATGGCTGCATCCATACATCGGATCTCACTTTTTATGAACTCTATTATCAATGGCTACGCCCATGCCACATGTCATGTATCAGAGATGTCAGTTGTATTCATCCTTGCAGGTTTTCTGATAGCAGTGTTTGGGTTGAACGTGTTCTCATAAAGAATTTCACCCCTCTCTCTCTCTCAGACCTCATGCTTTAGGGGGAATCTGTTACACAACATTTTGTCACCATCCCTGCAATACCTCGCCCTGCATATTGGAGGGTCACTCCCGTGACTTGTGAGCAGTGTCATACTTTGAAAACACCTTCTTTGCATCCTTCTACATAAGGAAATCATTTCTCCTGTCGAACATTTCCTCAAAAAAGCACACAAAACCTATGTTTTGGCCTTGGCACGGGTAGCCATTTCACCCCCTGTGCCAATGTGGAAGATTTGCACTAGAGCCCATGGCACCTGGCGCTCTGTCTCAGTGTAGTGCCCACGCCAACATGTTTTAGGAATGTTTTTTTTTTTTAAATTAGAGGCGGATTTTTCCTTCTAACTACCTCAGGGATGAGTCACCGAAAGTGGTTAAGTTGATCAGCCATGGATCTCCCTCTTTAGGCAGTGGTTTCTACCTCCCATGGAACACTCCTTAGAGATAGGTCTCCCTTCCATAATTATAGGGATCCTAACCTCTCCCTCTCCCTCTATAAAAACAGGCCTTCTCCCTTTATGAGAGTTAGCTGAACTTGGAGAAAAATACTATAGCTGAGTAATTTCTATTGAGAAGGTAGAACCAAGGAGAATTCTGTAGAGAGAGTGTCGTCTGAATTCCCGACAAGACTTTGTGAGACGTGCTCCGCTTGAACCCTATTGGAGCAGACCACAACATTGAATCTTGGTTGTACTCTTCCTTCCATTTATTAATATACTTGACTATGGTGTTGGTTCCATCATTGTGTTATGTTGTTTATTTAACGCAACTCATTTAGTCCTCTTCGACTGACTAATAGTTACGAATGTGAATTAGTATGTTGTATATTGTCATTGTTTCTTGTGTGTGTATAGGTGTCTGAGAGTGAAAGCGAGCGGACCGTGATCTGTCAAACCAAGAGTAAGAGGCAACCATTCTTTTTTACTACAACAATAGCATAGGACCTCCGGTAAGTCATCTATCGAATATCCGTCCATTTGTTAACTAGGAATCGATATTATAGCTTGTTTTGTTTGTTGCTAGACCCACCCTAGGGCTAGTGGGATCGCCTCTGTCTGTAGAGGGGATTTACCTCACCAACATACACTAAAATGCATAACATATCAAAACTAATACCATTTTGTTGTTTCAAATTATAATTTATTTTTTAACTCATTTTACATAAGCCTATATATTTAGTTTTGTTTTTGCCATAATAAAACATAATATTGTACATAAACAAGTAAGAGATGCCTAGTAAAACCCTAGAAATGCACAACTTGTTTGTAAAAAGTAATTCAAGGTTGCATTACACCTAGAATTTGAGTTATGAAAGTTGTTGGACTGTGGCTTATCAAATTATACCTATTCAGGTTGTTAAATTTTCAGTTTCAATTTAAAAATAGGTGGTCGTGTAAAAGAGACAAAGTTTGACTTGTAATTTCTAAGGCCAAAATTGTACTAAGTGACCAAATGAAAATGCAGACCTTGTCGTCCTTGGAGCTCCAAAAATTGTTCTATAATTTTTAATATGGATTTATATTATTAAACAAACAAACTACTTTCTATGCATAAATGCTAAATATTTCCTTAGAAAACCAAAGGGAACACCATGCTACAACAAAATACACGTCCACATCTAAAACCTCATTCAATTTGAGTGCTTCAAATTGTGAATGATTTTTTGATTCATTTTACATAATATTATATATTTATCTTTTCCTTTGTGTTCATAAAATACTATGCTATGCAAAAATAAGCAAGAGATACCTAGTAAAACCTTATAAATGCATAATCTATTTGTGAAAGATAAGCCAAAGTTGTATTAATACATTAGATTTACATTTTGCAAGTAATTGGGGTTGTGATTTATCATATTATACCTATTAATGTTTTTAATTTTTCACTTTCAAGTTTAACAAGGGTTGTGCAACAGATGCAAATTTTACCTAGTAATTTGAAAAGTTAAAACTATACTAAGAGGCCAAATTAAAATACATGCCACAACTTCCTTGTAGCTTGAAGACATTGTTTTATAGGTTGTAATGTGGAGTTAAATACATGGTAAATTTATCTATGTCATTTAATGTGCAATTGAAGATTATGAGAGGTTGCTTTGATGCACCTAGATTTGGGATTTTATGTAAATTTGAAGGAAAATTTGCCTTGCAATAAAATGCATGCCTTAGTCTCAATTTTGACCCAAAATCAGTGGTTCAACTTTTAGAAGGTGTAGTTTTTTTTACACCCTTATATAACCTTATATTGGAATTTTCAGACAAAAGCCTACATGTTATGCATAAAGGCGAAATATTTCCTTGTAAAACCAAATGACAAATTTGTTAAAGTTTTCCATATGAATGCAATTTTCTTAACTTGGCCTTGTTAAAATTCACATCAGTGTAAGGGGGATGCATGAATAGTGGTGAATTTTTTATGATGAGATGATGGATAGATAGAATATCAAGCAATTATTTCCTTTAGATGAGATATATGTATTCTTTAAAAAGAAAACACACCATAAAAATGGAAATTATTTGTTTTCAACAAGAAATAAGGGGATATTGTAAAATGCATGCCCTATAGTGAAAAATGAAAGACTTGTATTAGGATTTTCATGATGACTTACTAAAATCATAATTTTAGGGAAAAATCACATCTTTCGATGGATTATGCACACTATCCATATGAAATTTCATGAAGACAAGACATTGACAAAAATGCACACTCTTGACATAATATGTAAACCTATAATGATATAAACTTTGATTGATTATTTCTTATCCATATGAATGATCTCCATGGGTAGAATATGTTTAATGAATGGTAATCCATTATGTGATTATGATGTTGGCATGGAATGACTTATGTTAAATTAGAATCCAAGTATTACAAGTTGTTTGAAACATGCATACATATATGACCTAGTTACTCTTCTATTACCAAGATTCAAGGTATGTCTACCATATTGTGTTTAATGGGTTAAACCTTAATAAAACTAATTGAAGGATGTGGCATAGACTTCATTAAAGATGAATACAATGATGGGTATAATCTTATGTTATCTATAATGCTTATGTGTGCAATTATGATAGTTTATCAACTATGTAGAAACATGTTTATCTTGTTTTTACGCACCAATATGGGGTAGATGTTATCATGTAACATTAGATTTAAAATAATAAAATAACAGTTACATAAAAAAATAAAAAATAGTAATAAAAAATATCAATGTCCATCATAAATAAAATAATTCAATTTCCATGTTAATTTTACATCAACTTTATATAGAGAAATAATTTAATTGAAAGTGAAAGAAAAATTACTTTACTTTTTACTATTATATGTAATTTATTCCATATTCAATTCACATGAAATATTTTAAAAAAAAATTCCTAGATGTGGGTGTATAAATGTTGGAGGCAGATGACAAGCCCAACGTGTACCACATGGCCATGCATGGGCTCTGTCCGACTGCATTTATAACAACTAGCAGCTCTCCTCCTTCCACCTTTAATGTGCTCAGATAGAAATGACGCTCTTCTCTCCTCATAATGGCTCCACGTTTCATTATTCCACCATCTCCCTCCTGCTACATCTGCCCCTCTGCGGTCTCAGAGCCAAGCTCTCAAACACACACAGGGAGGCGGTGCAGCCTCTACTGCTGCCTCACACTCACTCCTAACCTCCATTTCACTCACATTTTATACTGCAGCCTCACTCCTGCTTCTTTGCCTAAGGATTTCAATCCCTCCACTCGCTCTATCACCCTGCCTCCGCTCACCTGCCTCCCAAACGATTCCGACTGCTCCAACATGCCCAGATAGCATATAATTCACTACCGCCAGGGAAGTGGTCAGGTTTAGGCATCTTGTCTCCCACTGTCCATTCACTCTGCATCTCATTCACCGCCACCTGAATCTAATTCCACCCAATATCCCTCCACTCGTCGAGGCAAAGGTAGGGGTCAAGCTTCTTGACTGCCTCTTTTTGTTCATCCTAAAGAGACTCTTTTCCAGCGCCACTCCATAGGCCGTGGCAGAGGACGAGGTCATACTACTCAGCCTCCGCAGTCCATTCATTTGGAGCCTTGCCCACTGCTGCCTGAGGAGAATTCTGCACAATTTCATTACAACTATGCTTTAGATAGACCCCATCTCACTGCCACCATCACCATCAGTTTCAAGGAAGAAGCTTCCTTTTTTGTAGAACGAAGCACCAGGAAAAGAGCGAGAAATTCCACCATAGCCTCAATGCCTCCATAGCTCTCACGGAAGTCAGAGGCCCTACCTATCAAGCCTGATGCTAATTCCTCTAGTAGTAATGGTAATGGCAGTAGTGGAAGTGGGAGTCCCAAGTGGTCACGTGAAGAACGCAGGAAGGGTAGTGCCAACGTATTTTGCACTACCACAACACCTGAACCAATTTCCCATCAGACGATGTATGCGGATGACTCCTCCAATGACTACAGGTGCAACATTATGGAGGAACCACTGCTTCAAAAAAATGACACCTAGCATGGAGAGGTCTTTTTTTTACTGCTATGTTTATTTTCTATGTTAAAATGTCTTTCCAAAATATTTTCTCAACTTTTAAGTCTTTTTTGCATGAAGCTGGTTTCCCCACTAAGGGCAGTTGTATTATGACCAGTTTCCCCATCTGGGGTGGTCATTATTTTGTTTTTTTGACTTACAATGCCTTCGAAATTGGCTAGTACAACAATTCTAGAGGCCCAACTCATCTTGTATTTTATGTTACATTAATAGAATTTAGTCTAACTTAGAAAAAAAAAATATTTAAAACAAAAATATGTTAATAAACAAAAAATATTTTGGTGACATCCATAAACAATATAATTTTATATCAACTTTATATAGAAAAAAAGCAATTTAAATTTAAAACATTTCTTATATTTTCACCTTCGGTAGTGAGGGATTAATGCGTACTTTAGAGAGAGAGAGAGAGAGAGAGAGAGAGAGAGAGAGAGAGAGAGAGAGAGAATTTTTTAATATATACATATAGATATAAAGGGAGAGAGAGAGAGAATTTTTTAATATATACATATAGATATAAAGATAGAGAGATTATATCATATAGATATATGTTTTCTTCTTTAGAATACGAGGGGGCACATATTAAGAATAATTTTCAAAGAAAAAGATGTGTCTAAAACAAATCTGAATCTCTGGATACCATGCATACATTCTAGTGTGTTAGCTCAAAAACTGCATAGATCCATCTTAACTCTAGATCTACCAAGAGCATAGAGAAATCAAATCTCTAGAGGTGGAAACATTTCCTTATGTTTTGAACTCAAAAAAAGATTTACATCTTAATAGATTTAATCCTCTCTGCACTTGATAGATCATATGTTAAGATGAATCTATACTACTCATAATACAGGAGTATAGATAGAGAATTTGTAGAACACCCTTCAATCATTTTCATTAAGGATTAAAAAAGAAAACAAAACATGGTCATAATACCTAGAATTCTATCTATAACATAAGCTTATCATACTTAGTAAATTACAAAGGATTTTATAAATAATCATACACACCCATACATGTTATAGTCACAAATAAATGTATCTTTCAAATATTTACTAAATTTTAGACATAAATCATCCCATTATAAAGTCATTAGGGTTTACAAGTTATCCACAATTCTATAATTTGTAAAATATGGTCGGTTTGCAAACTATAATATACAACAATTATATAAAGCACTCAACTTTCATGTGTCACATATCCATATGATTCGTAAGAGGCGCATGTTGTTTTGAAAACAAGCTCTCATTGTAAACTCTACAAAAATGTTCACCTAAAGCAATAAACAAGTCACATTAACTATTGGTTGTATGTATGTGAAGAGTGAAATATGCGTTTTCATTTGGGGTTACCTCCATGAACTAATACGTAACATATGTTACGTATATAACTCTAAAATACTTTATACTGATAGATTGTTAATGATTTTACAAGTGAAATATTATGGTTTTGGACTATTGTTCTATATTATCTAACTGTAAAATATGTTTATAACTAGAAGCCACTATATATTTAAACTCTTTACTAGATTTCCATTTCAAGCAACAATGAGTTATTATTTGTAATGATGTAATTTTGTTTTCAATAATATATATATATATATATATATAAAAGTAAAGAAAAACTTATTAATTAATAATTGTATCTATTTATTAAGACAAATAAAATGAGAATTATCAATGGATTAGAATTAAATTTCTATTAATAGAAATTATACGTTGACAAAAAAATAAAATGATATGATAGATCACCTTGAATTCTTTAATTCAATAAAATAAAATACATTGTTAATTAATTATTAAAATATTAATATATATTATATATTTAAAATGTATTTACAGAAATATTACATATGAAAAAATCTTATTCTATAACTCTAGGATACCTGGGTGGTTTTTGCAAGCCCTCCTTTTAAGATGAACAAAATTTAAGTAAATTCTCTCTTTCCTTTTGTAAAGGCTTTTGATTGTTCTAAATACATGTTTTAATTGTTTTTCTAGTTTTTAAATTTTATTTGCATACTTTTTAATAAAATTGTAGTTTATCTTTATCTCCTCTTAGCCTTTTCAACATTTTCACATTATTCTTATAATTTTCTGATTGTTCCTTTTCATTCCTTCGAATTTATTCCTTTTTAAAATTTAAATTGGAATTCAACTTTGGCCAATTCATCCCTAACTTTTTGTACTTCATTCTCAAGTTGTTGTTTCCTCAATTGTTTCTCATTTGTAATAGAAAAAAATAATATCAACTCAACTAATGGATTTATAATTGCTGCTCCAAATACAAAATTTGGATTTGAATTTTTGTATCTCCATGCACATCCCAAAAGTTATGCCTTTTGATTCTACAAGATCTTCTTTTGAGCTCTATAATATTTTTCTCTCTTAGCTAACTTTTTCTTCAATGATTTAATCATTGGTGATGAGGCATGAAGATCACCTAGAGCACTCATCGATGCAAGAGCTTCTTGGAACCTCTTATATCATGTTTGTAGAGACTTCTTTAAGTCAATTGAAGGCATTTGTTTTTCTAGACTACCTTGGTTTTTACCTTTACCCTTACCCTTGCAAGCTTGATCTAATTTACTATGCCTTTATTTTTCAACCTCTTCAATTTTTTTAATTCTTAATGATTCCTTGGTACATTCCAAATGTATATCTTTCAACTTATTATGAACTTGAAATTAATAATAGCATGCATGAAAAGAGCCTTCCGAGTGACTACAACCCATGAAGAACTAAAGGTCCTTGATCTAGTTAGAGAAATCAACGTTGAAGTCCTCGAACTAAGTTGGAAAGAGAGAGGGCTAGGAATTTGTTGGTTAATTTGTTTTAGTAAGCATGATGATCACTACAAAAGCGAAGGTTCCGAGGTACTATTGAATAGACATGAACACCCCTTTGTGTTGTGCAATCCAATTGTGGAAGCTCTGTGAATAGTAACTAGTCCTTGCTTTGTGGCTTGGAAGCCATGATATTGATTTATATCTATGAAGGAGAGTTTCCTTCATGTCTCTACCATGTAATGGAACCTATTAATGAATAAGTTAATCTTCCTCTTGTGGCATCGAATCTAGGTTAGGGATGTCCAAATAATTGAAAACTATAGTGTAGTTAAGACTACATTTAAGTGGAGAGTGGCTTTCCCTTATTTAATTTCAATCAAATCTTAAATTAACTTAGATAAGTGTATGTATTTCTCTTCAATGGAATGAAATTATTTGTTCAAAGTTTCATGAGTGTTATTATGATTGGTTTCTAAGTATTTATGTAATGATGAGCTAGAGAATTGTTTAATTGTTCTTTCTTACTAGCTGAATTTCTCATAAGAATGTGCTTTGTATACAAATAAAATGATTATACTTTGTATAACTATAGTATTATTAATGTTTATTGTCATGTGAGGTAGATATAAGAAGCCTATATTGATATTTAAGGCTCCTTAAGTATAAAACATTGTGAATAATCCTTATTGGTCCAACGATGGGATTGAGTAGCTGAGTTATATCCATGTTTGGGGGTGAGGAGACTTAGAGGTATTCCTTGAATGGAGACCTTAGAAAGGGTGCAATAAATTCCCTATTTATACAACTATGGAATATTAGTCTAAAATATATTTTAAATATCACAAGAGCCTTGGACTATTATGAATCTAGATATACACACAAAGGTATACATGAATGATCAACTGATAACATTCTATGAGGAAATTGTTTCCTCAAGAGATTAGATAAAATATTGTATATATTTTATTATATTGGTATTATATTTTAATCCTAAGGTTTTTATATTCAAAGGAATGTCAAAATCATTCAGTTGGGCCAAATTTGGGAAATTGGCCAAAGGGCCTCCTTGGACTCCATTTGAGAAGATGCTTGGTTGTTGGTAGTGATTTGGAAGCTTATGTATGCCTTTGCAGGTTGAAAACAATTCCTATATTCTTAAAAATCATCTAGGAAATTATCTGACCCTTCTAGAATTGGATTTAACCAATGAAAGAAGGAAAATTTTCACTTCAGAAGTTCTAGTAAAACTGCCATATTGGGGATCAAAGCTTCATGCCTAGCCTTTGGTCGCATAGGTCGGTAATGACCATGTTAGAATTATTGTATTGAAAAGGGGATAAAAGGGGGTGGATATTTGGTGAGAATCATATGTTATAGATATACATATATCTACATATTTTGACATTCAAGACTTTTGGTAGTGAAAACATTTAGTGAGAATTTGATATTTTAAATATATTGATATTTGGATATCTCCTCTAAGACTTATGGAAGTGTGGAAATTTTGTAAGGATTGAATGTTATAGATATGAAAACAACTAGAATGTTATTTAATCTCTTGCTGTTGATATAGGAAAAGCTCATGGAGCCCATGCAAATCAATCCAAAACTATATAGAGAACTGAGGGTGAAATAACATGTTGAGGTGGTTCAATGATGTGGCATGCTAACATACCTCTACTAATGTGGCATAAGGGAATGACTAAGATGATGTGAAATGTGGAGATGTAATGAGGAATTGACATCATGAATAATGTGGTGTAGCTTGTGGTGTATGATGTGGAGACCAAGCCCTCTAGAAATCCATAATTTTGGAAAATAACCCTCTTTAGGATATTCTATGTGTCAGATGATTTGGACATCTAGAGATCAAAATATTGGCTCATGTTGATGAGGATGATGAAATTTCTAAAAAGAACTATTTTTGATGATGTGGAAAGCCACTTGGGTAGTTATTTGGAATATGACATCAAATCTCTAGAAGAGAATTATCTGGGAATTCAGATATCTAGAATTTTTGTTTAATGGGACATTTTTTTTTTGGATAAGTGCATTTCAGATATCCAAGAATTTGGATATATGTATCCGATACAGTTATTTAAATGAATTTATAATATTTTTTGGATGGAATATTTGTGTGATATCTAGAAATATATATATCTATATATCCGATTTTTTTATAAAAAGGGATCATTTGAAGTTACTTAGACTCAGATATGACTCTAACAGGCCAACATGTTCGACTTGTGGACATAGCACTATAAGGTGGTGAAATATGGATATAAGAATACCACATGTCGACCAAATCTTCGTAGTAAGGTTGCTAACATGGCACTAAGAGGGTAAAAACTTTTGAGGGCCATAACTTCGTATCTAGAGCTCATAATTTGATGAAATTTATAATGTTAGAAAGCTCTCGATGAGAAGAAGAAAATTGTAACCTAAGAAAAGAGGATTTAGATGGTTAAAATAAGAGGAAATTTGGTACCTCACCTCCATAAAGTGACCTTGAGTGTTGGCCATGTGCACTCCATACCATCAGGTAGCCTTAGAGGGCTTTGGGTGTGTTACACAATTCCTTATTTGCTTGTACATGGTTAAAGGATTTACATGTTCTACATATCTAAATAGGCTTTGTGTAATGAATTATTTTATTTATATCTCTCAAAAAAATTCTCATTGTAGATATCTTTGATTCAATAAAGGAAAAAAAGAATTACTTACTCATTTTAACCCTTCCTATGGTTTACATACATGCATTATTAAATATTTTAATCACTATGGGACTTGCATTTCAAATAGGAATTTTTTACATTATTAGGATGCAAAAGAATGCTTTGTTATAGGTTAAAATAAGACTTTAAGGAATATTGACATCTACACATACAAAACATGGATATGTTGAAAAGGAGGGTGTTGCATGAATTCTATAATAAAAATTTGTATATGAATTTCATATACTTTTGGTGTTAAACATATATATATATTGTGAATGAATAATTGAAAAGAAAATCATTTGTTTTCCTCTTTCACGTGATTCACTTCTACTTTATAATTACTTGTATTTTTACCTATACACTACGTAATTCCTAGTTAAAGTTGCCAAAGGGTTTCCATTATATGACTGTCTAACTAGATTCTATGTTTTCCTTGTTAATGGAAGTCAACCCAAATCTCTTTAATTTTACTTGATGTTACTTGTATATGGATCTATTTTCTCGAGAGGTGATACCTAATACCCATTTAAAATCTATTTCAGTTTGTTGTGATCAATTTGTCTTATGCTGCTTTTTGGTGACGTCAAGTCAACTTAAGGTTTCTAAAGCTTTAGTGTATCTAATTTGACGCAGATCTATGAATGATGCTATCTAAAGAAAATAATAACTCTAAATGTATTAATCACAAGAAATTGATGGGTGTGCTAGTAGTTAGCATAAGTGAACTATGCTAGGAATAACTCCTTTTTTTTACGATAGAATGGAGATGACAAATATTACTACAATATAAAGGGTCGTTTGAATTATGAGAAATATCATCATAGTGTAACAAAGATGGTTGTTTATGGTTCTACTCTAAGCTATGGCGGTTCCAATATGTCTTCCTTCAGAGTATGACGAAAAGTATAACATAGGTGACCCTATAACTATTTGGGTTAACAAGGTTGATTCATACAACAATCTTCAAGAAACATTTAACTACTGTACACTACATTTCTATCACCTAGGAAACAACCTTTCACATAAATGGTGTGGGCTTGGAGAAGTTATGGAGGGAAATGAGCTCATTGACAAACAAATTGATATTAAAATTGGAACAAATGTTGATAAAAGAAAAATTGGTAAATTTAAGCTTAATAGTGAGAAACTACAACATCGAAACTAGAAAGGTGATTAAGGCATTTGATTTTTATAAATAAGAACCTGTTTTGAAATAAATTAAGGATTAGATAATACATGTGAATCCTCCTCAATAAATTTTACTTGGAAGCAGGAAAAATTTTAAGAATGGAAATTTAGCTTGAAGTTTAGAAACCTTGGCTAATCTAGTATTCCATCACATGCAATTTATAAAATGTTTGACAATTTTTTTGTAAAAATATTCAAATTTATAATAATTTTATATAGCCTCTATATAAAAATTTGGGTATTTTTAAGGTGAAATAATTTGATAATATAAAATCTGGGCGAATTGTTTTTAGAAAAAATAGAAATTAGCAAATCTTTTTTTTTTTTTTTTGCAAAAGCATGGAAAATTAGCCCATCTACGAATATTAGCCCCTAAAATTTTCCCTGCTTGGAAGCATGTTGGAATTCAACTACATTTCCTTGAAGTTTGAAGACATTTGTGTGAATAATGCATTCATCGTTGCTATTTGTGAAATGTTAGAATGATAATGTGCATTTTTTTGGTACTATTAATGGGAGACAATTACTTATTTTTTAAATCCATGGAAAGTATTTTCATTGGAAGCATATGAATTGAAAATTACTCTAACTTGAGATTTAAAGTTGATGTGTTTAATTAGGTTTATCAAGGTTTTATGCTTACTTCCTATCAAGAGAAATTGTAAGTAGAATAGTTCACGAATGTTAACTTGTTTGAGTTTGCAAGAGGACATAATCATGATTTTCTCTCATTTAATAAATGTGTATTCAAATATTGAATTGGTTTATAAAAAATATATAACCTCTTCATCTTGGATAAGTGGGAGAGAAAATTTGAAATATTAGCTTCTTGCTCTAGTATTCTTTCAAGGGAATTGGGGTTATTTATATTTACAAGGTTAAATGATATTTGAACATTGTTACTGAGCATAAATGTTATCATGGGTGTAGATTTGTCAACATTTGTTTTAAACATAAAATTTTATTTATAACTTTACATTCCTTCATCTCTGTAAGGTGTTTGGGTGTTTGTGAAATCTTCTAATTGGTTAATTTGGCTTCTTTAGTGTTTGAAAACCTATACTATATTCATGAACCTTGCCTATATTTAATAGAAGCCAAGATGCATCCTTTGATTGTTGATGAGACAAGATGCATGCATTTAATAGAATGATCATTCTTGATGAATTTTCTTGCAATTAATGGTGGAAATTAGTGAAAAAATGTCACTTTAATTTCTAATTGGATAGCATTGTATGAAATCAAGGATAAGAAAACCTTTAACATACTTGCATCTATTTGTCTAAGCTTTATCAAGAAATACATTAGGATTTTAAAAGCAACATAGGAACTATTAGTTTGAAGTATTTCATTATGTCCATGTGAATGTCCAAATTTTCAATTATGTTTTAATTAGATAATTTGGTTGTAAATATATTTCTTTTAAACATTTGAATTTTTTTAATTATAATTTAATTAATATTTTTCATTTTTATTTATTATAATGTCTTTTTCTAATTTATTTAAAATAAAAACAAAAATTAAATATTTTGTGACATGAATAAGGCTAACCTTTCATGACAAATCATAGAATCTCAAGTGGAAATAAAAAAGGTGTGGACGTGGAGAGAAAAGGCTTCAATTTCTCTGAAATATGAGTGCACGTATGAGTTGTAGTGAAACTTTTAACTGTTCGGGGAGAAGGATGGTCTCCCGACATTAACTAGTGCACCAGGCATGCCGACTATAACTAGGTCTCCCTCATTACAATCAAAATTGAAATTAATTAATGTTAGGTGGACCCATCTGGGATAATTTTCCTCCAAGTGGGCTCTAGTTCCTCGCTTTTACCGATCTCTTTTATAGTAAGTTTTTCTTTGTAAGATAAAACTAGCAATTGCTCCTTAAATGGAGCAAAAGGACACTGGAGGCGTGCGCCGGTCTCGTCCAACTCCCATGTCGCCAAAACTGCAGCAAACGCGCCGCCAAAACCGCAACAAACAAGAACGCGTAGAGCAACTGCCAAGTGTCAATTTTTGAGAGGATAGAAGGGAGAATCTGGAGCAGAAGTGGAGCACAAGGATTGGCTAGGATGAACAGTGTTTCCTAGTCAATCCCATAAAAGAACACCATCGGTGTAATTATTTTAAGAATTCATGTTATGATTAGAGAAGTTTGTTTTACCTAGTTATAAATATAAAATCTGATTAGAGTTTTGATTATGAAAATTTTAGCTGGTAGTAGAAGAGATTTTTCCATATCTTTTACATTTTATTCGTTGCTATGTGACACCTACAAGTAAGAGTAAAATCCCACTAAACATTTCAATTATTGTTTACCCTTTAAAGGAAAGGAATACTTACCATGTCTCTTGCATTGTGGTCATTGCCATGTGACACTCATAGGAAACAGAAAATACCACTAAACAATTCAATTATTGTTTATTCTTTAAAAGAAAGTAAGACTTGCCTTGTCTTTTGCATTGTGGTCCTTGCCATGTGACACCCATAGGAAACACAAAAAGCCCACTACAAAAATCAATTATCATTTATTCTTTAAAGGAAAGGAAACTAATAACAAGGCTTCTTATCATCGACATAACCTTGATTTTAGCATTCACTCACTGATAACTAGAGCACCAAGTCCACATCAAAATTACATGAACCTGTATATTATACTTATATTTGAAATTTTAGACCAAATACAGTTGAGCTGAGACATTATACATCATTCTGGCAACATATGACACATCAATATGTATTTCTCTTTCAAAATTTTACTTAGTTCATGATTTTTTCTAGTGAGAAATGAAGTTAGCCACACTCTTCCTTAAGTATAAACATTATGAGCAAGATGTGAATGAAAAAATTGTGGTCACCTCATTATGCCTTGAAAATAGAAAAAAGTGTGAGGAAAGTTAAGAGCCAAAAATGATTAAAACTAAAAGATGTGAGATGAGACCATGCATGTCTCACACATGCACAACATGTATTCTATGCATCACTCATCTTATCACCTCCACATATTATAAATATAATATCCAAGCAAGAAGGAGGGGAGGCAAGTGAAAGTAAAATTATGCTAAAGGAATCTTTGGAAAACTATCCTTAGTCATAAATATACATTTGCTAAGATAAATCTAGGAGTTATTTATAATGATAGAGATCAAATCTTGATTAAGGTTCAATCAACCATTCAATTGTCTACTTCACCAAAAGTATATTTAAAGATCATATTGGTACCCAAATAAAGACTTATGGACAAGGAGGGGACCTAAAATTTTCCGAAGTAAGTTTAATAACAATAATCATGTATCAAATTTTTTGTTACTTCATTATTGAATATATAGATATATATTTCTTGTCCCTCTAAGATACATATATTTCATTGGCTATTATTGATGTTTGAATGAAGTTTTAATCAGATATTCAATTTCCTAGACATTAAATTAGGATTGTTACCTACATGGAAACTTATTAATTTTGGTAAATAAATAATGAGAAAAGTTATATTTTATTTTTCCTTGTGTGTAATTTTATGGATGAAATGTTGGAATTGAAACAACATCAAATTGAGCGCACATAAACTATTAGGATAGTTATCATCCAATCAAATTCTTCTCCATATATTTTCCATTTTTTTTAATATGCATGCATGCCCCATGAGAAATTTAGATAGGCATATATCCTTATGTCTATTGGTGAACCCTATCCATTCACTGAGGGAATTTCTTAGATCATAATTAGTGAAGAAAAAAAAACCTTAACACATTACGTTCCCTTTCACACCCAATTAGTACTTTTTCGATTGCATAATGCAACCATATATTTTACCTCTCTCTTTTATTTTTGACATGTTATTGAAATGAATATGATCATTTCCTATTTCTCACTTGAAACGTTGGGATAAAAAATGTGGATTATTACAAAATGCATATAAATATCTAGGACATTATATTATATTATTAGTTATCTAGGAATTATTTTTTCTCCAACTCTAGTAGATGGTAGGTTATGATGGAGGAACTTCTTAGTTAGATAGGCTCTCTTTTTCACTTGTAGTCAACCCATCACCATAATATAGTCCACCTAGGGTAAGACTAACAAATTTTTTGATCCACCCAACAATTGCATAAATTTCAATTTGAGATCTAAGTAGTTGATTTCAATTAAGAAAAAAATGGCATGAGAACCCCTCTAACCTTTGTTTTTAAATGAGCATCATGGATCCTTCTCATTTGATTGTGTTCACATATTTAGAAGAAAATTATATGATGGACTTTGGTCTCATAGTGACTAAATCAAGACTCAAAAATCCAAAATTTATTACATTTTCATAGAAAGGGAGGATGAATATTTACAATGGGGGGAATGCGAAATTTACTTCATCCCAACCCATTCCTTAAGTAATTCTTCGTGGTAATCCTAGCTAAATAAGAACCACTAGGCTCCACCTTCATTTTCCATTTTGTAATTATTTCATCACTTTCTTAGTATTCTTCTATTATGACATTGTTGACCATTTTCTATTCCATGTATTGGTTTCCAAAATCAAGAAACTTAGTCTTATCTCTATAGATATTAAAGGAGCTTAGTTTGTATAAAAAATGTGGGATCCATCTTCAATTGTAAATGTCGCGGATGGATGTAAAAATATATTTAATTTAATTTCTAGATAGAAAACCTATCAACATGAGAACCATTAGAAACTTATTACCTCCATGCAATTTGAGTTTGATGTTATCACAAAGGCATGAGGATGAGATTAGTGTTCAATGATCAACTCCTACTTCATTTATGAATCTACAATCTTCCTACCTATGATTCCAAAAATAGAATAGTCTCCTTCTTTCCTCATCATATGTGGGCATAATCAAATTATTTTTGATGCTCTCCATTGTCCATTTCAGTGGAAACTATTAATATATTGAATTATCATTGTTATACTATTGAATAATTCTTTGAAAACTTCCACCATGCCTCGCAAATGGCCTACATATAATGTGCTATTGAAAATGTTTAGGTATATATTTAAACAAATTTTGAAGTTTCTCATTATCTAATTCAATGTTCGTAAACTCCTCCAAGTTAGATTAAACTCCTAGGATTGGCTCTACTCTTTAAGGAAGTAAGTCCTATTAGTGATTTCTTGTTTGAGTTAACCTGATTTCATATTTGTTATTTTGACACTTATACTTAAGCCACATATTGGCTTAGGACTTTAATTAACCTAACCATGATACAATGTCAAAAAGTGGATGGATTTCAATTTATATATATGATAGCATGTTGAAACCCCTAATAGACCTCAAGCCTTAGGTACTTGGGACCCTCCAAATATTTTTAAGCCTCAATTATCATGTCTTCTTATCTATACGATTAGGTTTTTGGTGTGCTAAACATTATTATATTATGATTCAATTTATTGTATTGGTGTTGTTTGACTATTGCTTGGATTGCACTTGAATGCTTATGACATGAGGATCTAATATTTTCTATGACTTGAGCATTAGATTGAAGATATTTGAAACTTCTTTTCTTTCCTTATGAAATGATGTTGTTATGATTTCAAAATATCCTCTTACTCGAGGATTAAATGCTGAATTATCTTTATTTAAATGATAATAGCTTGATTGCAATTGTTTTTTTTTTCTTATCTATCAGAGATCATTGAATGAGTTATAATGACATGGTATTTTTGTGCATGAAATAGCAAGAATCTAATAATCTAGAATTTAGTGGAAAGAAATCCGAGTATACATACATATGCATTATAATTAAGATATTTTGTGATTTAACATGAGATTGGAATGGTTATTACTTATGTGAACTTAAACACTCTAATATTAATTGTTCATGTTATCACATCTGTCATAAGATTTCATGCACTCTTTCTTATAAAATGCCACGAGTTAATGTTTAAAGCTAATCAATAAAATCACATTTGTGTTAAAGTGAAACTTGTACATGTTAGCGCTCTGTAATTTTGAGGCTGAAGATAGAACCCCAGAGGTAACATCAAAACAGCTTTAGAATCTAGGATCTAGCACTCCAAGACTCATAGAGGGATCTCTCTTTTAGATTTAGCTTTGTTTGGACTGGATATTAGGTTAGTTATGAGGATAGAAAGGTTTGTTTTGATGTTTTTTGGTTGAGACAATAGAAGAGGGCCATTGGGATAAATGGAGTCAAAAGGTGAAAATTGATTTAAATGAATGAATAACTAAGATCATGTGTAACCAGGAAAGACAACCATGTCAGTGGATCCTTACAATTTGAGATATGGAAGAGAAGAACACATTAGGGTTCAATCCAAATGTAGAGTAGACCTTATTTGAATTCTAAATTCAAATTTCAAAAGAAAATATAGATATTGTCTTACGCCAGAGCAAGGTGTCTGAGAGAAATCCTGAACATAGTTTTCTTATAAACATAAAGGAAAGAAAACAATATGTGAAACAGGAGAGTAACAGATTACATCAGGAATCACTTCACTACATAATCATGACACAAGAATCTGGAAATAAAATGCGTTTGTATTCATCCAAAAAAGTCACTTACAACCTACTGAACATCTTTACAATAGCTGGTGATATTCTCGTACCATCCTTCCCCTCAATTCCAACCCTTATCCCATATGTAATTCTATCATTTATAATTTTCCCCTTACATTCAGATCCTACATACTAGGAGGATCAAATCTCTTCCTTAACTATTTTCAAATATTTAGAGAAAATAACTATTTATGTTCTATCTAAAATAGAGATTTGATCTCTTTCAAAATCATGCCATATATCTTAAATTTATTACAAAATATTTGATTTTCAAATATGAAAATACAACAAAATTCTAAAAAATAGATTTACTTTGATCTTCTTTTAAAACCCAAAATGATTGATTCTGAGCTTGACAACAACATGTTGAGGACGAGTCATAACTACAAGATAATTCTAGAGGCCTTTGAGATCATTGAGGAATCTATTTGCCTTGATGTAAGGATATTTTATGCTTTATGTTCATAACAGAACTTTCAACAGCTAATGAGGTCAAACAGAGTACATTTAGCTGCCGATTTGTTGGGCATGACTTTTAGTAGATAATTAGGGATTCTGAAATAGTTATTAGCTGGCGAAAACTGTAACTACTCTTGAATTTAATAAAAAATGGCTGATTTATTGTTGGGTGCAGGAATTACACTTAAGCAAACTCCTCAACACTTAATCGTCAACCTGGGGGATTCATAAACTTAGAGATGAAGCACAGGCAATGCCAGAGATGGTATGAAACTTTCTGATATAAATCCATAATTTCTTTGAAGGAAATATTGAGGAATCAAATCAAGACAATAAAAAGATAACTTGAGCCATCAAAATAATCTAAGACTGAAACGAGAAAGAATGCATTTGCGAAAAGGAGATCAAAGATAAAAAGGAAATCACTCTAGCTGATTATGCTTAACTACTAAGAGTGTGTTTCTCTTCAGTAAAGGAACTTTAGCAGTCTCGTTATATGGGCCCTTAAATCTACTTCCTTAGAGATTTCCTTCTTGCATTAATTTGTCCTGCACTAGTGCCTGCACTAGTGTAGGATCAGCGTTTTATGTAGAAGGTATAAAATGTGTCTTTACTGAAGGTTTTTCTACTTCATGCAAGGGCTCGAACTGTTCAAGGTTCTGAGCACTCAGATCCTGTGACAAGAAGCTAGTCCTTGCACCAAATCAGAGCTTCTTGCACTTAGCTTTTGATTCTTGAAATGATTGTTTAATTGTTGCAAGTGCTACTTTGCTGTAAAACCAGATTGCATATATGAGAAGTAAATGTTTCTGAATTTAACAAAGTGCAGAAATAAAGAAACATAAACATCTATCCTGTCATAATCATTCAAGTAAAGAAAGTTGCGGAAAGTAAATGAAGACTTGCTGTAACACACCAACGTGCGTTGGTGTAGGTGTATGTCTCCTACTTAGACTAGGCGTGGAAAGCCAGTCAACCAAAATTGCAGAAAATAAATGTCACACCAATGTGCACTAGTGCAGGATGATTTCTCCTGCTTGGACCAGGCGGAGAAAGCCAATCCGAAATCAGGTGCAGGAAAGTAAATTTGCAGGAAAGTAAATTGCAGGAAAACGAAATTCTATTTGCTTCATGCAGCGGATCCGTTTTCACACGGATAGGAATTTATGCACTAAAAGATAAATCATACTTTGATAATAAAACATAAATTATAAGAAGAAAAGAATGGGATAAATGTGTTGGGTTGGTTGGGCCCTAGCCAACCAGCGCATTTCCCTCTTAAGAGAAAACACTACTCAACACTTAATTTAATTAATCAACCAAACCATAAAAACATGATTCATGAAAACGAGGCAAAATTCCTTTTTATTAGATCATTGAGGCAAATACATGCGTGAATACACGTTCAGCCTAGATTCGGGTGATAACAAAATAACCTGCTATCGCCTCTCTATTCTTCTCTATTCTTTGAAACTTTTTGCTCCTTTTCTGCCCCTTAGTCCTATTTACAAATTACATTATATAGATTTGTTGGCTGAAGGCCAAAACAAATCGTTCAACTGCTTCATAACAAAAAGCAGAATTTAGATTGTTCGGTCTTCAAAATAAGACGGTTTTGCAAAACTGGCCATAATCAATCTTCAGCTTCCACCCTTCACGGATGTAATCTTTGCCTGCCTTTGGATTACGTGTTGTCGTGGCAGAAATTGTTTAAGTCAAGGTGGTGATCGAGAGGGTTAGGATCCGCCGTGAGGATCTGCGATGCTGGCAACGGTACAAGATCCGATCCTTCACTAGGATCAGCAATCACGATAAGCATTCTAACTACCAAACAACATTGGAGATATCGATAAGTTACAAAGAATAATTTAAAAGTAAGAAATCATGTAATAAATATTTAATAAATGCTAAATCGAATAAAAATATGAAGAATAAAGGTTTGTACAAAATATGTCACCATGCTTGCACTGGTGCAGGATGAGGGTGCATAAAGGAGGTGAAACAAGGGTAAATGGTTATAATTTAGGAAGGGAAAAGTAGTAAAAAGAGAGAAAATTAGGGGGCTAACATCCTCCCATCCCTAAGCTATTGTGTGTCCTCACATAACTCTTTACCTCTGCAAAAAACTTCAAAATTTTGAGCGTTCCAGCTCACTCCTGCTTCGACATACTATCGTCAGTCTACAGTGTTTCAGACTTCATCTTTTTGCTGCTCTTCAATCTCTTTGTCACCTTTTTAAGCCATCTGAAACATTTTGAAGCATAGTACTTCCCTACCTTGACTTCTCCTTTCTTCTTTTGGATCTCCATTGTGAACTATTCCTTATTATGTTCTTTTTCCTCTTGTGTTTTGGCTACGAGCTGCTCTAAATTCTATACTTGAAGCTCGAGCTCAAGTATCCGAGTAGCAGAAGCTAACGAATATTCTTATTTCTCTATCTCAAAAAGGCTGTATTTTCTTCAGGGACCTCAGTATCCCTTGGAGTTTCAGTAAACACTTCTTCTTCTTCTGGTTCTTTTTCTTCTTCTAACTCTTTTGGTTCTTCTTCTTCTTCTTGATCTTTCAGTTCTTCTTCTTTTACTTCCACTTCTTCCGGCTCTTCTTCGTCTTCTAACTCTTCCAGTTCTTCTTCTTCCTGTGCCGGTTCTTTTTATTCTTGTGCCAGTTCTTCCTTTTCCTATGCTGGTTCTTCTGGTTTTGGTTCGTCTTCTTGCACTGGTGCAGGAGGGGACTCAACGTCTTGTGGAGACTCTGGTTCTACACCAGGTTCCTCATTATTTTTCCGACCCTTAATAAAATCGGCCAACAGTATATCGTCTTTGACCTCTACAGATTTTTCTGCGTTCGTAAGGACTGACAGCAAATTGTCTTCCTTAGGGGTCTGTTCATGCGCTGGGGGCATCGAAGGAGTTTCTTTGACAGGTGCACCCACTGTCTTCTGTTTCTTTGGAGATGGAACCATTTTTTCTGTTGATTTCCCAGTTCGTTTCCTTCTTGCACTGGTACAGGAAGGACTTCTCTTCGCACTCTTACTCGGTCCTTTGCTCGTACTTGTGGGGTTCTCTGTTTCCTTTAGTTGTTCCAAAAACGTCTCCAAGGTCATGTTTTTAGTCTTCAACTATTTTTGGACCAAGATCTTGATCAGGCCATGATGATACAATTTCTTATCGGCCTGGTCCGCCCGTGCTCCCTGTACGCCCTTGGCCATTTTTTCTAAACTCTTAAGCAAAAAGTAAATGAAATCCATCCTCCATCGGACGTGCAGGCCAGGTTCAAAATGTTGCAGCATCCTGAAATGATACACAAAGGTGAGGGAGTACCTCCCCTCACAAGTCACAAATTTCTGGAGAATTAAAAGGAGGTCTCGCCATTGTCCCAGCAGGGCGCTACGCGGAACTCCTTTCTTCCAGTTTACGTTCATGTCTTTATCAAAAAAAAAACTCTGCCAGTGCTTCCTCTCGAGCTTTTGATTTTTAAAGTATTTCACACCAGTGTTCTATAAGCCCATCGCTGCTGCTATCGATTTTTCCGTGACTTTAAATATTAGGGGCCAAATCTTTACACGACCATTTTTAAAACTTTGTGCGAACTGTAGGGCCACCTCCCTGTTGTGCCTTTTAAATTTCTGTAGGAACAGAAGAAAGCCTGAGTTTCGCAATGGTGCAAGACTATTGCGAAAATTGGCGGTCTGATCTACCTCGCTGAGGGACGACTGTTCACAAAAAATAGGTGGCATTGCTGCTAACAGTTATGAACAGTCCAATGAAATCTACATGCAACACCGGAAAATTGAGCTTTTTATAAATAGGGATCCAACCATCTCCCGTATCTTCTATTTCATCACTAATTCCTTCCACCAAAATAGCTGTAGCTACGCGGCATCTTTGAATCGTGCCGGATGGGTACTGGTGGAAGTAGTTTTAACGGCTAGGTAAGGGAATGATATGAGTGAAAGGAAATTAAGGTTATGGTGGAGTGAGGAGTAATTATGTCTAATCAATGGTTAAATATTCGCACATTCCTTCATAATTCAAAAAAATCTTTAGCATTCATTAAAAATAATTATGACTCTTAAATTTTAAAAAAAATTGTACTTTGAAAATATTTCTCCTAGTTGATATGATAGCATAAGTACTTATCACTAAATGAAAGAGAAGACCACTTTCCTATGGTGTACACTTCTATGAAGACCACTTTCCTATGGCGTACACTTCTGAAAAGAAGAAATATTATGCTTCGGATGAGGTGCATGCTTGCACTGTTATGCTCACACCGCTTGACTAAGTTGTTCTGTTGGTATCTGTTTAGATCATTATATAGGACAACATGCTTGCACTGATGCAAGAATAATATCTAAAAAAATAGAGAATTTAGATAAAATATAGGCTGAACTTCTGACAGTTTCCTCAATTCTAGAATTTTTCTTCGCCCTTTCTTGATGCTTCAGAGCATATCCTTTTGCTTTGTGTATAAGATTATGCAATAGATTCACGAGGGATCAAAGAAGTGGGGAAGGGGAATTTTTAGAATGGGAAGGAATTTCATTACAGGGATTCCAGGAATAGTACCATAGAGGGAATAAACAGAAGTGGGGGAGGGAAAAAAAATTAATGGGTAAGTGGGATTTTTACAAAGCGGATAGGGTAAATTTAGAAGAATATAGGAAGGTAAATTATATTGGGATTTCAAGAATAAAACTGAGGGATCATTACAAAATGGGATATGAATAAAGGAAAAAAAAATTCTGGAAGGTCTGCCTGCACTGGTGCAAGAAAATAACTGCAGTGAGAATTAAGCGTTACTTGAGATAAAAAATATCCATGCTAATTACCCCAATTGTATAAAGGTTGGCTCTATTGAACCTGATTTTACTTCGGTGGTTACTAACATATCTAAAGATCAAGCAACATTCTCTTTTTATTAGAAATTTTTGATCTTCTCGCCAGAAAGCTGGTTTTCAGGTTGACCCTTATGCAATCATGTCAGCGAACTAATTTCCACAATGTTAGGTCCCTATATCACTAGTATAGCCCCTTATTATTGTTAGTGTAAACCCCTTATTGTTATTATTGTACCCTTGTAACCCCCATTTTTTTATTATTGTGCCCTTAAATTATTATTGTTAGGTTGGCTAGGATTACATTATGGCCCACTAGGATTACATTATGGCCCCATGGACTCCTATATATAGAAAGGAGGTTTTGTAAATTGGATCATCCAAGAATTTTTCATTTATGTAATGTATTGGAGGTTGCCCCCTCGAAGTGGCTTATTTCTAAGGCATTGATATCTCTTTTCTTCTAATTTTGGAGCTGGTTACACAACATTTGGTATCAGAGCTTTGGATTCTAGGGTTTCGCTGCTCCAAACAGGTCATCGTGGCATTTTCACTATAACGTTTTTTCTACGAAGTTTCTGAAGCTGAAATTTTTAGGGTGCGAAGAAAAAATCTTGAGGAAGTTTGTATAAAAATGTCAGAGTTTGGTTCGCAATAATTTCGGAGATATGATCTGTGGAAGTCAGGTATTTGTTCAGGCTCCTAAACAGGTTATCGTGGCATTTGCGCTATAAATTTATTTCTACGAAGGTTCAGAATCTGAAATTCATATGGTACGAAGCTAAAATCCTGAGGAAATTCATCAAAAAATTTCAGAGCTTGGTTCACAATATTTTTGGAGATATGATCTGTGGAAGGTAGTGCTTTTTGAGGCTCCTGAATTTCATCTCAAAGAGGTGATCGTGGGAAAAGTTCAATAACTCTCTCTCTGAAGATTGGATTGGAGTGCCGTAAAAATTGGTCACAATTACATAGCCTGTAGTTTCTTCGCTATCAATTTAAGAGACAAAGGACAAAACAGTGACACGTGGCAAGTCGTACAAGTTCGCTCTACTGAACCAGTCCAGAATTAGGTCATTGTGGGAGATTGGACACAACTTTGTCTTGGAGAATCAAAATCAGGTCAGACCTGTGGCATTTGAAAGAAGCTTCAGAGGGCTACTGCAGGGCTGAATTTCAGATATCGAAGATTTTCAATTACAGAGATAATTCAATTTCAATATCGATCTCCTAAAAGCTAGTAAAAGGTGTGTATTTTTTTTCCGAATTGCATAAGTCTTGTTTGAAGAATCAAGTTGAATTGATTCCAAAGGAATCTTGTAGAATAGATATCAATATTGGATTCTAAAATGGCCCCTAAAAATAATTCAACACCCATTAAGCCTTCAGAAGGCTCTACTATGACTCATGAAGATGAAGAATTGCAACATGATCTATCAAAATTACAAGAGCAAGTGCAACAAATTTCACTCTCGCAAAGAGCAACAAAAATGAAATGGAAGTTTTGAAGAAAGGCATGGAAGTGAAGATGGACGGTTTGAAGAAAGGCATGGAAGCTAAGATGGATGACATGAAAGACAACATGGAAAACATGAAGAATGATCTAAAAGCATACATGGAAGGCTTGATGACAAGCTTAAAACCAAAAATGATTCCTAATGGCAGAAATATAGGAGAAGAACCTCATGATGAGAACAAAATAAATGTTAATCGTGATTTCATAAACTCGAATGTTGGTGGGAAGAACCACCATATTCCAAAAAATGGATATGAGGAAGTTTGATGGAAAGGATCCTGTAACATGGATACTACAGATGGAGCAATATTTTGATCTCCATAACGTGCAAAACACACAAAAGGTACGCATTGCAACTTTACATTTAGAACAAAATACATTTGTATGGTATCAATGGCTTTGCTCCCGTAAAAAAATTGTCACTTGGTCAATTTTTACGGAGGAAATGATAGCACATTATGAGGATACAAAGAGCAACACCTTCTTTACCCAATTGATAAATCTCAAACAAAAGGGTTTAGTGGGGCAGCACATTGAGGACTTCCAAAAATTGAATATAAGGGTAACTGATCTTATAGAGGAACACAGGATTGATCTCTTCCTAGGCACTTTAAAGGATAACATCCAACATGAAGTTCGCGTTTTGGAACCTGATTCATTGGAGAAGGCATTCAGGTTGGCAAGAAAAGTTGAATGTAAAATTATGACGACAAGGAAACCTACCACTCAATTCTATAAAGAAGGAAGTGTTGCCACACCTAGATTTCCACAACCTACAAGGTTGACACCACAACAATTGGAAGAAAAAAGAGCAAAAGGGCTTTGCTACAGTTGTGATAGCAAATACACTAAAGGTCATAAGTGTGCTGAGAAGAAATTATTTTACATGGATTGTGAAGAAGAAGAAGAAAATGAACAAGAAGAGGATATACACCAGGAACCACCCCTAGAAGAGGAAGAAATGAATCCGACCATATCGTGTAATGCACCGGCAGGAATTACCACTCCTCAAACTCTCAAGATAGAAGGACATATAAAGAAGAAAAGGGTAATAGTGTTGATTGATTCAGGTAGCACCCATAATTTTATTCATTATAAGGTAGCCAAGGAATTAAATTGTTTCTTATACCCAGCACCAGAATGTCAAGTGATGGTTGCAAATGGAGGAACTATAAATTGCTCTGGAAAATGCCATAATATTAAGCTAACCATGGGGGAATATGTATTGACTAGTCCAATGCTTTCCATTCCTATGGGAGGTGCTGATGTTGTACTAGAGTACAATGGTTACAATCTTTGGGGATGGTAGCTTTTAATTTTCAAGAACTTTTCTTGAAATTTTTTTCAGAAGGAAAGGAAGTCGAATTACGGGGTATTGAAGGGAAGCCAGGAAGGATAATAAGCTCTAATGTCATGACAAAGCTTCTAAAAAAATAACAACGAGGCGTAATTGCACAATTATGCTCACTAGAAGTTCCGACATCAAAATCATCTATTTCTGCAGATCTCCAACAAGTCTTGGACAATCATTCCAAGGTGTTTGAAACTCCAAAAGGACTCCCACCTATTCGTGATCATGATCATGCTATTCATTTGATTCCAGGAAGTGTTCCTCCAAACATCAGGCCTTATAGATATCCTTACTTCCAAAAGAGCGAAATTGAACGTATGATTGCAGAAATGTTAGAGGCGGGTATAATTCAACCTAGTCAAAGTTATTTCTCTTCTCTTGTAGTATTGGTACACAAGAAGGATGGATCATGGCGAATGTGTCCGGATTATAGGGAGCTCAATAAGCTCACCATTAAAGACAAATTTCCCATTCCCGTGATTGATGAATTATTGGATGAATTACATGGAGCAATTTATTTTACCAAGTTGGATCTTCATTCAGGATATCATCAAATTAGAATGAAGACTGAAGATATTCCAAAAACAGCATTTCGAACTCATGAGGGTCATTATGAATCTTTGGTCATGCCTTTTGGCCTTACCAATGCACCTTCTACATTTCAAGGGTTGATGAATTCCATTTTCAAACCCTTCCTTAGAAAATTTGTGCTAGTATTTTTTGATGATATACTAATCTACAACAGGTCTTGGAAGGATCATGTTCAACATGTTGACATGGTGCTCAAACTATTGCAGGAGAAACAATTATATGAAAAAACATCCAAATGTTTCTTTGGAGTACAAGAGGTGGAATATCCGGGTCATATTGTATCTCACGAGGGTGTTAAGGTAGACCCTAACAAAATTAAAGCCATTAAGGAATGGAAAGTCCCCACAACCATAAAGCAGTTGCGAGGATTTCTCAAGTTAACAGGGTATTATCGCAAGTTTGTTAAGAATTATGGGAGAATAGCAGCACCTCTAACAACATTATTGAAGAAAGATGCATTTTCATGGACTCCTGAAGCAACTAAGGCCTTCGAACGTCTTAAAGAGGCAATGTGCCTAGCACCGGTCTTAGCTACACCAGACTTCACAAAAACCTTTATTGTGGAATGTGATGCCTCAGGAAATGGAATTGGTGCAGTTTTAATGCAGGAAGGAAGACCCATTGTTTTTGAAAGTCGTCCAATCAAAGGAAAGTATTTACAGAAACCTATTTATGAGAAGGAAATGTTAGCAATACTACATGCACTAAAGAAATGGCGAACTTACCTAATGGGAAGACACTTCAAGGTAAAAAATGATCATGATAGTCTTAAAATTTTTTTGGAACAAAGACTATCTTCAGAAGAGCAGCAAAAATGGGTCACAAAGATGTTGGGTTATGACTTTGAAATAATCTACAAAAAAGGAAAGCTTAATGTTGTTGCAGATGCACTCTCAAGAAAGAATGAAGAGGTGGAAGCATTGCTTTGTGCCATTCTATTATCCAACCAGATTGGATAACCGAAGCAAGAGATGAATGGAAGAAGGACAAAGATGTATGGACACTCATTCAAAAGTTGCAGCAAGATCCTAGTACATCTGATACATCTAGTTGGAAAAATGATTCCTTATGGTACAAAGATCGCTTATATCTTTGTAAGAATTCCCAACTAAAACAAAAGATTCTTCTGGAATTGCACACTTCTCCTTTAGGAGGACACTCAGGATTTTTAAAAACTTACCACAGGGTGAAGAAAGAATTTTTTTGGGATGGCCTTAAATCGGATATTCAAAAGTTTGTGGCGGAATGTTTGGTTTGCCAGCAGAATAAAGTGGAAACAATTAAGACCCCGGGACTTCTACAACCTTTATCCATTCCAAGTCAACGTTGGGAGGAGATTTCAATGGATTTTATCGCAGGTTTACCTAAGTCCGAAGGAAAGAGTGTCATCATGGTGGTAGTTGATAGACTTACCAAGTATGCACACTTTTGTGCATTATCTCATCCATTTAAAGCAATTACATTTGCTACTACATTTATGGACACAATTCAAAAGCTACATGGAAACCCAAGGGTTATTGTGAGCGACAAAGATCCCATTTTTACTGGAAATTTTTGGACGGAGTTATTTTCTTGTTTGGGTACTCAATTAGCTCATAGCTCATCTTATCATCCTCATTCCGATGGTCAAACTGAGATAGTAAATAAATGTTTGGAAGGATATCTTCGTTGTTTTGTATCTGATAAACAAACACAATGGGTCAAGTGGTTACCTCTCGCTGAATGGTGGTATAACACTTCCTTCCATACGGCAGCAAAAATGACCCCATTTATGGCACTTTATGGATATCATCCACCATCGATCACATCATCTTTAAGGGAAAATTCGAAGGTTCAAGAAGTGGAAGATCACATCGAGCATCAACAAGAAGTTCTCCAACTCTTAAAGGATAACCTGAATTTGGCACAAAATCGAATGAAACAACAGGCAGATCAACATCGCAGCGAGAGAAGTTTTGATGTAGGAGATTGGGTATTTTTACGGCTACAACCATACAAACAAATGTCCCTAAAGCAAGCAAAGAAGGATAATAAATTATCGCCAAAGTACTATGGTCCTTACAAGGTGTTGCAAAAGATTGGTACTATGGCATACAAATTGGAGCTTCCTGCTTCTTCGCGAGTACATCGAGTTTTCCATGTTTCATGCTTAAAGAAGGTTATAGGTGAAGATCTTCCAGTTCAAACAGTATTTCCAGAACTTGATGGGGAAGGCAAAATCATATTGGAACCTGAAGCAGTCATGGAAAAAAGAACTCGACAACTACGGAATCGATCAATTTCAGAGTATCTCATCAAGTGGAAGAACTTACCCACCGAAGATTCTACATGGGAGGATGAGAATTTTATACAGAAGCACCCAGAGCTACTCAAGTGTTGAGGACAACACTTTTTTGAAGGAGAGGGGCATGTTAGGTCCCTATATTACTAGTATAGTCCCTTATTGTTGTTAGTGTAACCCCCTTATTGTTATTATTGTACCTTTGTAACCCCCATTTTGTTATTATTGTGCCCTTAAATTATTATTGTTAGGTCGGCTAAGATTACATTGTGGCCCACTAGGATTACATTATGGCCCCATGGACTCCTATATATAGAAAGGAGGTTTTGTGAATTGTATCATCCAAGAATTGTTCATTTATGTAATGTATTGGAGGTTGCCCCCTCGAAGTGGCTCATTTCTAAGGTGTTTACATCTCTTTTCTTCTATTTTTGGAGCTGGTTACACAACACACAATTACAGGAAAATAATTTTCTTTACTTTTATTTATTTATTAAATTTATTTTTTTCTTTTGAGAAGAAGAAGATTTAATGTTTTCAAAAGTTTGGTTTTTCTGTTTACCACTACCATCCCAAATTGCTGTTGGACTTGCTGTATAAAATCTTTCTTGGCAAGCGGCTGAAAATATTACTTTAATCTATGCCCATTTACCAAGAATACTGAATCTTGTCCATCAATAGTTTTGACTTCTACTGCTCCATTCTCGAATACTCGAATCACTTCATAAGGTCCCATCCAATGTGTATGGAACTTCCCTTTAAAAATTTTAAATCTAGAATCATAGAGGAGTACCCAATCACCTGGTTGGAACTGCTTTTTCTGAATAATCTTGTCATGCCACCTTTTCCGTTGCTGCTAAATTAATATTTTTTGCTGAACAACATCTCTACAAAATTCATCTAACTTATTTAATTGAAGAAGATGATGTTGTTGTGCCTTGGAGAGATCTAATCCTAACTGAATTGCAGTTCTGAAGGTTTTGATCTGGAACTCAATCGGTAACAGAACCTATTTGCCATATACTAGCTCGTATGGTGTATGTCCCCTACTATTTCTCCAAGTGGTTATGTATGCCCACAAAGCTTTTGGTAATCTTTCAGCTCAGTCTTTCCGATGCATATTGACTGTCTTTATAGGAATGGACTCAATCACTTTGTTTGTAGATTCCACCTGGCCATTTGCTTGCGGGTGATACGGCGTGGATTTCTTGTGCCGAATCTTGTATTGCTCCATCACACCTTGTACCAGATTAGAAATAAACTGCGAACCATTATCAGAAACAATTTCTCTAGGCTCACCAAATCTAGTAAAGATTTCAAAAAAAAAGAAAATCAACAACAACTTTTTCTGTAGCAAAAGAAACAGATTTAGCTTCTACCCATTTTGTAACGAAATATGTAAAACCAAAATATGATTTTTACTTAAAGATGTTGGATTTATTGGCCCTATAAAATCAATAGCCCATTTTTCTAAAGGCTCAATCATAACTTGGGGGCATAAATGCATTTCATTGGTTTGATAGCTATCACATCGCTTGACATATTGTTTGGCATCCTTAAACAAGGAAGGCCAAAAGTAACCAGCACGTAATACTTTATATGCAGTCCGCTTATCAGCGAAGTGGCCTCCACATGGTTCATCATGAGCAGATTTCAATATTTTAAACACTTCCTCCTCTCTTACACATTTATGGATAATTAGATCTGGACCAGTGTAAAAGAGGTCTCCTTGAATCCAGGAATATGCATCACTTTTCTGAATAATATTCCGCTTTTCATGAGCGGATAAGTGAGGTGGTGTTTTTCCAGTAACCAAGTAATTAGCAATGTCAGCAAACCATGAAGAATATGTAGACATAGCAAAAAGATGCTCATCTGGAAAATCATCATTAATAGGAGTTGCTTCACCAGGATTATATAATCTAGAAAGAAAATCTACTACAACATTATATTTCCCTGGTCTATCAACAATGGTAACATTAAACTCCTGTAACAATAGTAACCACCTAGTCACTCTACCGCTTGTCAATGGTTTGTTCATCAAATATTTAATCATGGAATGATTAGTATGTACAAATACTTCATATCGTGTAATATAGTGTCTGAACTTATTAATTGCAAAAATCATAGCTAAAAACTCTTTCTCTGTAACTATATAATTCAATTCAGCGGAAAACAAATTTTTACTAATATAATAAATAGCATAGGATTGCTTATTTTCCTCTTGTCCTAAAGTTGTGCCAATAACAAAATCTGAAGCATCAGAGGAAATGTGAAAAGGCAGGGACTAGTTTGGACCTCGCAAAACTGGTGCCTGTACCAACTTTTCCTTTAATGTTTCAAAAGATTATTGGCAAGCCGTGGACCAAGAAAATTCACTATCCTTAGCTAGAAGTCGGAAAAGAGGAGCAGCTACCTTTGAAAAATTTTCAATGAATCTTCTATAGTAACCAACATGTCCTAAAAAACCTCTTACTTCCCTTTGATTTTTGGGTGCAGGAAGATTCAGAATGATTTCAATCTTTTCCAGATCAACCTTGATACCTTTGTCAGAAATCAAATGGCCAAGCACCACTCCCGCTTTGCACATTAATCTACATTTCTTATCACTCAAAGCCAGATGGGCTTCCTGACAACGAAGAAGTACTTTCTCCAGATTTTTGAGAGCTTCCTAAAAAGAATCACCAAACACAGAAAAGTCATTCATATAAATTTCTACAAATTCTATATCAGCAAATATAGCCAGGACTGCCCTTTCAAAGGTAGCCGGGGCATTACATAAACCAAAGGGAAGCACTTTGTAAGAAAATGTCACCCATGGAAATGTAAAAGTAGTTTTATCCTGATCCTCGGGTGTGATCTGTATCTGGTTATAACCACTGAAGCCATCCAAAAAGGAGAAATATTTCTTTCCTGCAAGGGTATCAAGCACCTGATCAATGAAAGGGAGAGGGAAGTAATCTTTAAGAGTGGATTTATTCAATTCTAGATAATCAATACAAATACGCCATCTTCCATATTTATTAGGTACTAGTACTAATGGAGAGACCCACTGACTATCGGAAATAGGATAAATAAAACTGGCATCTAAGAGTTTCTGTACTTCTTCCTTCACAATGTCTCTTACAGCTGGATTCATTCGCCTTTGGGGTTGTCAGACAGGTCGGGTTCCTTCCTGAATATAGATGTGATGTGTACAAGTTTCAGGAGGGATACCCTTCATATATTCATAGCCCTAAGCAAAGGCATTAAGATGGTTTTGCAACAAATTCACAAGCTGCACTTGCTGAGATGAGTCCAAATCTGAACTAATATGCAAGAATTTTCCAGGGCTAATCTCAACAAGAGTGGTATCAGGCTCAGGAGTACTCAAGGGAGTGGTCAAATGCAGTGGTACAGAAGAATGAGAATCATGATTTTCTTGAAAATCTAGGCTGAAAATTTGGCTCAAAGGCTCATAATTAGGCATAATGTCTAGATTATTCAAGAAATCTTGAATCTCATCTTCTTGTGAAGACCCAGTATAATGATGGATAAGGGAAATAGACTGAGTCTCCTCATCACTTCTTTGATCCAACCATAAGGTATCTCAAAGGTCTTGAATGGATCTGGTAGGGGGGTATAAGGTAACTTTCTTCCTAGAATCTCCGTGTGAGATATACATATCACCGGAATGACATCCAATATATGCATCAGCCGTAGCAAGCCATGGCCGACCCAAGATCAAGGGATGTCCTCCTACTGGGTTCTTTGGCTCAAGCACAATGAAATCAGCAAGATATTCCACAGAATCTAATGAGATGATCACATCGTCTAATACTCCTTCTGGCTTAATTTTAGATCTATCTGCTAATTCAAGCATATTGGGAGTAGGGCGAAGATGAGATAACCGAATTTGATCCATGGTTTTCTTAGTCATGACATTAATGACTTCCCCCAGGTCTATAATAACATTAGAGACAAGGACATTACCAATCTGAACTGAGACAACAGGGTTTACGGGATCAGTATATTTTTCCACAGACACACATCCCGTCATCAACTTTGCTGTCCTACCAACAAATTGAATGGTTCGGGGTTCCAATCTCTTCCTCCCGGGTTTCTTGAGACAGAGTTCCTTATTAATCTTGGTACAAATGGGGATCTCTATGATGGCTTGAAGCAAAGGTATCTTAATGAAAAGATTCCAAAGCTTAGATGTCAAACTAGTCTCAGAAATAGGCTCACTCCTTTCCATTACTAGCCTCTCTGGGAAGGGAGGCTGGTTGGAAGAGGATGGAAAGGATTCAGAGGGTAAGGGATTCTTAGTGACAGCTTTTGGAGAATGGTTGAGAGTTTCCTCTTCTCCTTTCTCTTCAGCGATCTCCATAGTTTTCTTCTGATTTTCTGATGTTACAGTCCTTCCCGATCTTAATTGAATATCATGAAGTCCAACCGGAATAGACTGGTATTCGAATGGTAAAGGTGGGTTTGTTATATCGATCATTTGCACTGCTTTATTATTATTAGGATTGGGCATAGGTTGAGCAGGCATCTGAGGAGGTCGAAAGGGTGGAGGAAAAGGCAATGGTGGAGTGGACTGGCTCAGAAGTTGAGGCATTGAATAAGGTGCATGTGTAGATGGGTATGACTGCATAGGTGGCTAGTAGGAATATGGGGAATGGGTTGGCCCTCTCCAACCTTGTTGCCATGGTTGAGAAGGTTGCCCATGCTGATATTGATTCCTGTACTTCCACTGCTGATGAGAGTTAGGATAAGAATATGCATGCGAATTATAACTGAAATAGTGTGGAGGAAATTCAGGAGCCATACCTATACCTACCTGAGGCCAATTCCTTCTTGCTTCCATAGCATTCAAGTATTCAGCTTCAGGCTGTCCCCCTGTAAATACAGCTTTAAGTCCTAGTATATGTTGGTCGCTTTAATTGTTTTCACAATTCAAGCTCCACATAAATTGTCAACCCGAGGAAGTCTTTTTATTCCAAAGACAATCACGCACTGGATATGCTCAATTTCAAAAGCAAAAACAATGTTGTAGTAAAAAGCCACACAATTATCAATCATACAAATCTAATTATTCACACTCTGTTTAATCAAAGCTGAAGTTACTTATGTTATAGCAGAAGTAATTCCTATATTGCAGTTTAGAATCCAAATAAAGGGAAATCAATCTACAGGAAAGGAAACCAATCAACCATAACAGGAACAGGACCCTATTCCTTTAAATAGGAACTTTAGCACCTGTTTCCTGACACTAATCACTCTGTAGAAAAGATAACTCAAGAGAACAGGACCCTATTCCCATGAACAGGAACCTTCAGCACCTGTCTCCCGTTTCTAATCACACTGCAGGAAAAGAAAGGCAATCAATGGAAACAGGACCCTATTCCTTTGTACAGGAAACTTCAGCACCTGCTTCCCAACATCAATCATACATTCAAACAATTAACAGAAATAAATCTCTTAACTTCTTAAGAATGAATGTACTAAACACATGCAGCGTTAAAAGAAATAGAATGCTCAATGAATTACAGAGCTGTGTAACTAGTGTTTCAGCAAACAGAATTAAAGTAAAGCGCGAATGTCATAAAGAAATTAAACAAAATACAGGGACAGTCGGGTGAATCTTGTGAGGAAGGCGGGCCCTTTCCCTCTCACAAGATTCCCCAGGGAAAAAATTAAATTGGAGCGCTCAAAAGGAAATTTTATTCATCTGTCAAAAGAAATGATACATTACAAATGGAGTCTAGCTCCAGTCTCTCAAATACAATGTTCTCCTGTAGCTTTCAAACTCGAACTCCCTTCTAATGATGATGTCTCCTCTTTTTAAAGAGGAGACATCTCTTACAATTACATGAGAGCGAATCTGTGTTTATCCCAATTCTGTTCTTCTTTCTTAAAACAGGATTATTCTGTTCTTCCATAAAAAGATATTGTTACAACAGATACAACAAGAATGCTATCTTCAGAATAATCCGTGTAACCACGTCTTCATGTTGTTGCCATTGTTCCACAAAATACTCTTCCAGAATCGTAAATTACGAGTGACGGAATTTGCGTGCTTGCTGGCTGTTTCAGCAATGAATTCAACTGTTTCAGCAACGAAGTCGGTTGTTTCAGCAACGAAGTTCCGATTGTTCCAGCACAACATATAACTTATCTGCGATCTTTTAGACTTATGTTAGCAACAATCTACTTCGATTAATGATAAAATATAAGAGTAATATGGAATTATATGTAAACAGATTAAACATATAATAAAGAAGAGGATTTTATATACCTTGGGATAAAGTAAATGAAAATGATGATGGAATCCTTTTTAAACATGGTTATAAAAGTAAGGTGGTGTCAAAGTATATAGTAAAAATGATACATAGTGGAGTCCTAACATCCCCCCCAGCTGAAAATGTTGCATGTCCTTAGGCAACTCCTAGTCTGAGTCAGATTCTGAGTACTGACTCTATGCATGCAAGTTGCTCAAGCAGTAGCTAGAGAAGGTGGCATCTGTCGGAGCTCGGAATCCTCTATTATTCTGCAATTGCTGCCATGCTACAGCTTCATCTCTGCCAGCCAATTGATAGTGACACTGATATTTCTCTGAAGGCATCCATAGAATTGGAAAATGAAAATGGTAACCAATCCAATTTGCTCCACAATGTCGAATGCATCTGATGTAATTAGGTACCCTGGAAAGTGCAGCTTGGAGATTATCAGGGCTAAAAGGGTGATAGTCTTGTCTTTCTTTACATGACTGCTACCAAAACATAGTGTTGGCCTTCAATGCAGTAGCCTCCTTTACTCTGATTTGCTGTTGACACTTCAAAAGTGTTGAAGCCTGTAGTTGTTGCATGTACCTATGCATTCCTGGCTTCTGTAAGAATTGGTGATATTGTGCTATAAACATGGCTGGACTTAAAGGTTCCGGTCTAATCCAAAGGAGCCTATTCTCCTCATTATGACTACTTGCAATAAACGCAGTTTTCCAGGTGAGCTGATTGGCCAAAAATGAAACAAATGCCCTTATTTGTATATCACCCGCAATTGGAATGAGATTGACTCTTCTATTCTCGGGAATGGCCTCATTATGGAGATAAAGTTCGCACAGCAAATGCTGGTCACTTTCAGGGGCCTCAGCAAAAGTCTCAAAAAATTGTTCTGAAGTAAGCAATTCATGAGGTCTGCCATCCTTTATTGCCTTCAATTGAAAATAAACTAAACGTTCAGAAAGGAAGAGAGAGTAATTTACAGAGGGTTTGCGGGTAGCCATCAACTTCTGCACTAATGAAAACATCAAAACCATCTTTTCCTTTGATTCCTTGACTTCCTTCTTGGAATCCCTGAGCTATTGCAATGTCTGTTCCCAACTATCCCAGTTGGCATACATGTGATTCTGCCATGCTAACTTATGCTGCTGTAATATTGTATCTTGTTCTTCAGCATATTGTTTCTTCCATTTGTTCATCAGTTCTAATTGGTTCCATGGCAGGGTCTGTGTCCTGGCATTAGAAGTACTGGGTTGGGACATTGTTTGAGTGGCTGCACTGACTAACTCAGGGCAAGATACCTGTGGTTGTGGTACTGTCTGAGTGGCTGAGCTGACTAGCTCAGGACAAGATATCCGTGGTTGTGTTTCTGTCTGAGTGGCTGAGCTGACCAGCACAGGGTGAGATATCTGTGGTTTAGTTTCTTTTTCTAAATTTATTGAGAGCCCTACTAGTTCTTGTGGAGCAGTAGGGCATTCTTCTTTAATTGCAGCTGATGTAGATGCCTCAGATACCTGAATTTTGACTACTTTGTAGCCTGCCTGCTGGTAAATATTACCACACTCATGGCACATGTATTCCCTGCATGGCTCCCTATTTTGTGATGATGCTGTGTGTGCTAGCATATAGAGATTCAATTCTCTATCAAAGGCTTCTCGTGCCACGATTAATTCATTCTTATAGGCTTCTAGCTCAGACTTCAAAAACTCATTTTCTTCCAATAAAGATGCCATAGTATGTGAACCCTGTGTGTTGGTTGATTCTACTGGAGTTGTCTGCTGATCCACAGCTATAGCTGGTTCTTGTGGAGCAGCTACAGCTGGTTTCCCTGTATCATCATGCTTGGTGTATGATTTTTGTACCACAGTGGTTGGTTCTTGTGTTTCAGCCTCTGGGTAAGTGACTGGTTCTTGTGTAACAGTCACTGTTTGAGCCATAAACGATGTCGTATTATCCCGGGGCACTGGTTCTTGTGTGGCAGTGCCACCGGACGAGACGGGTTGGGGAATTTGAAATGGGGATGAGGATTGCAGTTTTAACAGAATAGTGGCGGGGTCACATGAGTTTCTTGGGAACTTTTGGCTTGTTGGGGGAGTTGGGCCTGCTGAGGAATTTCAGCCTGTTGGGGAATAAGGAGTGGAATATTCAGAGGGGGGTTTTGCTGAGCAAAACCCCTCTGAATTAACAATTGGCATAAACGATGATGGGTGAGGGATAACAATGGGAATTTATCCCGTCTGCAATAATAGGACATGTTTTTGATACAACCAAGCAGATAATAGGGAATATTAACTAATCGACCATTCCTTAAATGATTCATCAAAACGAAGTCGTGTTGGTAGACTACTTGGTAACGCCCTTCGCATGTCAAGTAGTGCTTGATGAATTCTGCTACTGTTGGCCATGGTCGAGGAAGTGAATGCAGACTTACACCGCGGCCTTTAAGTTCAACTGGTTCATCTGGACGAAGAAAATCTTGCTGTGCATTTAAAATCACTTGCTTCCTACTGAACCAGCGAGTCCCAATAGCCGACAAACCTGAAACTTGAACTATGTCCTCCTCTGTAACTGAAATGCAAACCCCTTGAACCACTGAGAAATTCCCCTGAAGGTTCTGTGCGAACTCTAAAACTTGTTCCTGATCAAATTATCCCAACCTTTCAAAATATGCTGTCCATCCTGCTTGTTGGAAAATTTGATAGGCTTCCGGGAACATTTGAAGAAGATTTATCGAACCAGGCTCGTGTCTGATAGCCGACCCTCCCATGGCTACTAGCTTGAGTTACATGTAGAGGCACGGAAGACAGAAACACAGGCTTTGGTCAAGCTAATTGTTGCAACAGAGGATGCAGAGTCTCTATGACGGGGGAGATGGAATGAAGAGTGACGGAGGATTGGTTAATGTGAAATGATTATTCAGTTTTCGAAATTCCCCCCCTACGTATGGTGCAATGATGATTGGGTGTGTGGAGATTGCAACCATTATGAGCGAGATCCTCTCTTTAATATAATTTAACTGCATTACATTAAAAATATATACCTTACATTTTTACCTTTGGTTTAATAATTCGAAGTGTAGAGTGCTTCAGAATGGCTTAATATACATGGAAGAATCTGTAGATTTCTCTGAAATTTAGAACAGGAGTGTAACAGGATCTGCTCAGTACTGAATAATTTTCACCCAAAGGATCTGAAGCGTAAAAGTGAAAAACTAAAAAGCTTGTATAGCGGCAAAAAGAAATGATGTTTTAATGATGACAGGTTGTTGAAACTGGTGTTTCAGCAACGGAAAAATGAACGACATGTTGCTGAAACTGGTGTTTCAGCAACGGGAAAAATCAGGAAAATGGGATAAATGAATTGGGTTTGAAACAAGTGGGGGAAGTATTTGATAAGGGATAATTTCAGCAGTAAGGGATGGGAAATACTAGCTGAAGGATGATATTTCAGGAATGGTAGAAGTGGGAAAAATGGGAAAAAGGGCAATAATTTAGAAATGGGGATGAAGGGATATTGCTAGGAAATGGGGTAAAATGAAGGGAACAAGCTTCTGTGATTGAAGCTTCAGATCTTCTTATGATGAATCTGTCCTCCTTAATGAGCTTTTCCAGAATCTGCAAAATTCAATTGTAATATGCCAACCCTTGATAGGGATTATTAGTTCTAAATCTAATCTAATACTAAAAATACAGTGTAGAAAATTAAATGCTGTGAGGAGCAAAAGACTCCCCTAGAAAAAGATAATGAATATCAGTCATGCAAGCAGTCTTGAAATCCTCTTTAGAAACAGGGTGCTGATATAAACGAAGCCTATGACCATTGACTAGTAAAGGTGTTTTAGAATCATCAATTGTTAAAAGTCTTACCGTTCCATTAGAAAAAACAGAATCTACCTCATATGGTCCAAGCCAACGTGTACGTAGCTTACCCTGAAAATTTTCAAACCGAGAGTCATACAACAAGGCAATTACCTTTTTGGAACTGCTTGTGTTTGATAATTTTGTCATGCCACTTCATTCTCTGTTGTTGAATCATGGTTGTTTGGTGAATGGCATCTAATCTCTTTTCATCCAACTCAAGAAGCTGTTGCAACCTAGCTGTCTGCACATCAGTCAAATCAAGATTAACAACTAAAGCAGTTCTTAGAGTTTTGATTTCAAATTCCACAGGAAAAACAAAATTTTTACCATAAACCAATTCATAGGGAGAGAAACCTGTAGTGTTTCTCCAAGTAGTTCTGTAAGCCCATAATGCTTCAGGCAGCCTTTGAGACCAATTCTTCCGGTTGTCCTTCACTGTTTTAGTTAGAATGGCTTCTAATACTTTGTTTGTGCTTTCCACCTGCCCATTGGCCTGGGGGTGGTATGGTGTAGTCATTCTATGATGAATATGATATTTCTGAAGGATAGACTTAAAACCATGAGAATTGAATGGAGGTCCTCCATCTGTGACTAGCTCTCTAGGAATTTCAAATCTAGTGAAGATTTCTTCAAATAAGAAAGCTAGGACAACCTCTTCATTGGCTCTAATAAGTGCTTTGGCCTCCACCCATTTAGTCATATAGTCTGTACAGACTAATATATAAGTTCTTTGATTGGATGGAGGATTAATGGGTCCTATGAAATCCAAGGCCCATCTTTCAAATGGTTCATAAACTACCTGGGGGTTTAATGGAATTTGATCTCTATGATTGGGTTGACCCATTCTCTGGCAGCTGTCACAAGCCCTTACATATTTCTTTGCATCCTTAAATAATGAGGGCCAATAGTAACCCATCCTCAAAATTTTGTGTGCTATTCTTTTATCTGCAAAATTCCCTCCACAAGGGCCATCATGACAAGATTTCAATATGTCATACACTTCATCTTCCCTAATGCATCTTCGGATTTCTTAATCAAGCCCTGTGTAGAAAAGACACCCACTTATCCAGTTATACCTGGCACTTTGTTGAACAATTCTTCTCTTTTCTCTGTATGACAGGTGTGATGGTAATTTTCCTGCAACCAAATAATTAGAAATATCTGCATACCATGGAGAGTGAGAAGAAACTGCAAATAAATACTCATCAGGAAAAGAATCATCTACTGGAATATCATTATCAGTTTTTAACCGTGAAAGGAAATCAGCCACCACATTTTCTTTACCAGGCCGATCTACAATTGTGATATCAAATTCCTGCAGTAATAATAGCCATCTGGTAACTCTAGCATTTGTAACAGATTTTTTCATTAAATACTTGATAGCTGAGTGGTCAGTGTGCACAAAAGTAGAATAACCAATGATATAGTGTCGAAATTTATTAATGGCATAAATTACTGCAAGAAACTCCTTTTCGGTAACTGTATAATTAAGCTCAGCAGGGGTCATATTCTTACTGATAAAGTAGATAGCATAAGGAAGATGATTTTTCTCTTGTCCCAAGACAGCTCCAATTGCAGTGTCTGAAGCATCAGAAGATATATGAAAAGGGAGGGCCCAATCAGGCCCCCTCAAAATAGGAGCAATAGACAACTGATGCTTGAGTTCTTCAAAAGCTTTCTGACAAGAATTAGTCCACTTAAATTCAACATTTTTCATAAGCAACACAAATAATGGAGAAGCTATCTTAGAAAAATCTTTAATAAATCTTCTGTAGTATCCAGCATGTCCTAGAAAACTTCTCACATCAGTTTGTGTTTCAGGAACAGAAAGATTCTGAATGACCAATATTTTAGATGGATCTACCTGAATACCTTGAGATGAAATAAAATGTCCAAGCACTACTCCTTCACTCATCATCATATGACATTTTTCAGTACTTGGGGAGAGGTGAGCTTGTATACATCGTTTAAGTACTTTCTCAAGATTTGGTAATGCATCTTCAAAAGACACACCATAAGGAGTAAAATCATCCATAAATATTTCCATAGAGTCATTCAACATATTAGAGAAAATTCCTATAACAGCCCTCTGAAAAGTAGTTGGTGCATTACATAGCCCAAATGGAAGAACTCTATAAGAAAAAGTTCCCCAAGGGCTAGTGAAAGTGGTCTTGTCTTGGTCTTGAGGTGCAATTCTAATCTGATTATACCCACTGAATCCATCTAGAAAAGAAAAGAATTTCTTCCCTGCTAGACTATCCAACACCTGATCAATGAAGGGTAAAGGAAAGTGATCCTTTTGAGTAGCTTTGTTCAAGGCTTTGTAGTCAACACATACTCTCCATTTCCCGTTTTTCTTAGGGACAATTACCAATGGGGAAACCCATTCACTGTCAGATATAGGGTATATAAATCCTGCATTAAGCAATTTCTGAAGTTCCTCCTTAACAATTTCTCGTAAATTAGGATTCATTCGTCTTTGGGGTTGACAAACAGGCCGGCATCCTTCTTTAATGTAAATTCGATGAGTACATAATTCAGAAGAAATACCTTTCATATCCGTGTAATCCCATGCAAATGCTTCCTTATATTCATGCAATAACTTCATTAACTGCTGTGTTTCATCAACTGTTAGATCAGGATTTATGTTTAATGTCTTGCCAAGTTCAATTTCAACTGTTATGCTTTTAGATGAGATGGTGGTTAATGTCTGAGATGAGTCTTCAGATTCAATCTTTTCTTGGGTATCTGTTTCAAAAATTGCAGTCAATTGATTGTGTGTTTCAGCAATTACAAAAGAAGGTTCACAGAAAAAATTATTAATTATTTCATCCTCTGTATTGTCTTTAAGAGTTACAACTTGTCCAATAGTTAGAATAGGCTGAACAACATTATCATCATAATCCATCCACATAGAATCTTCATTATTAATTATAGGTGTAGCATGAGGATAAAGAGTAAGCTGTTTAGTTTCATAACCATTAGAAATTGTCATTGAACCAGATTTGAAACTGATAAAGGCATCAACTGTGGCCATCCATGGCCTTCCTAGAATTAAGGGATGCCCCCCCAGCTTTGTTTTAGTCTGCAATACAACAAAGTCAGCTGGGTAATTCCAGGATTCAACTGAGATAAGTAGATCTTCAACAACTCCTTCAGGTTTAATTGTAGAACGGTCAGCCAACTCTAAAATGGTGGGTGTATCTCTAATTGTGTTATTCAGCTGTAACATTTGTGAAGTTTCAAGAGTCATTATGTTTATTGCAGCACCTAAATCTACCAAAACTTGAGGAATCATTGTTTTACCAATCTGAACCGTTACGGTAGGATGGCCGAGATCACCATATTTCACAGGAGGGGTTTTTCCAGACATTAATGCAGATAAGTCACCCATCACATGTACTGTAAGGGGATCTTTAGTTTTCCTACCAGGTTTCTTAACACAAATATCCCTTATTGTTCTGGCATAAATTGGTACATCTCTTAATGCTTGTAAAAGTGGAATTTTAACATACAAATTTTGCAATTCCCCTAAAAGATTAAAAGTAGGTGTTTCAGGCGTTCTAGTTAAAACCAAACGCTCGGGGAATGGTGGTTCTGTTATTTCAACATTCTTGTTAGAAGGTGGTTGTGCTTTCTTATGTTTCTCAGTTTCATCTTTATCAGAATCAGAAGAAGTTATGTCATCAATAATAGGCTCTACTATTTTCCCAGATCTTAAATTAATATCATTACATTGCATAGTAGGAAATATAGACTGATTCTGAATATCAATGACTTGCAAAACTTTATTATTGGGGTTAGGATTTGGTTGCACAGGTAGCTGGGGTCTCATTTGGTTATTTGGCGGAGCATTTGATGGCAGAGGAAGTGGTTGTTGGAATTGAGGCACTTGATTTGGATACGGGAGTTGTTGGCTTCTCCAATTTGAATTCCAAGGGTTAAAAGAAGATGGCTGCTGTGGAGGCCAAGGAGTCCACATTGAAGGATCAACAAAGGGAGGGTTTGATTGCTGCATGGGTGGGAAATTCATTTGATTGAAGGGTGGGTATTGCATTTGATTAAAGGGAGGGTAATTTGTTTGACTGAAAGCAGAATAATTGTTCCAACGATTAAATGGTATACTAGAGTTCATACCTTGTCCTTTTGGTTGCCATTGTCTTCTTTGAGTTAGCAGGTAAACTGCTTCAGCTTCTTCTTCCGTTGGCTGCAATGCTACCTTTATTCCTGGTAGAGATGGACATTGTTTTGTTTCATGATCTTTATCACAAAGGGTGCAAATTGGTATTTTGTCCATTAGGCATTCCCTTAGTGGATGTTTGTCTCTGCACTTCGGGCAAAAGACAGCCAGAGTTGCTTCTACTTCAGCCTGCTTCTTCTTAACCTGCAAAGTGTCAATTTGTGAAGAAAAATAACTTAACATCTCATTTTTAAATTCTTCAAGTAAATTACCTATTTCAACTCTTGTTGCTCCTCCACTGGCTGATTTCTGCACTCTTGAATAGGTGGAATCTCTATTACTTACTCTGTTCCTTGCAGCTCCCCTTGAACACCTCTTAGAAAGTTGAACAATCTCATCATATGATTCCTTAGATATATCTCCCTTGCCAAGCATGTTTAACATATCTAAAAAATCATCCCTTAAACCTCTAAGTAATATTGTTTTGCAAATTTCCTTACTTATATTCGGATGATCAGATCTCTGTATATTGTACTGCAGCCTTTCTACATAGTCCTCCAAATTCTCATCCTGTTTTTGTGCCATATTGAATAGTTCATCCTTATTTTCTCTCGTCCGGCAATAGTCTTGATATTTAAGCAGAAATTTCTATTTCATCTGCTCCCAAGTTGTGATTACCTGGCTCCCAAGGCTCATGAACAATCTTAAAGCATTTCCTTTTAAGGTTGCTAGAAACAATTTCAACTTTTGAGCATTAGTAACATAATCATAACTTCTGCATAATATATCAAATTCAAAAAGAAATTCATCTGGATATTCAGAGGATAAACCATGAAATTTAGGTAAAGCTGACAATGGAATGTTTTTCATAGGAGTTGTTCCTGCAAGGAGATCACTGATAGGAAATCCCAAGGTAGAGAGAGAATTTTCATCCCTTCCTTCTCCTTCAGGATCTACACGTCCTCCACCAAAGAAATCTTCATTTTTTCCTTCCATTGTCTGTTCTCCTACTGCACTTGCTCGATCGTCAAGATCTTCTACTGGCTCCTCAATGTTTTCCACTGGTCGTCCAACACTCTCTATTATTTCCTCAATGTGCTCTGCTGATTTACTAACACTTTCTTCTGAGTGTTGGTTCTTTAATCACTGGCTCCTCTATATTTTGAGGACCCACAACTTCCTCTGTTTTGTAATCTGATTGAGGGGAGTGCTGAAGTTTTGGTCTTCAAGAACTTAATCTCTGTGATGATTCAGCCTTTGATACAATCTCGCCAATGAAAGTCTTTCTTCCTCCCCTTCCTTTGCCTTTGCCACCTGTGGGGTTAGTTTTCTTCTGGTTTCCGCGTCCTCTCATACAATCTACACATTTAAAAAGAAAAGATTAATGCTTTTGAAATCTATAATTGCCTTCCCCGGCAACGACGCCAAAATGTTGGTCGCTTTAATTGTTTTCACAATTCAAGCTCCACATAAATTGTCAACCCGAGGAAGTATTTTTATTCCAAAGACAATCACGCACTGGATATGCTCAATTTCAAAAGAAAAAACAATGTTGTAGTAAAAAGCCACACAATTACCAATCATACAAATCTAATTATTCACACTCTATTTAATCAAAGCTGAAGTCAATTATGTTATAGCAGAAGTAATTCTTAGGTTGCAGTTTAGAATCCAAATAAAGGGAAATAAATCTGCAGGAAAGGAAACCAATCAACCATAACAGGAACAGGACCCTATTCCTTTAAATAGGAACTTCAGCACCTGCTGCCTAACACTAATCACTCTGTAGAAAAGATAACTCAAGAGACCAAGACCCTATTCCCATGAACAGGAAACTTCAGCACTTGTCTCCTGTTTCTAATCACACTGCAGGAAAAGGAAGGCAATTAGTGGGAGCAGGACCCTATTCCTTTGTACAGGAACCTTCAACACCTGCTTCCCAGCATCATACATTCAAACAAATACGGAAATAGATTTCTCAACTTCTTAAGAATGAATGTACTGAACACATGCAGCGCTAAGGAAACATAATATTCAATGAACTACAGAACTGTGTAACTGGTGTCTCAGCAACAGAATTAAAGTAAAGTGCAAACAGCATAAAGAAATTAAACAAACTATAGGGACAGTCAGGTGAATCTTGTGAGGAAGGCAGGCCCTTTCCCTCTCACAAGATTCCCCAGGGAAAAAATTAAATTGGAGCGCTCAAAAGGAAATTTTATTCATCTGTCAAAAGAAATGATACATTACAAATGGAGTCTAGCTCCAGTCTCTCAAATACAATGTTCTCCTGTAGCTTTCAAACTCGAACTCCTCTCTAATGATGATGTCTCCTCTTTTTAAAGAGGAGACATCTCTTACAATTACATGAGAGCGAATCTGTGTTTATCCCAATTCTGTTCTTCTTTCTTAAAACAGGACTATTCTGTTCTTCCATAAAAAGATATTGTTACAACAGATACAACAAGAATTCTATCTTCAGAATAATCCGTGTAACCACGTCTTCATGCTGTTGCCATTGTTCCACAAAATACTCTTCCAGAATCGCAAATTACGAGTGACGGAATTTGCGTGCTTGCTGGCTATTTCAACAACGAAGTCAACTGTTTCAGCAATGGAGTCGGCTGTTTCAACAACGAAGTTTGACTGTTTTAGCAACGGCCGATTGTTCCAGCACATCATATAACTTATTTTCGATCTTTTAGACTTATGTTAGCAACAATCTACTTCGATTAATGATAAAATATAAGAGTAATATGGAATTATATGTAAACAGATTAAACATATAATAAAGAAGAGGATTTTATATACCTTGGGATAAAGTAAATGAAAATGATGATGGAATCCTTTTTAAACATGGTTATAAAAGTAAGGTGGTGTCAAAGTATATAGTAAAAATGATACATAGTGGAGTCCTAATAGTATAGAGGGACATTTTTCTGTGATATGGTCTTCTGCACAAATAACACACCTATTAGTTTCTTTCAAATTAAGAGGACACTCTTTAGGGGGATGCTTGTCTCTACATTTAGGACAGAAAATATATAACAACTCTTGTTCCTTCATGAGTTTCTGCTGAAATTTTAAGGATTCTAACTATTTGGTAACAGTGTTCATTATATCAATTTTCATGTTTTCCATTTTATTTTCTAGTCCAATAATGATAGCATCAGTAGATTCAGATTTTCTATTTCTGTTTCGAGTTCCTCTACCGTATCTATATTGATTTCTTGAAAATTTCCAGCATAATTCACAAATTTGATCAAAATTTTGCTGAGAAATGTCACCTTGTCCTAACAAATTCAAATTGTTTCTAGCATTATCAGTAAGTCCTCTTAAGAACAAGGTTCTAATAGTGTTGAGATCAAGCTTAAGTTTTGACCTTTGTAAAATATACAGAAATGTTTCCAAATAATCTTCAAGCATTTCATCATCATCTTGTATGATTGTAAAAATTCCATCTTGCATGTCCCGAGTTTTGCAATATTCTTGATATTTAGAGAAAAATACTCTCTTCATCTGATCCCAAGAAGTTATGGTGTTTCCTCCTAACCCCATAAACCAACGAAGAGTTGAGTCCTTGAGGGTAACAGGAAATAATCTTAACTTCTGAGCCTCAGTTGCATAATCATAACTTGTACACAGAATATCAAACTCAAATAGGAAAGAGTCAAGATCTTCATGAACTTTACCATGGAAATGAGGGAGAGCTGATGGTGGAATATTCTTCATCTGTGATACAGTATCAGGATCCACAATTGGAAACACAAAATTGGATTGTCCTTCACTTACATGGTTGTCACCAGTCCCTTCCAAATGATCTTCTTGGTCCACCATTGTTCCCTTCTTACTTGTACCGTTCTCCACAGGCTGATCCACACTTGAGATGTTATTACCAGAATCCAGGTGGATTGTTCCTGCGTGATGGGTTTGAATTGGATTGGGCTTCCTGCTTGCAGAAGGAGACCCAATGTGAGAAAAAGTATTTTGGCCCTTAGTGGGCTTCGAACCCTTACCTTTCCTAGGCATTCATTTCAAAAAGAAAAAAAGAAAGAAAAATAATAGACAACTTCTAAAAAATGCTATCAGAAATCAATTAACACCTGTAAAATTCCTTCAAAAAATACTTTTCCAAAAAATACTGCAAAAATAAGGGAAAAAATTACCTCTATTATCTAATCAGAAAATTCCTACCAAATCAAATTGCCTCCCCAGCAACGGAGCCAAAATGTTGGGTGCAGGAATTACACTTAAGAAAACTCCTCAACACTTAATTGTCAACCTGGGGGATTCGCAAACTTAGAGACGAAGCACAGGAAATGCCAGAGATGGTATGAATCTTTCTGATATAAATCCCTACTTTATTTGAAGGAAATATTGCAGAATCAAATCAAGACGAGAAAATGATAACTTGAGCCATAAAAATAATATAAGACTGAAACGAGAAAGAATGCATTTGAGAAAAGGAGATCAAAGATAAAAAGGCAATCACTCTAGATGATTATGCTTAACTACTAAGAGTGTGTTTCTCTTCAACAGAGGCACTTTAGCAGTCTCGTTAGATGGGCCCTTAAATCTGCTTCCTTAGAGATTTCCTTCTTGCATTAATTTGTCCTGCACTAGTGCCTGCACTAGTGCAGGATCAGAGTTTTATGTAGAAGGTATAAACTGTCTTTACTGAAGTTTTTTCTACTTCATGCAAGGGTTTGAACTGTTCAAGGTTCTGAGCACTCAGATCCTGTGACAATAAGCTAGTCCTTGCACCAATTCAGAACTTCCTTCACTTAGCTTTTGATTCTTGAAATGATTTTTTAATTGTCACAAGTGCTACTTTGCTGTAAAAACAGATTGCATATATGAGAAGTAAATGTTTCTAAATTTAACGAAGTGTAGAAATAAAGAAACATAAACATCTATCTTGTCATAATCATTCAATACAATAAAGTTACGGAAAGTAAATGAAGACTTGCTGTAACAGACCAACGTGCGCTGGTGCAGGTGTATGTCTCCTGCTTAGAACAGGCGGGGAAAGCCAATCAACCAAAATTTTAGAAAAGAAATGTCACACCAACGTGAACTGGTGCAGGATGATTTCTCCTGCTTGGACCAGGTGGAGAAAACCAATCCGAAATCAGGTGCTGGAAAGTAAATTTGCAGGAAATTAAATTGCAGGAAAAAGAAATTATATTTTCTTCACGCAACGGATCCGTTTTCACAGAGATAGGAATTTATGCGCTAAAAGCTAAATCACACTTTGACAATAAAGCATAAATTACAAGAAGAAGAGAATGGGGTAAACGTGCTTGGTTGGCTGGGCCCTAGCCGACCAGCGCATTTCCCTCTTAAGCGAAAACGCTACTCAGCACTTAATTTAACTAATCAACCAAAAAATAAAAACACGGAACATGAAACCGAGGCGAAATTCCTTTTTATTAGATCATTGAGACAAATACATGTGTGAATACACGTTCAACCCAGATTCGGGCGATAACAAAATAACCTGCTGTCGTCTTTATGTTCTTCTCTATTATCTAAAACTTTTCGCTCCTTTTCCGCCCCTTAGTCCTATTTACAAATTACATTATATAGATCTATTGGCCGAAGGCCAAAATAGATCGTTCAAATGCTTCATAAAAAAATGCAGAATTTAGATTGTTCAGTCTTCAAAATAAGACGGTTTTGCAAAAGTGGCCGTAACCAGTCTTCAGCTTCCACCCTTCACGGATCTAATCTTTGGCTGCCTTTGGATTACGTGCTGTCGTGGTAGAAACTGCTCGAGTCAAGGCAATGATCGAGAGGGTTCGGATCCGCCGTGAGGATCTGCTATGCTAGCAATAGCACAGGATCCGATCTTGCACTAGGATCAGCAATCACGATAAGCATTCTAACTACCAAACAACATTGGAGATATCAATAAGTTACAAAGAATAATTTAAAAGTAAGAAATCATGTAATAAATATTTAATAAATGCTAAATCGAATAAAAATATGAAGAATAAAGGTTTGTACAAAATATGTCACCATGCTTGGACTGGTGTAGGATGAGGGTGCATAAAGGAGGTGAAACAGGGGTAAATGGTTATAATTTAGGAAGGGAAAAGTAGTAAAAGGAGAGAAAATTACGGGGCTAACAATTTCCCTTCGACCTTGCTTCATTTATTATAACCACTTCAATTGAGATCAAGGGCAGCTTGAGCTAGGGTATCAAGCTTGAGGTGGGCTTTAGGTTTTATTTTCTTGTGGACAAGCTTGAATCTCAAAACCTTGTTCATGTTCTACAATTTTCTATTATGCTTGCAAAGCCTCTTGTTCCTGTGCTTTACAATTTCATACTTGATGGCTAATTGATCCAATGTAGAACCAATTTTTCTAGATGACTATCTAAGAGTCTCATTTTCCTTCTTCAGAAGTCTCTCTAACACCTTTAACTCATCATTTTCTTCTTTCAGTTTCTGTACCTTACGCTTTTTGCTAGCCTTATTTTTCGATGGTGTTGCAGTTTCTTCAGGGTTTTCCATTTTTACAGCTGATGGCTCTGCTTCACATTCTACATCTAGGGGCTCTGAATCAGAATCAGAATATGGAAGGTTTAGGATATTTGTTGTTGCAGTTTTTCCTTGATTCTCTGCCTTCTTTCCGAACTCTAACTTCCTCTTTGACTTCTTTGATTTTGAGGGAGAAAACTTGGTGATAGTTTCTAGAGGAGACAATGCTCTTCTTTTCCTTTTACTAGTTTTTGGGGAAGTCAATTCCTGTGAGGGAGTTCCTACCTTCTTTGGTTGAATTTCATGCTCAAATTCTCCCCAAAATAGGAGATAGTTCCAAGTTTTGTTTCTTCTGCTGATATCTTCTAAAACTATCAATTTGTTCAGCCCATGATGAAAAATACTATTGCTAGCTTTCTGAGGCTTGGCCAGAACTTTAGAATCCATCTTGGTAAGACTCTTGAGAGTGTAAAATAACATATTTAGAGATTGCTTACCTGTGAAATGGAGGTGTAGCTTGAAGTGGTAGAGCATGGTCCTTTCATATCTCCCCTCACAAGTGATGTAAAATTGAATCATCTTTAGCAATGTTTTCCATTTCTCCTGCAAATAACTCCTAGGGATATCCTTTTTCCACTTCATATTTTGATGTTCTTCTTTGAGGAAAGACCTAAAATCAACTTCTTTAATCGAGGTAGTTTTAAACCACAATTTTCTCTTTCACCGGGCATCTCTGTAGCTGCTGCAACATTGGCAACATCTATCTACATTACCATAGGTCCAAGATGAACCTTAAATCCATCAAATATTTTGGAAAATGATTCTGTGATACCCTGTTGGTACCCATGGAACTTCTGATAGAACCTATAGCATCCAACCTCCTTGAATAGTTCACAAGCCTGAGGGTGTGCTTCAAGGTATGAAGTGTCCTGCAATTCCTTTCTCATAAGGGAAACCCTGGTTGAAATCTTCATTACCAGGTTTCCTAAAAACTCTTTTAAAGTAAATGTGTAGATTACAGAGTGGCTAGGGTATGAAAATGCGAATGATTAACTCAAATAAACATGATGATGGCGTAGAAAAGTAAGAAACGAGGATAGAATCGGAGGATGAAGGGTTCATGAACCTGTGGGTAGCTTTAAAACAACCAGAAACTGACCATCGACCAATTCAAAGCATGGGAAGGCTCATGGCCATATTTTTAGGCTCAATTGAAATTAGTGGGCACGATTTAGGGTTATGATTGCGTGATGTGGACAAGGCATAAACGAGTTACAATCCTTTTTTAGAATATGATGAATGATATCCTGGCGCGATTCTGGCAGCATAACTTCAAATGATGACTTGTGTACAACCGTCGATATGGAAGTGACACGACTCTTTTAAACCCTATAGAAATTTGGGACTTTTGGCAGCTAAGGATAGGTGTGAGTAAGTTTTTTTAGCTACCGAAAGTTTTAACTTTTAGTAGCTAACAACTATAATATTTCGACCTTTTAGCTACCGAAAACCAATCTTTCTACCACAATTAGAACATAACCAAATTGATAAAAAAAAATAATTAAACCACTTTAAACCTTCAAAAGCTCATGTGGAAACATCATAAGTCCAACCTACTATGTGATATCTAATTTAAAGCATTGGACCATTACTCCTGAGCACTTTATTATGAAAATATTTTCAACCTGATCAGAACAATTCCCAAATAGATAATTGGAGAACATATGACTATACCATAGGGTCCTAAAATCGGCTCCAATTGGGGATGGAAGCTCTAGAGGAGGTGTCAAGAATATCAAATCTCCTCATTCGTAAATCAATACCTTATCCATTGGGCTGATCCCACAACTTGTATCGTGATCTATCCTGCAACCCAATGGCTGGAAAACATTTGATTATTCCTTTTGACTTTTGTTGAGTTTTTTGAAGTAAAATAGAGATAAAAATAGAACACATGCTTTCCCATCAAGTTTATTTGCATACTGTAAATCTGAACTGAAACTACAACTGAACTATGCATTACAAACTATGAAATGAAAATCACTGTTGGACACTAAAGATCTGAATGTTGAAATATGAACTATGCTGAACCGAAAAATTGCTCAGTACTGAGCTTATTTGCACCATCTACCTACTCTAATATGATAAAATTATTACCATATCAAGTAATAACAAACTTCCAATGCAACGAGTCAAGCAAATGGATACTTAACTAAAGTTTGCATTCTACTTCTCTAGGCAGAAACGTGAATTTAAAACATGAAAAATTAACATTTTCACTGGATTCAATAGCTCTATTGATGACCCTAGAGAATTATTCCTTTAGTGATGAATGCAATATACTGACCAAAGGATCATGGTAAACATGCAACATAAGATCTTCTAAATTCTTTGTAACAGGAAAACAAACCTCATTCCAAACTGCTGCTTTGCTTATGTGTTGAAACTGATTCTCTTCAAACAGCGAGGGAGAAAATTGTTTTTCCTCATTATTCATTGTAGTCAAGTGCTCTGGGTGTTCTTTATCATTCTCTTTGTTACACATAATCTTGCAAGGGAGAAACAAACTCTGATTAATTTCAGGTGAAGGAACATGACTTATAACAATCTGTTGTGCTACTTCATTAACATCCAAGGAAGAAATTAATGATTGAGAAATTTCATGATTTTCTTCAAGGGCTGTAAGTTGAGATAAGATGCAACATGAAAGAGAATTTGAGAGATGTTCTTCATCATGTAAATCTGAATGGTCGTTAATCTTTGAAGGAAAAACTGCTTGCTGAAGATGTTCTTGGGGATCAAGAAAATTAAGCTCTGCTGCTTCTTTTTCTAGATCACCAGACTGCTATTGAGTTTTAGTGTTGTCCTCTACTTGACCAGGTTTAGGAGGCTGAACTTATTCCTTAACTTTTGGCTGATCATTTTGTCGTACTTCTGCAAGAATTGTTGGTGAACCTTCATGAACATCTAGATAACATACATCATCTTTTTCTTCCTGAGGGGAAGACAATTCAAGCAAGGATTATACTTTTTGAAAAGGTATTTCTTCTAAAGCCTCCAGTATTTCATCATACATGAACTGATCATCATCATAATAATCTTCCAGACATTAAAAAATATCACAATGGTAAATAAATAGCAACAAATATGGATAACCTTCTTTGTACTTCTAAAAAATACAGTATGAAAATGCTCTAAAGAACATATACTAGCAGCTGGTAAATTTTCATACCAAGATCTAGCCTTTTCCTCCAAACTCGCCAAAAACATTTTCATAACACAATCTTCAGGAAATTTTATTTTAAGCCTATGGATGTGCATATGAAACCTTAATAAATGTATAACAGCAACATCTCCTTCTTTTATCTTTAAACATTGGAAGATATTTTAACCAATCGATGTTGGGCATGGGATTTGGAAAACTTGGAATCTTTGATCTTTCCAAAGGAGCATACCTGTGTTGTATTCTTGAATTCATTTTAAAAAAAATAAAAAATATAATGGAGTCACCATATGTTCCCCATTGGAGTCTTTAGATCAACTGAAATTTGTGGAGTTGCGAGGTGGATGATTTCAACCTTCTTGTGTCTAGCTGTTTTTCCATCATCAAAAACCAGATATGAACTTGATAATTGTTATTGAAGAACATAAAACTACATTCCCCAGTATGGTCGCCACTATGTTAGCACTCTACAATTCTGAGGCTGAAGACATAACCCCAGAGGTAACATCAAAACTGCTTTAGAATCTAGGATCTAGACCTCCAAGACTCAGAGAGGGATCTCTCTTTTAGATTTAGCTTTGTTTGGATTAGATATCAGGCTAGTTATGAGGATAGAAAGGTTTATTTTGATGTTTTTTGGTTGAGACAATAGAAGAGGGCCACTGGGATAAATGGAGTCAAAAGGTGAAAGTTGATTTAAATGAATGAATAATTGAGATCATGTGTAACCACGCAAGACAATGATGTCAGTGGATCCTTACAATTTGTGAGATGGAGGAGAAGAACATATTAGGGTTAAATCCAAATGCCGAGCGTACCTTATCTGAATTCTACATTCAAAATTTAGAAGAAAATATAGATATTGTTTTAAGCCAGAGAAGGGTGTCTGAGACAAATCTTGAACAAAATTTTGTGATAAACAATAAGGAAAGAAAAAAATATGTGAAACAAGAGAATAAAAAATTACATCAAGAGTAACTTCACCACATAATCATGACAAAATAATCTAGAAACACAAGGCCTTTGTATTCATCCAAAAAAGTCACGTACAACCTGCTGAACATCTTTACAATAGTTGGCGATATTCCCATACCATCCTTCCCCTCAAGTCTAACTCTTATCCCACATGGCATTCTATCTTTTGATAATTTTCCCCTTACATTCAGATCCTACAGACTAGGAGGATCAAATCTCTTCCTTAAATGTTTTCAGATATTTCTATAAAATAACTATTTATGTTCTATCTAAAATAGATATTTGATCTCTTTCAAAATCATGCCATATATCTTAAATTTATTACAAAATATTGGATTCTTAACCCTGAAAATACAACAAAATTCTAAAAAATAGATTTATGTTGATCTTCTTTTAAAATCCAAAATGATTGACTCTAAGCTTGACAGCAACATGTTGAGGACGAGTCATAACTAGAAAATCATTCTGGAAGCCTTTGATATCACTGAGGAATCTATTTTCCTTGATTTTCCTTGATTTTATTCTTTTTGTTCATAACAGAACTTTTGGAAGCTAATGAGGTCAAACAGAGTGTGTTTAGCTTCCGATTTGCTGGGCATGATTTTTGACAGATAATTAGGGATTCTGAAATGGTTCTTAGTTGGCAAAAAATGTTACTGCTCCTGAATTTAATAAAAAATGGTTGAGTTTACCTTCAAGCGTGCTTAATTTATTATAACCACTTCAATTGAGATCAAGGGAAGCTTGAGCTAGGGTATCAAGCTTGAGGTGGGCTTTAGGTTTTATTTTATTATGGGCAAGCTTGAATCTCAAAAACTTGTTCATGTTTTGCAATTTTCTATTATAATTGCGAAGCCTCTTATTCTTATTCTTTACAGTTTCGTACTGATGGCTAACTGATCCAATGGAGAACCAATTTTGCTAAGGTGACTGTCTAAGAGCCCCATTTTTCTTCTTCAGAAGTCTCTCTAACACCTTTAACTCAACATTTTCTTCTTTCATTTTCTGTACCTTACACTTTTTGCTAGCCTTCTTTTTCGATGTTGTTGCAGTTTCTTCAAGGGTTTCCATTTTTATAGCTGATGGCTATGCTTCCCTTTCTACAACTAGGGGCTCTGAATCAGAATTAGAATATGGCAGGCTTAGGATATTTGTTGCTACAATTTTTCCTTGATGCTCTGGCTTCTTTCCAAACTCTATCTTCCTCTTTGAATTCTTTGAATTTGAGGGAGAAACCTTGGTGAAATTTTCCAGAGGAGACAATGATATTCTCTTCCTTTTACTGGTTTTTTGGGAAGTCAATTCCTCTGAGGGAGTTCCTGATTTCTTTTGTTGAATTTCCTGCTCAAATTATCCCAAAAACAGGAGATAGTTCCAAGTTTTGTTTCTTCTTCTGAGCTCTTCTAAAACTATCAATTTGATCAGCCCATGATGAAAAAGACTATTTCTAGATTTCTGAGTCATGGCCTGAACTTTAGAAGCCATATTGGTAAGACTCCTGAGAAGGTAAAATGGAATATTTAGAGGTTTCTTACCTGTGAAATGGAGGAGTAGCCTGAAGTGGTAGAGCATGGTCCTTCCATATCTCCCCTCACAAGTGATGTAAAACTGAATCATCTTTAGCAATGTTTTCCATTTCTCCTCCAAATAACTCCTGGGGATATCCTTTTTCCACTTCATATTTTGATTTTCTTTTTTGAGGAAAGACCTAAAATCAACTTCTTTGATTGAGGTAGCCTTCAACCACCTTTCTCCTTCCCCAGGAATCTCTGTAGCTGCTGTAACACTAACCTCATCTATCTGCATTACCATAGGCACAAGCTGAACCTTAAAGCCATCAACGCTTTTGGAAAATTATTCTGTGATACCGTGATGGTACCCCTGGAACTTCTGACAGAACCTGCAGTATCCAACCTCCTTGAATAGTTCACAGGCCTGAGGGTGTGCTTCAAGGTATGAAGTGTCCTGCAATTCCTTTCTCAGAAGCGCACCTCCAGTTGAAATCTTCATTACTAGGTTTCCTAAAAATGATTTTAAAGTAAATATGTAGTTTAGAGAGTGGATGGGGTATGTGAAGGCAAATGATTAACTCAAATAAAAATGAATGTGGGGTAGAATATTAAGAAAAGAGGATAGAGTCAGAGGATGAAGGGTTCTACCACCTGTGGGTAGCTTTAAAAAAATCTGAAATCAATGATCGACCAATTCAAAGCATGGGAAGGGTCATGACCATTTTTTTTTTCTTAATTGAAATGGGTGGGCACAATTTAGGGTTATGATTGCATGATGTGGACAAGGCATAAACGAGTTACAATACTTTTTGAGAATCTGATGAATGATACCTGGCGTTGTTCTAGCAGCATAACTTCAAATGATGACTTGTGTACAACTGCCAATATGGAAGTGACACGAATCTTTTAAACCCTAGATATATTCGGGACTTTTGGCAGCTAAGGATAGGCATGAGTAAGTTGTTTTAGCTACCGAAAGTTTTAACATTTAGTAGCTAACAACTATAAGATTTCGACCTTTTAGCTTTTGAAAACCAATCTTTCTGCCACAATTACAACATAACCAAATTCATAAAAAAAACTAATTCAACCACATTAGACCTTCAAAAGTTCATGTGAAAACATCATAATTCCAACCTACCATGTCATATCTGATTTGAAGCATTAGATATATCATTGGACCTTTACTCCTGAGCACTTTATTACGAAAACATTTTCAACCTGATCATATCAATTCCCAAATAGATAACTGGAGAACAGATGACTATATCATAGGGTCCTAACAATACATACAAAATCGGTAATAATGAAAGATGACGACCATGAGAAATATCAAGCATAAGGAAATCCAAATGGTTAATTGATGGATTTAATAAATCCTCCATGAAGCAGCACAAAAATGGTTGTGAATAAATAGTGGAGGAGTGGAATACCAAGGGTTAAATTGACCCACCAAAATGAGATTTGAATATTGTAGAGACGAATTAAGATGTCTCAGACCTGTGTAGAGAATCTAACTTAGCTAGATATCCAACGAAGCACAGGCGAATTAAATGGATAGGTAGAAGAAATAAAAAATTATTGTTTGCAATATAAATATGCTCTAAATATACCAGGATATATTATGTTGATAATTGTTACAAACTAAAACGGGTAACCACATAGGAGAAAATTTTTCTCTTACATTGTCAACCATCCAAACAACCCCTGACAGGCATGATTTGATGATGATATGGCATATTCCTCTCACCATCCAACATTTACACTTGGATAAATATGGGCTTATATTCAAAAGGAACTTTGATAATTTCGCAATTGGATGCTTATACTTGTTTATTTTGGGATTGTAGTATGGATAAAAGGGTGATCTAGAAGATTGACCAATATTTACTATAATTTTGTTTTGTTGTCTTACAAGAGGGGTTAACCTTTATCCCTAGTCGAGTGGGACCTCCATTACGGCCACTTGGGGTTATAACAAGGATACGCCTTGGGAGACCTTGATTGATATTCTTATCACATATAAAATTTAATTTTTATTAGTAGAGTCATTTGGCATAGGTTTCATTTGGCTTGTAAAATTAGTTCATGAAATTGATGAAATTTTATGAATGGGTCATTATCCTAAGTTTAGAGAGTCCTACTTGTCATGTCATCATGGTCAAATATATCAAAATCCACCAAAGGTCTCCATGCATTAGTTTAAAACTTGGTTGTGGCCACCTGTCTGTCTTTTCCTGAGTCCACAATGAATATAATTGAAAACAGGTTGTTTTCGCTAAAGACTCACCTGACCAGTCTGTAGTGAATCTGCCAGAATAATAATGGAAACTGCTACGAAATCATGTTTTTTTACACCGATAAAAGAAATGGTGAGGTGTCAAGTCTTTAGAGGTTAAAGGTCAATCCAAGGTCATGTGATCAGTTAGAGGAGACATGCAACATGGGTAATCATAAGTGGTCACTCATCATTTCACTTAACCTCTTTCATCTGTCACTATCCCTCCCATATTTGAATTTCACCTTCAAATATGTTCTATGTCATCTTTCTTTCTACCTTTGTGTATAGTTGTTGTTGTCAAACTTTAGAAGTCCAACTTTGTTGCAAGCTGCATGTTGTGCAATCCCTTTCTTTGTAGTTTTCATAGAATCAAAAGGCCAACACAATGTTAAGGGAGATGGTCATACAGAAGAAGACTAATAAAGGTGGCTCGTGTGTAAGGTATGAGCCCATGGATATAAAATTGCTAAATTAGGACTCCAATTTTGCAGAAGCATTAAAAAGTGTTGGATGCGTGAGATTCTGCCATAAATTACAAGGTTTTCATGCCCAGGTTTCAAAATAATTTGTAGTGAATTTCGTGGGTACTACATCAAAGGTGGGTGTGTTGAATTTTGTGGTGTCACCTGAAACAATTGCCCAAGCCACAAAGTTTCTGAGGATGGGAGAAGAGTGGTTAAAATCCACTAAGTTCAAATTATATAATTGTGATGAATTCATGAAACCTAAACATATTGGAGTAGATATGACATCTAGAATCCCAAGGAGCTGCCTTAAAGAGAACTAATCCAAACTACTTCTTGTAATTCAAAAATACTTCACATGTGAAGGAAGGTTATATATGGTTTATCAGTACCATTTTATGGTCTTGCTACATTTCACTGGTAATAAATCCCTTGAACTTCCATTCTTCTTATTTAGTAGCCTAGGCAAGATGTCAGGCAAAGTTAAAGCTAGGCCAGAAGGTAGTGAGACTTCAATTTTTCATCATGATTTGATTAAACTTCTGGTGTTGGAGGAATTAAAAAAATTAAACAGAGACTGGGCTACAGTCCTATTCCTTAGTGGTTATGAAGTAGATACATTGACACCCAAGAAGACACCTAAATCAAAATCCACTCCTTCAAGCAAGAATGAAAAACTTATGGTTGAAACATAGGGTGTGAATGAGGAGGAAATGGAACCCATTGTAGAGCCCATGGATGTTGAAGTAGAGAATTCACAAGAAACATAATTTCCACAACCTACACCTGCAAGTAGCAAACCAAATACCATCAAGAAGAGTCATGGAAGGATAACAAGAATTCAAACATTAGAGAAAGGAAACCTTGAGGATATTATTCAAGCCATAGACATAGAGGATACTCCAGTGGTCAAAGTTGTAGATATCAAAGGAAGCAAGAAGAAAAAGAAGGGTATTACTGCCAAAAAACTTGATTTCTCAGGAGAATATGCAAGGTTTATGTTCCAACCAAAAAAACCACTCACCAGGATGCAGCTTGCCAAAGGTGTCATGGCTAGTAAAAAGACAGAATTTACAGACAAAGGAAAGAACCTATGGCAAAATATATCATTTATTTGTCTTCAACAAAAGAAGATATCATTGTGTAGAGGAAGGGTAAAGAGAAGTTTGTTGAAAAAAATGAAGTGCAACTATTAAAGGAGAAATTAAAAGAAGCTAGGGAGGAAGTGATTGAAACCAAGTTGGAACTGGAGGAAGCCAACATCTAGATAGGAAAATGGTGGACGAATTCAAAGAAAAGGTAAATGAGAAAATCAATAAATATTATGAGTCTTTGACTAATGCAAAGAAATTGTTGAAGAGGACACTTCCTCTACGCATGGTAATGAAGCATACAAGAAATAGGAATATTTGGTTGCAGGCAGAGAGAAAGAATGTTAGGTACCTATATTACTAGTGTAGTCCCTTATTGTTGTTAGTATAGCCCCCTTATTTTTATTGTTGTACCCCTGTAACCCCCATATTATTATTATTGTTCCCTTACATTATTATTGATAGGTCAACTAGGATTATATTGTTAACGCATGGACTTGCATATATAGAAAAGAGGATTTTTCATTTGTATCATCCAAGAAATGTTTATTTATGTAATTTAAAGGAGGTTTCCCACTTTAAGTGGCTTATTTCTAAGGCATTGATCTCTCTTTTCTTCTATTTTTAGAGTTGGTTTCATAACATTTGGTATCAGAGCTTTGCATTCTAGGGTTTCGTTGCTCCAAACATGTCAACATGGGATTTTCGTTATAATTTTTATTATACGAAGGTTCAGAAGCTAAAATTTTTACCACGCGAAGTTGAAATCCTGAGGAACTTCTTGTAAAAATTTCAGATCTTGGTTCACAATATTTTTGGAGATATGATTTCTGGAAGTTAGGGTTTTTTCAGGCTCCCGAATTTCATCTAAAATAGGTGACCTTGGGAAAATCGTCATAAATCTCTCTCGGAGCATCGGATTGGAATTATGTAAAAAATGGTCGAAATCACACGAACTGTAGTTTCCTGGGTATCAATTTCAGAGCCGAAAGAGAAAATAGTGAGACGTGGCATGCCGTACAAGTTCGCTCTATAGAACTAGTCCATAATTAGGTCATTCTGGGAGATTGGGCATAGGTTTGCCTTGAAGCATCCAGATCAGGTAAGACCTGTGGCATTTGAAAAAAGATTCAGAGGGCTACTATAGGACCGAATTTCAGATATTGAAAATCCAAAATCATAGAGATAATTCATTTTCAATATTGAGCTCCTCAAAATTAAGAAAAAGGTGTGTTTGTTTTTTTCAAATTTCATAAGTCTTGTTTGAAAAATCAGTTTGAAGTGATTCCAAGGGCATATTGAAGCATAGATATCAGTATTGGGTTCTAAAATGCACCATAAAATGAATTCAACACCAGTTAAGCCCTCAAAAGGCTCTATATGACTCATGAAGAGGAAGAAGTGCAACATGATATATCAAAATTACAAGAGCAAGTGCATCAAATTTCACTCTCACAAAGAGCAACAAAAAATGAAATGGAAGTTTTGAAGAAAGGCATGGAAGCTAAGATGGATGGTTTAAAGAAATGCATGGAAGCTAATATGGATGGTTTGAAGATTGGTGTGGAAGCTAAGATGGATGACATGAAAGCTAACATGGAAGACATGAATAATGATCTAAAAGCAGACATGGACTGTTTGAAGGAAGGTTTGACAAAGTTGATACAAGAAATGATTCCTAATGGAAAAAGGGTAGTACAGGAAACTCATGATGAGAAAAAAATAAATGTTAATCACGATTTCATAAACTCTAATATTGGGTGTAATACCCACAATATTCCAAATATGGACATGAGGAAGTTTGATGGCAAGGATCCCGTAACATGGATACTACATATGGAGAAATATTTTGATCTCCACAATGTGCAACTTTACATTTATAACAAAATACATTTGTATGGTATCGATGGATTTTCTCTTGTAAAAATTTTTTCACTTTGTTAATTTTTACGGAGGAAATGATAGCACATTGTGAGGATACAAAGAGAAATGCCTTCTTTAGCAAATTGATAAATCTCAAACAAAAGGGTACAATGGTGGAGCACATTGAGGACTTACAAAAATTGAATATAAGGGTAACTAATATTCCAGAGGAACACAAGATTGATACATTCATAGGGAATTTAAAGGATAACATCCAACATGAGGTTATCCTTTGGGAACCTGATTCATTGGAGAAGGCATTCAGGTTGGCAAGTAAAATTGAAAGTAAAATTATGGCGACAAGGAAGCCTACCACTCACATCTATAAATATGGAAGTGTTGCTACTCCTAGACTTCCACAACCTACAAGGTTGACATCACAAAAATTGGAAGAAAAAGGAGAAAAAGTGCTTTGCTATAGTTGTGATAGAAAATAAACTAAAGGTCATAAGTGTGCTGAGAAGAAATTATTTTACATATATTGTGAAGAGGAGGAAGAAAATTAACTAGAAACTTCAAAAGAAGAGGATATACACCATGAATCAACCCTAGAGAAAGAAGAAATGTGTCCGACCATATCTTGTAACGCATTGGCAGGAATTACCACTACTCAAACTTTCAAGATAGAAGGAAATTTCAAGAAGAAAAAGGTAATAGTTTTTATTGACTCAAGTAGTACCCATAATTTCATTCATTGTAAGGTAGCCAAGGAATTTAATTTATTCCTATACCAAGCACCAGAATGTCAAGTGATGGTTGCAAATGGAGGAGCTATAAATTTCTATGAAAAATGCCAAATATCAAGCTAACCATGGGGGAATATGTATTGAATAGTCCAATGCTTTCAATTCCAATGGGAGGTACTAATGTTGTACTATGAGTACAATGGCTACAATCTTTGGGGATGGTAGCTTTTAATTTTCAAGAATTTTTCTTGAAACTTTTTTCGGAAGGAAAGGAAGTTGAATTATGGGGTATCGCAGGGAAGCCAGGAAAGATAATAAGCTCTAATGTCATGAAAAATATTCTAAAGAAATAACAATGACACGTAATTGCATAATTATGCTCACTAGAAGTTCCAACATCAAAATCATCTATTTCTCCAGATCTCCAAAAATTCATGGACAATCATTCCAACGTGTTTGAAATTCCCAAAGGACTCCCACCTATTCGTGATCATGATCATGCTATTCATTTGATTCCAGGAAGTGTTCCTCCAGACATCAGGGCTTACAGATATCCTTATGTCCAAAAGAGTGACATTGAACGTATTATTGTAGAAATGTTAGAGGCTAGTATAGTTCAAACGAGTTAAAGTTCTTTCTCTGCTCCAGTGGTGTTAGTGCACAAGAAGGATGGATCATGGCGCATGTGTACAGATTATAGGGAGCTCAATAAGCTCACTATTAAATATAAATTTCCCATTCCTGTGATTGATGAATTATTGGATGAATTACATGGAGTAATTTATTTTACCAAGTTGGACATCATCAAATTACAATGAATACTAAAGATATTCCGAAAACAACATTTCGAACTCATGAGGGTCATTATGAATTTTTGGTCATTCATTTTGTCCTTACCAATGCACCTTCTACATTTCAAGGGTTGATGAATTCCATTTTTCAAGCCCTTCCTTAGAAAATTTTTGTTAGTATTTTTTGATGATATACTAATCTACAACGGGTCTTGGAAGGATCATGTTCAACATGTTGACAGGGTTCTCAAACTATTGGAGGAGAAAAATTTATATGCAAAAACCTCCAAATGTTTCTTTGGAGTACAAGAGTTGGAATATCCAGGTCATATTTTATCTCACAAGGGTGTTAAGCTAGACCCTAAAAAAAATTAAAGCCATTAAGGAATGGAAAGTCCCCACAACCTTAAAGCAATTGCAAGGATTTTTGGGGTTAACAAGATATTGTCTCAAGTTTGTTAAGAATTACAGGAGAATAGCATCACCTCTAACAACATTATTGAAGAAAGATGCATTTTCATGGACTCTTGAAGCAACTAAGGCCTTTGAACATCTTAAAGAGGCAATGTGCCTAGAACATGTCTTAGCTATGCTAGACTTCACAAAAACCTTTATTGTGGAATGTGATGCCTCAGGAAATGGAATTGGTGTTTTTTTAATGCAAGAAGGAAGACCCATTGCTTTTTAAAGTCGTCCAATCAAAGGAAATTATTTACATAATTCTATTTATGAGAAGGAAATGTTGGCAATACTACATGCACTAAATAAATGGTGACCTTACCCAATGGGAAGACACTTCAAGGTAAAAAATGATCATGATAGTCTTAAATAATTTTTGGAACAAAGAATATCTTCATAAGAGCAGAAAAAATGGGTCACAAAGATTTTTGGTTTGACTTTGAAATCATCTACAAAAAGGGGAAGCTAAATGTTGTTGCAGATGAACTCTCAAGAAAGGATGAAGAGGTGGAAGCATTGCTTTGTGCCATTTCTATTATCCAACCGGATTAGATAACCGAAGAAAGGAATGAATGAAAGAAGGACGAAGAAGTCTGGACAATCATTCAAAATTTTCATCAAGATCCTAGTACATCTGATACATTTAGTTGGAAATATTATTCCTTATGGTAAAAAGATCACTTATATCTTTGTAACAATTCCCAACTAAAACAAAATATTCTTTTGGAATTGCATGCTTCTTCCTTAGGAGGACACTTAGGATTTTTAAAAACTTACCACAGGGTGAAGAAGGAATTTTTTTGGGATGGCCTTAAACCTGATATTCCAAATTTTGTGGCAGAATGTTTTGTTTTCCAGGAAAATAAAGTTGAGAAAATTAAGACCTCGGGTCTTCTACAACCTTTATCCATTCCAAGTCAACGTTGGGAGGAGATTTCAATTGATTTTATCACAGGTTTACCTAAGTCTGAAGGAAAGAGTGTCATCATGGTGGTAGTTGATAGACTTACCAAGTATCCACACTTTTGTGCATTATCTCATCCATTTAAAGAAAGTACATTTGCTACTGCATTTATGGAAACAATTCAAAAGCTACATGGAAACCCAAATATTATGGTAAGTGTCAGAGATCCCATTTTTACTGGAAATTTTTGGATAGAACTATTTTCTTGTTTGGGTACTCAACTAGATCATAGCTCCTCTTATCATCCTTAATCAGATGGGAAAAATGAGATAGTGACCAAATTTTTGGAAGGATACCTTCGTTGTTTTGTATATGATAAAAAAAAAATGGGTCAAGTGCTTACCTTTGGATAAATGGTGGTATAACACTTCCTTCCATACTGCTGCAAAAATGACCCATTTATGGCACTTTATGGATATCATCTACCATCCATCACATCATATTTAAGAGAAAATTATAAGGTTCAAGCAGTGGAAGATCACATCGAGCATCGACAACAAGTTCTCCAACTCTTAAAGGATAACCTAAATTTGGCACAAAATCGAATGAAACAACAGGCAAATCAACACCGCAACAAGATAATTTTTTATGTAGGAGACTGGGTATTTTTACGGATAAAACCATACAAACAAATTTCCCTCAAGAAAGCTAAGAAGGATAATAAATTATCGCCAAAGTACTATGGTCCTTACAAGGTGTTGCAAAAGATTATTACTATGACATACAAATTGGAGCTTCCTACTTCTTCTCGAGTGCATCCAATTTTCCATGTTTCATGCTTAAAGAAGGTTATAGGTGACAAAATTCCAGTTCAAACAATATTGCCAGAACTTGATGAGGAAGGAAAAATAATATTGGAACCTGAAGCAGTCACGAAAACAAGAACTCGACAGCTACGAAATCGATCAATTTTAGAGTACCTCATCAAGTGGAAGAACTTACCCATTGAAGATTCTACATGGGAGTATGAGAATTTTATACAGAAGCATACAAAGCTATTCAAGCATTGAGGAAAACACTTTTTTGAAGGAGAGGGGCATGTTAGGTCCCTATATTACTAGTGTAGTCCCTTATTGTTGTTAGTATAGTCCCCTTATTGTTATTTTTTTACCGTTGTAACCCCCATATTGTTATTATTGTGCCCTTACATTATTATTGATAGGTCAGCTAGGATTATATTGTGACCCCATGGAATCCTATATATAGAAAGGAGGATTATATAGCTAGGATTATATTGTGACCCCATGTAATGTAAAGGAGGTTTCCCCCTCGAAGTGTCTTATTTCTAAGGCGTTGATCTCTCTTTTCTTCTATTTTTGGAGTTGGTTTCATAACAAAGAAACTTAAAGGTCAAGTGAAAGAGCTAGAAGAGTAGATGGAGATGATACAGTCAGTGCTCAAGAAGAAAGTTTTAAAAATAAAAGTCATAAATGAACTTGAGGAGGCTGAAGCCCCTACTACCAAAGGTGAAGCTTTTAAAGATTGAAAAGTGGAAAAATTACCTTTTTGATATTTTTTGCATCATTTTTTATCATCACTTGCAGAGGCTTAGGAAAATTTTGAAGAAGGAAAGCACAATATTCAAGATTGCTTCCAATTAGGCAAGTTCGTAGCATATGTCTGGCTTAAAGCCCATAATTTGCTACGAACTCGCTGTAGAAACCTTTTTTCTACAAATCACATGTATTGTCATGATGAAGGAAGGTAAAATTTTGTATTTAGTTATTTTGACTTAATAAAAAATATCAGATACGTAAAGGGAGCAAACATGTGGCAGAGATGGTCAAAATCAAAGTGCTACAGACTTTTTTTGTGAACTTACCTTAACTCCCCTGTTTCTGCAGCGAAGAATTTTTTGGGGGATTTTCAAATTTTGATGGTCTATTTTGGATAAGCCAACCACGTGGAAATGTCAAAGGAGATCAGGGGAATATTTTGGTGGAGGCATGGTCTTCGACAAAGCTTTTTAGATCACCATCTCACCATGAAGACACTCATCTTCCATCAAGACACTTCCTCCTAAAAAGTAGGAAGACAACTCTCCTGACTTGGTGGGGGCAATTATGTTTTGGTCATGGTCAGTGCCACCCAGGTACATGAATTTTCTCGATGTAAATATGTATTGTTAAAATTTTTAGATGTAATAAATAGGTTATAGAGTTCTATTAGGTTTCTAAGTCCTAAAATTAGTAGTTGTCAATTTTATCTGCATGTAATTTGCTTCTTGTTAGATTAGGTGTCATCAAAGAGACTCAAAGGTCTAGCCTTGTCGGCAGACCCAATGTAAATATGCTTAAGCCTATTAATATGCATATTATCGAATACTAGAGGGTGGATTGATGTTGAATACATAACTATTATTGTAAAAAATTCTCATCAATAATATACAGTGGAAATTAGCTTTTATTAACTTGAGATTCATTGATGTTTTCATGAGTGTTTGTGTTAAGTATTCTGCAATATTATCTTCAACATTATGATGTTTGATTACTTAGAATTCATGTATGACATGGTCTAACTTCCTTCAAACACTTAGACTGTTGTGAATTTTATATTTTCATTAGAACATCTATATTCTTCAACTTCCATAAGAAGAGTTCATATGTCATTGAGTTCTTTTCACTAATTCCATATGTCCAATGGGAGTGTTTTCTTCACATCTCTCACCTGCATAAAAACACACGTAAAACAACATTTTAGAGTTATCCATCTTTTGAACTTCATATTAGACAATATCATTCTATATCTTTGAGAGAGCCCTCTCAGGCTGAAAAGGCTAATTTTCCTCTAGAAGTAGGTTGGAAATAGTTACTCTAGTTTGATTGGTAAAGCAACCCATCTGTACCAAATTAGTGAGAACATTTTGGTGTGTTTTCAGGAGACTGAAGATACATGTTCCCAAAATTTTGTGCTAAAACATAAATACTGAACTCTTGGAGGTAGCAGGAGCTCAGAAGCATTCGAGGGGCTACATTCTACCTTGGTGACTCCATTCTTAAAGAATTCAAAAATTCAAAACTTCATGGTGACTCCACTACACTTATGAGGAACTCAGATGCTGCCATTCTTGTTTCGAGGTATGCATGTGTGGATTTTTAAAAATTTTATGGGTTTCGAAATCCTTTTCCCAAGGATGCATATTTTTTAAGGAATGGTCCAAAATTTAATGGAGAAGATTTGAGTTTGACCTTGAAGCATATATCAAATTTTTGTGACTTTACCGAGCTTCTTAGAGTTAGACATGACGATGTTTTCATTAGATCATTCTATGATTCATTTCAAGGGAAATGTAGACAATGGATTGAAAGTTTGTCTGTTAGATCTATTAAGTCATTTGCAGATTTTTGGCTTATATTTTTGGAAACATGGATGGAAAAAATAGAGTTTGTGGCAGACTCTCTTTTCATTCAAGGTTTTAAGCAATGGAACGATGAGCACACTAATGAGGAAGTGGATGAAAAAATTTCTTCAGCCTTGTCTTCTTATTTAAATTCATTTGAGTGCAAGTCAGAAGATAAGATTCAATTTTTGGATGAATTTGCTAAGAACATTTAGAAATACATTGAAGTTTTAAAAGATCAAATTCATTCCTATAGTATTCATTGTCAAGGTCAGTCTTTTGAAAGCTTTTTCATGCCAAAATACAAAGAGAAGGTGGTTCTACCTTTTTATTTTGAGATCAAGGAGGAATGTCTTTTTAAAAATGAGTTTGATAGCACACAACTAAAATCTTATGTTACTAAAGAAATCATATATGAGTTGTCTAAAACTGAAGAGTGTATTGAAAATCAACAAACAAACTGTGTCCTCTATGATCCCATAGCTGACTACATCGAAGAGTTCTACAGTTCAACTTTTTAATTATTTTTTCATTGTGAAAATTAGACCCATTTTATATTTCCTTTGTCATTACAGTATCCATTTTGCATTTTGTTTAAGCACAATGAAGGAGTTCAGGTATCAAACCATCTCATTGACTGGCTTTATTATAGGTTTCATGCTGCTTGAATCAAGCATGAAGATTGCAGTTGTTAGTGTAGGTAGGTGTGTGGGTGAATAAGCTCAAGTGTTCTGAGCATATTTTCAACTTGTATATATTTAGTTTTCAGCATGGATTGTTGTTTTCAACAAGCTTGGGCCCGAGGAGAAGGTTATATAAGTTTGAATAAAATTTTATCAATTTCAAAAAATTTCAGTTTTTTCAAGGAAGGCACTAGAACTACAAGTTATTTGTTGTACCACAGGGGCACACCATCCCCAGTGGATCCACTAATATCAGAAATAAATTTTCATTTTGATTAGTAGAGTCATTTGTCATATGTTTCATTTGTCTTGTCAAATTAGTTCATGAAATTAATGAAATTTTATGAATGGGTCATTATCCTAAGTTTAGAGAGTCCTACTTGTCATGTAATCATGGTAAAATCTATCAAAATCCACGAAAGGTATCCCTGAATTGGTTTAAATCTTGGTTGTGGCCACCTATTTTTCTTTTCCTGGGTCTGCAACAAATATAACTGAAAATAGATTATTTTCGCTACAGACTCACCTAACCAGTCCGTAGTGAATCTTCCAAAATTATAATGGAAACCGCTACGAAATCATGTTTTTCTGCACTGATAAAGGAAAGTGTGAGGTGTCGAGTCTTTAGAGGTTAAAGGTCAATCCAAGATCACATGATCAGTTAGAGAAGTCATGCAACATGTGTAATCATAAGTGGGCACTCATGATTCAACTTAACCTCTCTCATTTGTCATTATCTCTACCATATTTGAATTTCAACTTTTAAATTCACCTTCAAAGTTGTTCTTTGTCATCTTTATTTATACCTCTATGTATATTTGTTATTGTCACTCTTGATAAGTCCATCTTTGTTGCAAGCTGCTTGCTCTGCAATCCCTTTCTTTGCAGGTGTCATAGCATAAAAAGCTAGTGCAGTGTTAAGGGAGATGTCCTTGCAAAAGAATAACAATAAAGGGGACTCATGTGTAAGGTATGATCCCATGGATCTAAAATTTCTAAATGAGGACTCCAATTTTGTAGAAGCCTTCAATAGTGTTGGATGCATGAGATTCTGCCAAAAATTACAAGGTTTTCATGCCCAGGTTTCAAAATAATTTGCATTGAATTTCGTGGGTACTGCATCAAAGGTGGGTGTGCTGAGTTTTGTGGTGTCACCTAAAAAAATTTCCCAAGCCACAAAGATTCTGAGGATGGGAGAATAGTGATTCAAAGCCACTAAGTTAAAATTATATAACTGTGATGAATTCATGAAACCTGAACATATTGGAGTAGATATGACATCTAGAATCCCAATGATTTTCCTTAAAGATAACTACTCCAAACTACTCCTTGTAATTCAAAAATAATTCACATGTGAAGGGAGGTTCCATATGGTTTATCAGTATCATTTTAGGCTCTTGCTACATTTCACTAGTAAGAAATCCCTAGACCTTCCATTATTCTTATTTAGGAGCCTAGGAAAGATTTTAGACAAAGTTCAAGCTAGGCCAGAAGGTAGTGAGACTTCAATTTTTCATCATGGGTTGATTAAAATTCTGGTGTTGGAGGAATTGAAAAAAATGAACAGAGACTGGGCCACATTCCTATTCCTTATTGGTTATGAAGTAGATACAATGACACCCAAATCAAAAGCCACTCCTTCAAGCAAGGGTGACAAAATTATAGATGAAACAGAGGGTGTGAATGGAGAGGAAATGGAACCCATTGTAGAGCCCATATATTTTTAAGTAGAGCATGCACAAGAAAAAGAAGTTCTAGAACCTACACCTGCAAGTAGCAAACCAAAGACCAGCAAGAAGAGTCATGCAAGGATAACAAGAAGTTAAACATTAGAGAATGGGAAAATCAATCAATATGATGAGTCTTTGACTAATGCAAATAAATTGTTGTAAAGGACACTTCCTCTCCGCAAGGTAATGAAGCATACAAGAAATAGGAATATTTAGTTGCAGGAAGAGAGAAAGAAACTTAAAGGTCAAGTGAAAGAGCTAGAAGAGCAGATGGAGATGATACAGTCAAAGCTCAAGAATAAAGGTTTAAAAATAACAATCATAAATGAACCTGAGGAGACTGAAGCCCCTACTGCCAAAGGTGAAGCTTCCAAAGCTTGAAAAGTGGACAAATTAACTTTTTGATATTTTTTGCATCATTTTGGATCATCACTTCTAGAGCCTTAGGAAAAAATTGGAGAAGGAAATCACAATTTTCAAGACGTCTTACAATTAGGAAAGTTTGTTGCTTATCCCAGGCTTGAATCCCAGAATTCTCTACGAACTCGTTGTAGAATATTTTTTGCTCTAAATCACAGGTATTGTCATGATTAAGTCGGGTAAAAGTTTGTATTTAGTTATTTTGACTTAATAAACAACCTCGGATCAGTAAAGGGAGAAAACATGTGGCAGATATGGTAAAAATAAAAGTGCTACAGACTGTCGCTACGAACTTGCCTTAACTCCCTTGTTTCTGCAACGAAGAAGTTTTTAGAGGATTTTCAAATTTTGATGGTCTATTTGGGATAACCCAGCCATGTGGAAATTTCAAAGGAAATCAGGGGAATATTTTGGTGTAGGCATGGTCTTCAAAAAATCTTTTCAAATTACCAGCTCACCATGAAGATACTCATCATCCATCAAGACACCACCTCCTAAAAATTAGGAAGACAACTCTCCTGACTTGGTGGGGGCAATTATGTTTTGGTCATGTTCAGTGCCACCCAGACACATGACTTTTCTTGATGTAAATATGCAGTCTTAAAGTTTTTTGATGTAATAAATAGGTTATAGAGCCCTATTAGGTTTCTAAGTCCTAAAATTAGTAGCTGTCAATTTTATCTCCATGTAATTTTCTTATTGTTAGATAGGTGACATCAAAGAGACTCGAAGGTCCAGCCTTGTCGGCAAACCTAATGTAAACATGCTTAAGCCTATTAATATGAAAATTATCGCATAATAGAGGGTGGATTGATGTTGACTACAAAACTACTATTGTAACAACTTCTCATCATTAATATATAGTGGCAATTGGCTTTTCTTCCCCTGAGATTCATTGATTTTTTCATGAGTGTTTGTATTAAGTATTCTGCAATTCTGTTTAGCATTCCGATGTTTTATTACTTAGAATTCATGTATGACATGCTCTAACTTCCTTCAAAAACTTAGACTGTTGTGAATGTTATCTTTTCATTATAACATCTATATGCCTCAGCTTCCATAAGAAGAGTTCATATGTCATTGAGTTATTTTCACTGACTACATATGCCCAATGGTAGAGTTTTCTTCACATCTCTCACATGCATAAAAGCACACTTAAAACAAAATTTTAGAGTTATCCATCATTTTAACTTCATATTAGACAATATCATTCTATATATTGTAGAGAGCCCTCTCAAGCTGAAAAGGCTAATTTTCAGAAAGAATTAGGTTTGAAATAGTTACTCTAAGTTGACTGGTGAAGCAAACCATATTTACCAACTTAGTGATACTAGATATGACATGACCATTATTCCCTATACCATACTTAGCACTTCCCATCGCACATCACAAGCCCCTTATCTCACCTCCATTATTCAGGTCTAACTTTCCATTAGTTCTTTGGGATTTGGCACTCATATGTTCACATGCCTAGAGCAAGGTTGGAAAAAATTTCCCCGAAGGTTGATGATGCTAAAAGAAAATAAAAATCATATCATGTCCACAACAATAAAAAGGAACGAAAATAAAAATGAAAAAAAATGGCAGGGACATAAATATTAGCACATGGGAAAAATTCTAGCATGAGATCTACCTTCCTCATATGCACATCACCTGATTCCTAAGCACATGATGCTCCATTACATAAAAAGGGAATCCTTGTATGTCCCAACCATGATGAGTGATAAATTGACTCATCTTAAGGAGTAATAAAATTATTGTATCATAAAGAGCAAGCTCTAACCCTTGAGCTATATGTAGTAGTACAAGGAATAATCAAGAAGAAGTAAAAAACACACAATAGGGGTGGAAAAATTAGGCCAAGTTGGAAACTCATGCCTCCATGATTTCTCTCTCCTTTACATTCATACACTCAAGATGTGGACAACCCATTAGTTGGTCCCCTTGACCATGGAACTTGGCCATGAAGCCTTTCCCCTTAATTACCGCATTATTTATCACTAAAACCCATTAATTGAGGGGTTGATCCTGGAATTGTTGCTTCCCATTGAGGGTTGAAAGAACCTAATAAGGTTTACCATTAGTGGCCTCTACCAAGGTAGGGAAAACCTTCACAGGAGTTGGCCTAGTTAGATATTGGAATGTTATCCTTGTTTTAGGTATTAACATGCCCTTAAGATTCAAGTTTGGTATACTTATATGAATGTATAATATTAGTCTCTAATGGATGGATTCTTTCACATGAGTCCATGTTGTTTTTTCAGGTGGATGACAATAGCCCAGGCCTTGCAGGTACACAATCCATAGGTTTCTAGACCTTTAAAAGAAGTAAACGACCTAAGAAAATGCAACGTTGAGAGACTAAAGCCTTATAATAACATGATAAGATGTTACATATAATAGAGCACCTTCAAGACCTAATACATTGGTAAAATTTGACATAGCTTTGAGGATTATTCATTATGACACCATTAGACCTAGTATGGCCCCATAATGGCCTTGACATGACCTAATGGGAAGGAGTTGATTGAAAGCCCAAATTAGGATGGTCTCCCATTGAGAGACTAGGGAGGTCTTATTGCACTAAGATAAATCCCTAACACTAGAGAAGAGGAGGCCTTTATTTGACAACTGGAGAGCCATGTAGACCAAATTATCGAACCCTATATGCACTTGGAACCCTAGAGGGGTATTTGAGAACAATACCTCAAATTTTTTTCCATCTAGGAACTTTCACATATTTGTACACCTAAACACAGTTGGCAAGGAGTTTTGAGCCATAAAAGGACATGCCATCAAAATTTAAAGAGGTTATGACTCACAAATGTGTGAAACTATGGTCTATTTTATCATTACCTAGTGGTTTAGCTTGTACCCAATTCTGTCCTATTTCAAACATTTTATTAAAGGTTTCATTATGCTAAGTTACTTGAGGTAAACCTATTATAAGTAGAAGTTACCTTCATTTAATTTGGATCATCACTTGTGGATCGATTCAACCATCATAGAGATTTCAGCCTAGCTAAAATTTGTCTTTTATCTAGTGGAGATGTGATATATTGTGGATTTATTACTTATGGAGTTATTATTTGTTTTTGCGGATGTCATTTTAGATCAATAAAGGATTATTTCATGCTTCTATCTTGTAAGTGTTCTTTGTAGTAGAATTTATTTTAAGCTATTACAGTGAATGGGTATTGTATAGGGTTTCTATGTGCTAGTTTTTATTGATTTTTTTTAATGAAATATTAACAATGGTATTGTATGCATTACCCTTTGTATAGCTTATGTGAAAATACCATGAGCGATTCTTCATGATAATATCTCCTCATTGACTTTGTCTCCTCATAAAATTATAGCTAGGATTTGAAATAAGTGTCTCTTATTCCCTTACTCTATGTTAAGGTCTAGTCTTCTCTCCTAAGTAGACATCTCTTAGACTCAAACACCCAAGGTTAAGGCACTAGTCTTATTCACATTATTGATCACACCTAAATTAAACTTCAATTCACATTTTATTGCCCTAAATTTGATTTTTAGCCTCTTAAGGAAAGTCACTAGGATAGGGTTAGGGTTTAAATTCAACTATGGTTGTATGTATTTCCTTGTGGATGAGCTAAAAACTTTGTTGTGAGGTCATTGCCTCAAAAAAAACTTTTCTAGTGCCTAATTTATCCATTTTAGGGATCTCTTCCTTTTCCCTGGGTATTTTTTTCCCTAGCTAAGCCCTCACCTTGCCCTAGCATTAAATCCCAAAATAAGGGCAAGCCTTAGGTACAACCTAAAATTAGGCCTAAGCCAAAACCAAAAAACTTTGATGTTACTTTGGATGTAGATATAAATAATGTTTTTGCCAAGGTGAATGTACAAGTCCCTCTTTTGGAGATGGAAAAGCCTTTGTCTCAAAGTAAGAAAATAAGGAAGGCTTTCAACATTGAAGAGGAGGATGAGGACCCTCCAATCATTTTGCAAAACATTTATTTTGTTAAGAATAATGGAGGAAATTTTTTTTTCCTTAGTGATTAACAACCTTATTTTTCATAATTTTATGGTTGATTCTCGTGCCTTTGCAAATGTTATTCCTTTGATAGTCATGCATCAATTAGATATGGATACCACTAGGCCTTATGAAAATTTATGTGGTTTTGAATACAAATATATACTTGTCTATAAATTTATCAAATATGTAAAGGCATATTTGGTAGCTAATAATGATATAGTTGTGTTGATAGATGTTGTAGTCATTGATGTGCCAAATATTTGGGGTCTATTATTATCAAGAAAGAGGTGTGTCTCCATTGGAGGGAAATTAGAAATGGACTTATCATATGCCACCATACCCACTTGTGATGGGACATCAGTCATTTTGTATAAGCAATAAAAAATGTCTGATCATGTCGAAGATATTGAATATTTCTTGTTCCCTGGTCCCAATGAGAAGGACGTGATAACAAAAAATCATAAGGATGTGAGTCAAGGTAATTCTAAAGCCCCCCCAAAGTTGTGTAAGCCTCCCTCACAAAATGTTTGTCACATAAAAGGTTCCAACAAGAGGTAGATGACCACTAATAAGAAATGGGTCCAAATACCAAAAAGAGAATACAAAGTAGGCGACCTCGTTTTGATTGATAAGGACCCCACTCTCATTAGGTTCTATGGAAATGCAGGTATGTGTTATTTTTATATTTCTAAACTAGATTGAAAATTTTTACCTTCACTGCTGAAAGGGAGTTTCCTTACTTTGTTCGATGGGAACTAACATAATTATGCTAGTAGTTAGTTGAATTGCATGTTGTATGAGCATTCTAACACCTTCCATTCTCATCTTTTGTGTCTTTATATATTATATTGCATTTAGATACTTTTATTTTATATATAAATTTTTATCGTCATTATAAATGATGGGTGACGCTCTACACCCATTGCACATGCTCCTAAACAAGTTGACTTGGATGTGCAGGTAACAAGGCTGCGAGCTTAGGGATTTTTGGAGTTCTCATGAACTCCCCAATCACGAATATGGATAATAAATCTATGGTGTGATCATGTCATCGAGTTGGAGCCTGATTTTACCCACCAAAATGGGTAACGCGACAGGGGAAAACTTTCCTCCTACATTTCACATCTATCCAACTGAAAACCCACGATAACCACTATTTGACGATGATATTCCACGTGCCTCTTAGCATCTGGAATTTACACTTGGCTGAAGGTGGGCTTTTATTCAAAAGGTACTTTGATCATTTTGTAATTAGGTTCTTATACTTGCTTGTTTTCCGAATTTAGTGTGGATAAAGGGGTGATCTAGAAGATTAACAAATATTGACAGTAATTTTGTTCTCTCACCTTAATAATGGGGTTATTATTTAGCTCTAGTCAAGTGGGACCTTCCATAAGAATCTTTGGGGTTATAGGAGGGATACTACTTGGAATACCATGATTGAGATATTATGTTCATTATCCCCTCTACCATACTAAGCATTGTCCATGACACATCACAAGACCCATATCTCACCTCCATTCTTCTAGTCTAACATGTCATTGGTTCTTTGGTATTTGGCACTCATATGTTCACATACCTTGAGTAGGGATAGAAAAATTTCCCCTAAAGGTTGATGTAACTAAAAGAAAATAAAAATCATATCATGAAAAGAATAAGGAAAAGAAATAAAATGAAAATGCAAACAATGGCTGGGACATAAATATTGGCACATGGGAAAAAGCCTAGAATGAGCTCTACCTTCCTCATATGGCCATCAGCCAGCTCCTAAGAAAATGATTCTCCATGACCTAAAAAAGGAACCCTTGCATGTCCCAATATGGAGGAGTGATAAACTGACTCGACTTAAGCGGTAATAAAATTACTATATCAGAAATAAAAAGATATAAACCTGGACCTATATGCTATAATATAATGAAGAACCAAGAAGAAGTAAAAGGAACACACGAGGGGTGGAAAAATAAAGCCAAAAGGGTAACTCACGCCTCCATAATTGCTCCCTCCTTTACATTCATACACTCGGGATTTTGACACCCTATCAACTAGTCACCTTGACCATGGCACTTAGCGGCCATGAATCATTTTCCCATCCATTACCACATTATTTATCACTAACACCTATCTGCCACTTCCCCTTGAGGGCTGGAAGCACCTAATAAGGTTAACCATTATTTTCCTCTACAATGGTAAGGAACACCTTTACATGACTTGGTCTAGTTAGATATTGAAAGGTGATCCTTATTTGAAGTATTAACATGCCATTAATTCAAGTTTGGTCCACTTAGATGCATGTATGATATTAGTCTCTAATGGATGGTTGATTTCTCTTGAGTCCATGTTGTTTTTTCCAAGTGGTCCATAACAACCTAGGCCTTGAGGGCACCCATTCCACAAGTACCCATGCATTTCAAAAAAGTACATGGAATAAGTAGACAAAAAATTGAGAGAATAGAGCCTACTAACAACGTGAGCCTATTTTACATGCATTGGAGCAACTTCAAGACTCACGATCATGGTCAAATTTGACCTAAATTTTACGATTATTCATGATGACACAAGAGGACCCAGTATGGCCCCATGAGGCTAGACTTAACACAAACTAATGGGAAGGAGTTGATTCAAAGCATAGATGAGGATGGTCTCCCATTGAGAGACTAGGGAGGGCTTGTTACAATGAGAGGAAGTCATAATTTTGGAGAGAAGGAGGACTTTATTTGATATTTGGAGACCCATGTAGATCGCTAAACTACACTTAGGACCCAAGAGGAGGATTTGAGGAAAAACACTCAAATTTTGGATCATCCAGGAATTTTCACACATTTGGACACTTCAACACACTTTATCGTGGCATTTAGAGCCCTAAAAGGGAACAACGTCAAATTTAGGGAGGATATGACTCACACACGAGCGCAGCTATGGTCTATTTTTTCATTAGTTAGTGGGTTGACTTGTAACCCAAGTCTATATTAATCAAAAAAATTTATTAGAGAAGTCATTTGACTAAATTAATTAAGGTAAACCTAATATGAGTAGAAGTTACCACTATTTCATTTGGATTATCACTTGTGGATCAATTTGGTCCTCTTAGATATCTCGACCTAGTTGAAATTCATCATGTATCTTGTGAAGATTTGATCTATTGTGGAGTTTCTTTATTATGGAGCTATTATTTGGTTTTGGAGATGTCATTTAGGAGAAATAAATGATTGTTTCTTCTTATGTCTTGTAAGTGTTTTTTGTATTGAAATTTATTTTATGGCTATTGCATGGAATGGATATTTTCTAGGGTTTTTATTTTCTAGGTATTATTGAAAATTTGTTATGGAATCTTAGAAATGGTATTGTATGCATTAACCATTGTAGAATTTTTGTGACAATTCACTGAGTGATTCTTCATGATAATATCTCCTCAATGACTTTGCTTCCTCATAAAATGATAGTTACGGTTTGAAACTAGGGTTTCTTATTCCCTTACTCCATGCTAGGGTTTATTATTCTCTCCTAAGGAGGCCTCCATTAGACTCCATAAACCAAGGTCAAGGCATTGGCCTTATTCAATTTTTTTTCACACCTAAACTCAACTTCAATTCACATTTTTCTCCTCTAAATCTGATTTTTGACCTCCTAAGGGAAGTTGTTAGGCTAGGCTTGGGGTTTAAAATCAACTACAGTTGATTTTGTTGCCTTATTGAGGGTTTCAACACTTTTTTGTGACGTCATTGCCTCAAAATAAACCTTTTCCTATGGATAATTTCTCCATTTTAGGGTTATCATCCTTCTCCCTAGGTAATTTTTTCCCTAGCTAAGCCCTAGTCTTGTACCGAGCTTCAATTTGGGGCTTGTTGAAGGCTTGTTGTGCCAAAAATTGATCATACTTATATATTTCAAGCCTTTTCTTGGCCTTGTGATCCCAGGTAATCGTGTTGAATTTTCCTACTCTTAAAATCCTAGGTCACTTTCTGCCTTAATTAAGCCTTTTGGAGGGAACACATTGCCTTTTTTATGTTTGTTGAGCCTTGTTCCTAAGTAGAGTTGATTTTCCTAGCTTATCCATGTCACCTCTGAACCTTGGGATTAATATATCCTTTAGGTTACCTAACATAGGGAAGCCTCCCTTGTGGTGAAATTCCACTGAAGAGCAACACGTAGTGGTTGTGGTGACAATGGGCCACACCTCATAGTGTTGTCACTTAGTCTATTTTTTTCCATGTAAGATCCCCTCACACAACCTGCTAGATTTTGGGGAAAGAAATAACAAATGCCTCTTAGGTAGCCGATTTCTTCTAACAGCTTAAAGTACAACAATTTTAATTCAACAAAAATTTAGATACATAATTGGATTCATTTTGATGTGTTTAGATTTCAAACAATTCATGTGAGGATAAAAATCACATTCAAAAGACAAATTTTATAGAAAAAGAATTTTTCATTATGCAATATACCAACATCAGATGTGTTTAACCTCATTATATCTACTAGAATTTACTTGAAGATGAAAAATATATCGACTAGTGAAACATAACATTGGAATAAGTGTATTGTTGATTCAAAGAGAGAGGCTCTATGTGTTTCATGTTTATCATCCACCATTCCTTGCCAAAGCCCTAAAAAACAAGGGAATCTAATCTACACCATTGGAAGCCTTGATGTATTAGAGTATGTAGTGACAAATTGAACACATACCTATATGCAAACCACAATAAGAAAATTAAACATCAGTAGAGAATATACCTTCCAAAATCCCCAAAACGAGATTTTATATTAGTAAACCATTATTGTGTGTTTATTTTCTATAAATGGCCCATTTACATAATAATAAGTGACCACAATAGCTATGACATAATTATATAATTAGTTCAACTAAATGCATAACTATCTCCTATGATCTCTCCACAATATCTCCATAAACACATTTATGAATATCTCAATTAATCTTCATCCCTAATATCTCTCATTTATACACATCTCTCATGTTTACATAAAATTCTAGTATTAATCTATATTGCTACAAATATGATCATTATTTATACATTATTCATGATCACAAGTAGGTTGGATTCCTTCACAATCCCCTTTAACAAGTAATTGTGATGCATCCTTCAACTATATTTTGAATTGATCTCTTCATCTTCATCTCTACTCACATATTTTTCCTTTTGTAATATTTGGTCTTCTTAATATTCTTCAAATTTTCTCTTGTTCCTATAAATTATAAATGTTGTTGAAGTCGACATGAAAAGGTAGACATCCACCAAAATACATGGGTCATTAGCCATTGTATATGTTGGTTCTCTAGGAAACTCGTTCTCATATATGGTTCATCAACCATTTTTTCAATCACATATATTTAACTTCCCTTGCATCATCATCATCCTCATCCTAGGTTTTTGGCTTACCCATAACTATTCCCTTGATGCTCCTACATCTAACAACCAAGGAACAAAAAATTCTTCATGGGCTCTTGTCTATGAGTTCCCTTTGGCTCTAACTACCATCTAGAAAATTATTCCATATTTTTATTTTCTCCATCACATCCTCAATGCAAGTCCCTTTTTCATAACTTACAATATACTTGACCATCTTAACCACTAATATTAGTTTTTCTTCCAGGTGCAGAATTCCTCAAATAAATAGTTATACCCACTATCGAGCTTCTCATTCTAACTGCTCACCTATTTATTTCCTTTAGCAATTTGACTTTGATGACAAGTGGTTTGTGGTTTACCACAAACCTTCATTACACTAGTGGTTTTGATCAACCATAAACCATCAATTATAAAATGGATTTTAGACCACCAAGAACTTTTCCAATGATGGTATTCTTACCTCATCAAGATTACATTAGTATTGACTCATGTATATTTCAATTTTCATTTTAGGTTAATCTATCCTTTATACCACATATGACCAAGACCATTTTATTTCCATCATTAAAAGGAAAATCATTATTCAAGGATTATCCCTTAGGGATTTATGGTTACATCTCACATGGTATTTTATTGTTACATTGCTTTGTTTCCTTCTTTTTCCACCACGGTTTTGCTATAATTTTCACTATGCTTGTCTTTTGCTTCATCTTTAGCTACTTCATTCAAGTCTATGAGTTGCAATTTTCAGTATCATATTCTTATGATATGGGGTCTAATTCCTTATCACTATTCATTTATTTTTTATAATTCATGTAGCCTTGTTCTTTTCTTCACTATACTTTGTTTTCATTGGGTCCAAGATAGAAACCATCACTTTAACCTCAGTAGGCAGACTCTATAGGATTTATATCTGCCATCTTCTTGATCCATACAATACCTACATAAATCACTTCTAGGAGGGAGGTCTCCATCCAACAAGACACCTATGGCACTAGATTGGAAAAGTTAACTGATTCAGTAATGTCATGATTTGGCCTGCCTAAAATATTGACTTGACTTTTGAATTTACCTTTGCTTTACTTGACTCCAAATTCTCAATTAGAATTCAACTCTCATGTATTGACTTGAGATAAATTTTTATGGTCTTATGTGTCATAGATCATGCACCCTTCCACACTTTTACAAAAAACTACACACCAATGCTTTTTTCATGACTCAAGCTTCAACTTAACTCCAATTTAGACTTTAAACTTCAATTCTTTACCTTAATAATTTATATTTACTTTTAACCCATTATATAAAAAAAAAACTCTCTCATCTCTCCACACTTCTAAGAAAGTCATAACCATCATTTGATTCTCAACCCTTCTCATAAATTCATAACCATCATTTAATTACAACGATGAAAAGTGAAAAATTCTTAATATTTCACCCAAAAATGTATGTAAGAAAAACATGGGAAACACCAACCATAAATTTTTGAAAAAACTATCCTACATTAGCACATTGACACATTGGAAATTGTTGTGGCAAAGAGGAATCCATGCAATTCCATGCAAAGTTTTTCTGAGTTTAATGTGCTAACTAGGATTCCACTGCACCACTCTAATATCCACTATGCCACTATCTGCAAGCCCTTAAAATTATACCATATTTTTTCTCTTCAATTCTGCACTTAGATTCAAAGTTGGGACAATATTCATTCTTTTTCAATTTTTAAAATCACAATCTTAGTTTGCCAGTCCCATCTTCAAAGTTTCAAATCATAGCCTCCATCCCAAATGAATCAATAAATTGTAGGTTAATGACCACTCTAATGTGTCACAGGTTGATATAATATATTGTAACGTTGATAATTCTCAATGTTTTGCATTCTTGTGATCAAGAGATACTATGTTGTGTTAGGGGTTTTATCTTCCCTACAGGAGAAAATATACAGACCCACTACCTTTCTTCTCCATTGAATGCTACAAGAATATCAATATTTGCATGAATTGTATTATTTGTCGAATGCTACAGGTTATAGCCAATACTTGCGTGATTTGTTTCTCCTTAAAAATGCTACATGACCATAACAATAAAATTGAAGTGTCCTATATTTCAATTGTGCTTTTCTATAGCCTTCATCCACAAGTTAGTGTTTGGTTTTCTCTACTCGAAATTTAGTAGTCAATTCTACTTATGGTGAATACGAGCAAATTGTAAATTGTTAGAACCTGCAACCATATTGGAGGTTCAAATTAACGCAACACCATCATACTTTACATAAATTATTAGCACAATGTCTCTTCTGTAAAATTCCAAGGCTTCGAATTTTACTATTTTATTTTATTATTAAATTCTACAAACTTTTACATCCCATCTTAATTCCTCTTTCTTTACTTCAAATCTTACGCTTTGATACCAATAATCATGTATCAAAGTACGTGGTGACAAATTTTATGCATTTCTACATGAAAACTACATTAAGTAAAACAAGGCACACCAAAGAATATATGCTTCAAAATCCCTGAAAGGGAATTTATATTAATCAACCACTCTTGTATGTCTTTTTCATGGTGTAAAAATCACATTTTTATATAATAATATATGACCAAAAAAACGATGACATAATTATATAATTATTTTAGTTAAATGCATAAATATCTTCTAGGATCTCTAAAACAATATATCCTAGGATCTCTAAAACAATATCTCCTTAAAACCTTCCATGAATCTCTCAATCAACCTCTCATAGTCACGTAGCACTTTAAAAATGGTGCGGAGGCTAAGAACATTTAAGATTTTCTAGTTTAGAGTTTTCCAATTTAGTTCTATTATGTTTGCATTTGTTTCACTTGTTTCTTCAAAGGTTATGTCTGAAACACTTGTAACCTTTGAGTGGACTATTGGGTTTGTTTCTTTCACTTAGTTTTAGGCTAAGGCATTCATATACTTAGGGTTTGTCATATATATTATGGTTATGGTGGAAATGTAAAAAGATAAATGATATGATAATAATAATAACTAGGCACTTAAGAACCAAATAGTTTAACGAATATATAAAGTAAAATTGCATTTAAAATTCAAAACACGTGATAATTAAAAAGAGAATGGATAATTCATAAATTCCTAATTCTTATCATAAAAATAACATGAAAATCATACTGATTAACTCCTCTAATTTATACAACATATAATCATACATTAAACAATAAAGATGTACCATCAAATTTCCAGGAACAACTGCATTTGTATTAAATTGAAAGTGAAAATTCAAGTTACATCACAATCACATGATCATATAAGAAAGTATTGTCAACCCTTCATGTACTGTAGAATACCATCTCTAATCCCAAATCCAGATTACAAGCCCAATAGATTTTAAAAAATTTTGACAGAGACTTTGAAAAAATTTCCCCTCCCCTTTTAAATTGAAATAGGGCCTATTTATAGGCACAATACCCTATGACCTAAACCTAAACCACTAGAAGTAACATAAAATTGCTATGAAGTTTACAATGGACAAATGATAGTTTGTAACTAACAACTTGTATGGACTTCCATCTGTCAAGGTGGGTCCCACTTCATCAGCTGGTCACTTTTGATGATCGGACTGTGAAGGTTACTCAACATAGGAAAACATATGTAATAGAGATTCTAGGATTATCCAAAGTGTAATAAGAATCATGCCGATGTTTCGAATCCCAATGGGGATCCATCTTCAGGACCAATTTCATCCCTATGATGGATGTTGATGAAATCTATTGGGTTGAGGTGTCACGATCTTCTTCAACTACTTATGGTACCGAATGAGAGCTGCAGATATATGCGATGAGATTAAGCTGCAATATTTCATCAAAATGTACCTACAATTTTTGGTTGTTTTAATGACAACAACCAAATCAGTAATTAAGTCATATAGTAGAGGTTGCAATCCATTGAAGATATCTTTCACTTTGAACATAATATAGAAGGAGGGTTGCAAGTGTTTGGTGATCTCTTTGGGTTTCACTACGTCTCCTTCCATTTCAAATAATAGGTGATCATTCTTGGTTGTTTGCATCCCCATATGATAGTCTTCCTTCTATGAAACAATTCCATTTGTATCTATGAATTTGGGCAGAAATTTTTTGAACAATGACTCGAAGTCTTCTATGATCTTCATTAGATGATCTGACATTTATCTTGACTTCTTTTCCATATTATCACTTATAAGCTTCACTTTCTGGAAAAACATATTACATTGGTGGACCAAGAAATGTTTTTCATGTAGTGATAATTCTTCTCTATTTCTTGTTGGGATAAAGTGAACCAATATCTTGCACTACTTTGGTTTTTTCTCTAGCATTATTTTGGAACTTTTAGATTCCTTTCTAGATTCTAGGATCAAATTCCATTTTTCGTGTAATATTGCAAGCTGTTCCTAATTGACATAATCTAGAATATCTTCAATGATATTATCCCAAATGGTGTGATAAGTCACCTTCAAGTTTGCTCGAGAGGCATGCTTTTTCCTGATGGCATCTATTTCCTGCTTAACTTGATCATATGATCTCTCTTGCTCCCCATCTCCTATGTTTAATTCTTCAATTGTTTTATAATTTTGGGCCACTTCTTCGTGTCTATTACCCAACAAAGTCCTCTCCTTATTTACTTCATCATTTTCTGACAAACTTTCCATAATCACAGTTAAGTTGCCTTTCAGGGTCTTGATGACAAAAGTTTCCAGACTACCCTTGCCTTCAAGATCATCCACTTCTATATTCAACAAAAAAACTTGGTCTTTGTATTATTTCACTTCTTGGGTGACTGCATACAAATTTTTCACTAGCTCCTCTTTCTGCTTCTGAACCTCCATCAACTCAATTGTCTGAACAAGATAGACCCCCCATTTTCCTTATCTTCTTAGGATCTTGATTTATTTATTATTCTCATCCAATATATTTTTGTATTATTGAAATTGATTCTCTATAACAGACATGTTTAGAATCACCTTCTCCAAGGCTTCAATTTTCAACCGTCTCGCCCCGAGTTCCACTTTTTCTTTCATCAAAATTTTCTTTTCGCTATTGTAGTATTCTCTTAATATTTTCAAGGATGATTGGGCCTTCTAGGATTCATTGTATATGATATCATTTAGATCCTTGGAAAAATTGTAGGTGTTAGGAAGACATATTTGGGATAGATCAAGAGTAATACGAGTGGCTTCATAATCATCAACATAATGAACCTCTTTTCGTTTGGTCTTTAGGATTTCCATATTCAACTTTCCCCCCTTGTAATCCATGACCCTGAGCAATCAAGTGTCTAAAATATTTATAATATCATCCAGTCAAAGGTCCCTTTTCATCTCTTTCATAGACTCCTTTGTTGTACTTTTGAATTCTGTAATGAGGCATGATGGTTCCCTACTAGTATGAATATTATATGTGTCCATGGAACCTGAGGAAGCCAAAGTTGTTGATATATGCTACACTATTACTGGTGAGACTTTAGGTATTACATGCTTGCTTGATGGACCTGCAGTAGTTCTTGTAATTATTGCCAAGGATTTCTCAATACCCCCCTCATCATCATCATCATCATCATCATCATCATCATCATCATCTATCTTTGTTACTTTTATCTTTTTAGATTTTTACCCTCTTTCCTGATCTACCACCATGTCATCAGTCTCGCTCCTTTTAGTACCATAAAACTAAGAGGATTATGAGTATGTTGGCAGGAACACTCCCTTTACTTCTTCAAAAGTCAATTTTTTACTTCTTTATCTAAAAGAGGTCCTAGTTGATGGTGATGTGTGTCCATGTCCTTGTCCTTCCTCCAATTGTAAATTACATTCAAAGGATCATACAGCCATTCTTTTCCTTTAGAAAAATGTAGTTCTTTAAGTATCTTTTGTGCTATCTCCTAAGCCTTTCTATTTTTAACAATGAATGACCCAAATTCATGTGGAAGATGAAATTTCATTGCTCGTTTTATTGACACAAAGCATAGCCAATCACTGATGCAATGAAAAAACCATGGGTGTAAGGAAACTGGGCAGCAAGTATGGCTTCTCTTTGAAACCATAGACGCTAATTATAATAAAGTCTTTTAGGAGGTACTGGTCGCCTATCATCCATATTTCATTCATCTCTTTCATCTCAAGGATTACCCTGGGTAGTGTATGTTCATGTACAAGCTGGTAAAATATTGACACAAAGGAATGAAGGTACTACATAATTCCCATTTTCTCTGGGGTTTTTCTCACAGAAGGAATCCACTTAATGGTATGCAATACAATATTAGAAGAATCAATCAACCTTGGGGCTAGGTGTTCTGGGAACTATATTTCTGGTGCATGAAAATTTAGATGATATATGAGTAGTATGTGAATGCATTTGTGGAGTGAAAGTTTCTAAAGTGATGATGGATGACATCCAAAAGATATTGGGGAAAATAAAACAAGGAGTAGGTTATGGTGATAGGGTGAGACAAGTCTACTAATAAGCCTAGCATGGTCTTATCAACTTCTAAATCCTTTTCAAGGAAGGCTCTGAGGGAGAATGTTGAATGCGAGTCAGATGTTGGTCGGGGATGAAGTGAAATGCGAGCTCTTATGGACATCTTCCCTATTTGGGTGAAATTTTATGATAAAAATGACCAAAATTGTATCCCAAAGTCCATTTTATAAAAATATATACATTTTTTTTAAATTTCACATCGCCACATGTCAAATTGAGGTTGAGTGTGCTGACATCATGATGATGCCACCATATGGTGGTGAATCATCATACGAGGGTGTGGAGCTAATGTGGGTGATCACGTGGGGGGGACTAATGTGGCGAACAAAGTGTACAGAGTGATCACGTGGAAAGATGCCATTTTCTGGTAGTGATGGTGCGATGAGCGGTGTGCGAGTTAGTGATGTGGTGGGCTGAAAGGTTGATGTCAGAGCAAGTCCACCTTTCGCCACCAAGTGGATTTTTCATCTTGGGGAGGGAATTTTGGTGCACCACCAACCCAAGCACATGGAAAATGGTGGCATGCCATGCATCCTAGGAAGTATTCCACCGCACCGTCAACAAGTGTTAACTACCATGCAAGTCGACGATGCAGTGTGATCTACGCCATCGATGTGTCTAGGCCATGGACCATTGGATCTAGGGGCTACACAAATTTTGTGTTAATGTCATGGTGACGTTCTGTGACCCAAATCATCATGCTAAAGTCATCCAAAAAGATTTTTTTTCTTGTGGTCTTTTGAGAAAAAATTACTGCCATTCTTCTGAGCAAAAATTAACACCATTCTCCTGAGAAAAAATTAACATCAACATCAGCTTCATCAAGGACAACTAGTCCTTAAGGCTAGTTGAGAATAATGCAATTACATTGCCTTCTAATATTGGGTTTTGGAGTCTTCATCTTGTGATTTGTGAGGAAACATAAAATACTCTTTCTTTATTTCTTTCTTTTCTTGGTGGTGATGAATCGTTTTGTGAATAAATTCTTCAGGAACCCATCATTGACATGACTCCCAAGGAAATATCCATTGAGAGTTTCAAGCTAATAAATATTTTTGTCTTGGGCCTCTTTTACTCTAAATGGACCAATCCACAAGTTGTCAATTTTCCCATGCTTTCCTTTGTCAGCATGAACTTGTTGACAACAATTTTTGTCAATGTTTACTAATTCACGCTCGACTATATCTCTCACCTCAATGCACCCAAATTTTTTCCCTCAATATCTCAATTGACATTTCTAGCAATTCCATGCATTTATTTCCTACTTTCATTTACATAGCACACTGTGCAAATCTTGTTGTGATTGAAGGCAAAAGAAGAGGGACTCTTTCCTTGTTCTTAGTAAGAAAAAGAAAATCCAACTCCTTTCCCCTTCTACCAAGCGAAAGGAAAAGATTGGCCTTTATTTTTAAATTTTATCAAGTTCTCAATCAAAAGGATATTCTAGGTCATAATATGATAAAATAAATAATGTATAAGTGTGCTCTTATATCTTTTAATTCCATTATTATGTGTTTTAAAAAAGTTCCTATATGTCATATCTCATGCAGACCATTTGAGCCCAGTCATGTTTAAACGTTTATTATGAAAGTATAAAAGAATCATGCTCCCCTCAACCTTCTTTACCATTGTGCCTCGACCCTATTGTGCTTATCCTAAAGAAGTCCTAAAAGTTCCTGAAGTGTTTCCACGGGATTTTCATGTTCAAATATTGTTATGCAAATCTAAAGGCGTGTGTCTATTATTTTCTGACCCCTTTCATCATTATGGAAGTCCAAGGTTTGTACTCTCTCAACCCCTTTGATGTATCATAAAGCCCAATGCATATTTATCCCTCATTATACATGATATAATCCTAATGATACATGCAAGATATGTTCATTCCATATGATACAAAAAAATCATTTCCTTTGGCCCTCATATTATGACGTAAGTCTAACTTATGTTGGGAAATATATTTTGATATCCATGGGAAGCTCCACCTTGATTTTTCCAATCTCCAGAGAGCATTGAAAGAGAAACAATCGATTGAATAAGTGACCAATGTATATTAATATCACATTGTAATGACCCATAGTCTATGTGGGATATATAACTTGAAAAAGAACATATAGGAAACCTAAAACATTTGAATCAAAGCTTCATAATGACCCAAATGTCCCATCACTGTAAAACGGGTTAAGGGGTGACTGTTGTATATTAATCGGTTATAAAAATTCAGGATAGTCCATGTGGGATACAATTGGTGAAAATAAATAAATATGCCAATGAAAATTCAACCTGATAATTGGACACACCGATACATGTGGACAATGGCCATATTATTGAAGAATTTTGACAGAGGAAGAACGCCAGTTGAACATGATAACAATGTCAATTCTGAATGGCGCTCATGGTTCCGTCACCTTTTCAGTCCGAGAAATTCATCAGAATGGTTCAAGTGGAGAAATATTGAAGGGAATGTTACAAGTTGGCGATAATACATAACCATTCTTTCTCATCTCTCTCTGGAAAAGGCATGTGTTTTCCAAGTATCAATGGATCCACCCTTATGGTCTTGGTTCAAGTGTCCGAAAGAAAATAAATGTCAGGTCCTAATAATCACTCAATGTTCAATAGTCTATTGGTGGCATCAAATATGACAGTAGGCCCTATGAAAATATTTATGATCATGCTATTTGGTGGGAGCATTGAGTTTAGAAAAAAAGTTTATTCAATGAATTTCTAACATATCACTTGCATTCATCACATATTAAACAATAATCTTAATTTGAATACCTATTATAAAATACTTCTAAAAGTATTATTATTTAACCCCTACCAATACTAATCAAATACACCTTCCCAATTTTAAAACCCTCTGCTTTCACTAGATATTGTAGGGTATTCATTTTTTCATTAACATTTTTATACCTCTTTATATATTTTTATTTTTTTTACTCTGAAATCCATTTTTTATACGTGTCCCGTACTATATGCTCAATATATTATGTCATTTTTTTCTCAGTATAAATCCCCGTATAAATGCATGTGGTATTGTTATTGCTCCCCAATGAAAACCCATACTTAGCAAAAATAATAAAACTTCCAAATGATTTTTTTATTTACAATCACTTCAATTGGATCATACTCTAGAGGAGAGGCAATGCACAAGTACGGTCATTGTTAGAAGATGATTTCAAGCTATAAATGATTTTAAATCATTATGTTCTATAGCCTTGTTGAAACAAATGATAATGCAAAAAGTATTACCATTTTTTTCTTTGAGAGAAAATGACCTTAAGAAATTCAAATTGCTTGCGGTGAATATCGATGTTTGATCCTCAAGTGATTTTTTAGTTTTCTGATAACGCCAATTTCATAGTCGAACCACAAAAGGAGTGTAAAGAAGATGTTTTCGGCAAGACATTCTAAGAATTCTTAATCAGTTTTAGTTCTCTAAGTCGGAGCATGAGGTATCATAATCTCTTTGTCCTAGAAAAATTTCAGTTTATCCAAATAGTCATAGTTTCAAACGAGCTCAAATTTACCAAGGGCTCGGCTATTGAAAGTTGATATGGATTTTCTATTATATGGCTGAAATAAACCAATGAATCATAAGTGAAAAGATCCCTTTCAAGGGAATCGGTGAAGGATGCATTGTGTCACAATCCCCTTGAATTCAAGATCGTTTTGCATGATGAAGTAAACACACCGTTCCCCGATGTAGGCCCTGTTATCACTAGGCTGGAACCAGTTGGGTTGTGTCAACCGTCAACCTAGAATAACTATTTCAAACCACTTTTGACTAGAAGTTAGATGTTCCAATCTGAGAGGGCTCTCTCAAAGAAAACAATAGAATACTCAAGATAAAATCTATATTGCATATGGCTAAATATTTTTATGTTTTGTGTGATTTTTTGCAGGTGGAATATTGTATGATAGCGACCATTGGGCATGGATTCAGCTAAATAAATTCAATTACTAGCAAATTGCATCCATGGAAGTTGAGGAAAATTGGTTTAAAACATAACTTTTACAACAAAACATAGCATATGAAGGAAATTAGAGCATAAAGTTATGAATTCCAAGTAATCATAATACCATGAAGATGATAAAAATATACAAACTAAAAAGATAAAAATACATAAGCCAAGAATAATCTCAAGTTTTGAAGACAACTGTTGTAAACTGTGTATTAGCTTCATAGGGAGAAATTACATAGTAGCTTCTTCATAACATTCAACCCCTCCACAAAGTGAAATAGTACACCATATATAGAGTGAGGCCTTCATACAATGGTATGCCACCTGGGCCAGCCTCAAATTCCTACCTAAGAGACCTATTAATAATAGAATTACATCATATGGAGACTTTCTAGGGATATTTTCTGTTTGGAAGAGTTTGTACAAAAACATGACTCTTCTATCATTGAATAGCTCAAAAAATTCTTTTAATAACCCTTATAAAATGCAACCAAATTATTTTCTGAATGTTTTGGACTGCTGATGTGTCATAATTCCATGTGGATGTTGACCTTGCTGAGCTAGACCTCCACCAAGTCGAAATTCAAATTTCTGCACAAATCTGTAAAATTCTATAAAATAGGCCTCCAAGATGAGTGTGTATTTCCCAAACCCAGATAGTTGTGAAAAACATGAGAGAGTATTTTGTAGATGGGCTCGTGATGAATAAAAACCTCCTTCTGATTTCCAAAATTCCTTTCCAATTGGTCAAAAAGTGGGCTTGAAGTTTACTACTAAAACAATGATTTCTAGAAATTTGGTAGCAAACTTTGGTGGCAAATGTCAAAATCAACCCTCTGCATATTATTTGATTTTCTGACTATTCCAGGGTCTTCCTTGAGGTTAATGGGCTAAACGCATATATTGAGCCTTCTTTTTTCTGAAATTTTGGCTGATGTCTACCTCCATGGAAAGCTACAACACTTCCGTACAAATTTCTGCCTTCAAACCCGGGAGTTGATACGGAAGTACCTAGTTTACTGAGATTTTTCACTTTCTTCCTTTTATCACCTTCTAAACATTTGTATCACCTCAAAAAAATTTGTAGAACCCTATGCATGCCTGTACAATAGCATAAGCCATAATATAGCCAAAACATGTGTAATCTTACGATGTTTATGTAGCCACATCATCATTTTGTACAATCATTTTTGGGACTTTTTTCAACAATTCAAGTTGTATCATTTCCATATGTGCTCTAAGTCTTTTACCTGACTCTTTTTGACACTTTGTATGTTTTTCCCTACCATTAGGAGAAAAACCAACTTCCGTAGCAAAAACTGTGTTGGAGAAGACAGATTTGCTACGAAAGTGTCAGGAACTTCCATAGCAAATCTTGACTTGTTTAAACTAGATTCGCTACGGAAGTATGCAAAAGTGTCAAACTCACAATGATGACCAGATCAGCTCATGGAAAAAGAAACTTTGGATTTTCCCTTGATAATGAATAACATAAAGACTCATAATGACATTTTAAAATCACTAAAGTAACTTTATACATTTGAAACTTTTTGAATAAATTTTTTTTTAAATCCTATTGAACCTTAATTAACTTAACCTAATTGACTCATGACTCAAACCTAATGGTTATCTAGGATAACATACCCGATAATTACAATTGGTGGGAATGAAAAGCTTTTTAACGCTGGCCACTATATGGATAGTTTAATTCCTATTTTTGAAGAAAATTCAAGTCCTACATGAATTACAGAGGTTGAAGAGAAATTTGACTCATATGTTGCAACAAGAATTACTCATTATTTGTATTGCTATGCATAAGGGATTCCCCACTTTGACACCCAGATGCTTCCCATTTATTGTGTGAGGGTCTTGTCAACAAAGAGGTCCCTTTTTCTTGTCTTTTTTCCTATTCTTTTTATGCATGGATGTTTGTAGGTAGTTGATGAAAATTGTTGATGGTAGGGCCTTCTTTCAATCTTACAAGAAGACATGAGACGGTGCTCCATCCTGTTCTATGAACCAATCACATGACAAAGGTATAGCATCTCATTTCCAAATATTTTTCATAATAATATTATTAGTAAACTGGTATCAATGAGTGAGTGTCTTTTAGGATACAATTCTCCTTGAAACCTTTGATTCATTTAAATTAGTATTGATCCACTCTTCTCTTTTCACATATACCATCTGTATGCAAAACTTTGAAGCAATAAAAACTTTATTTTGCTGGCTCAATCTCTTTCTCATTGTTTCATGGAATTTTGGTTTATCCCTCTTAAGAATATCCCAATCTTGATTTTTTTTATTGTTTGTATATTTTTTATCCTTATTTTTATTTTCTTGTTCTATTTTTATGTACAGTCTTAGACTTATATTTCTCTTTGAATAATATTTTTTATTAACAAAAGAACTATATACACTTTGAATGCACTCATTTTAATGATAAATAATGGTATATAAGTACCTTTTTAACATATACCATCTGTCTGCAAAAAATTGAAGCAATAAAAACCTTATTTTGCTAGCTCAATCTCTTCCTCATTGTTTAATGGCATTTTGGTTTACCCCTCTTAGGAATATCCCAGTCTTGATTTTTTTACTGTTTGTATATTTTTTCACCTTATTTTTATTTTCTTGTTTTATTTTTATGTACAGTCTTAAATTTTTATTTTTATTTGAATACATAAATTTTATTAAAAAAAGAACTGCATACACTTTGAATGCACTCATTTTAATTGTAGGCAAGTAATATATATATATATATATATATATATATATATATATATATATATATATATGTATATATATGTATATATATGTATATATATATATATATGTATATATATATATGTATATATATATATATGTATGTGTATGTATATATATATATGTATATGTATATATATATATATATGTATATGTATATATATATATATGTATATATATATATATATATATATATATATATATATATATATATATATATATATATATATATATATATATATATATATATATATGCTCATGCAGTCACAATCCTTTACTTTATTAATTAAACACACAACACATATATGCAGTAACATATGTACATGTATACACGGCTTAGTGTTGTGTGATAAAATTTCTTCTTGTTTATAATTTTTAATTTCTTCTATATATTTTTATTTTCTTTCTAATTTTAACCTTGTTTATGGTTATACAATTTTTGTATTTGATTGTTTTTAAAATACTTTTAGTCTAATTTGGTATTTTCTAATATTTGATTATTACATCATTTCAATTTTTACAAATATAAACATACCCCAAAAACCATTAAAATATGTATGTGAATAATTAATATTTAAATTAATGCTCCTGTTAGCCTCCATAATGTCCCAAGGTTGAGAAAGGATATCGACAGAGGTAACCTCAAACCGAGATTTTAGTTTGGTAGCTAGCCCTTCCAAACGAGAGAGAGCTGTCCCTATGAAAATCACAGCCAAGGGTTTGACTGGATGAAGAGTATATTTTAGGCTAGATGGCTCAACTCTAGGTTTTGAAAGATTGATGGTTTTTCTACTGGATCAGGGATGAACACCAAGTAACTAGGTCAAATTATCAAAGGGTTACAATTGCAAAGATATGGAGGAGCAATATAGAAATGATGATGGGCTTAGGATTTTTTCGGTGTAGGGTAGGGTTTGAAAATTAAAGAAGATATTAATGAGCATGTTTCATGAATTCATTAAATAGGAAGGAAAATTACATAATATGACATTCCCAAACAAAACAGAGCTTTCATGAAAGAATTCAACGTATAAAACTTTTAGGAAAATCACTAAAGAAAGAATATATGGAAAGGAGAAATATATATCATCTATATAAAACTATAACATAGAAAATAAAACATCACAAACTCACTCCATGAGAATTCCTAGATTATAGCTGCAACTGGTCCTTTGATTTCTTGAATAAAAAGCTGAAGTAAAAGCTACAAATGTTCCACCCTTTGATGTCCAACCATCAAAATGACTAATAAATCCATACATATGGACCAAAAAACCATTTCCCCTCTCTCAGGGGTCGAATCCTAGAGTGTAGGAACACTTCACATGATTTCTTCACCTAAAACCTAAATAATAGGGAGGTTAACAAAACTCTCCTCAAGGTATAAAAATTGATACATTTGACCATGAAAGATATTTACAAGCATGAATCCACCTTATTTTAACTCTAACCAACATATTTACCATGTATTAAATCATTACTACACCAAAAAAGAGGAATTACATAAGTAGAAGTCGAGATGGACTGTCAAAACTGAGAAAACATACTTCTAGGAAAAAGTTCAGGGTGCCAGGAGAAAGCATAGTGTGCTGGGTGAAAATGGCTTTTGGAGGCCTTCCCAAGGTCCAAATCAAGATGTGAAAGATGTCAGAGAAGTATATACTGTCTACTACACCATAGAGCCCTCAATTAGTTCAAAATACTGCCACTAGCCCTCCAAAAATAAATTCTCCCACAACTACTCCAAAAGCGCAACGAACTTTTGAAAAACATGGCAGAAAGGTGATTTTTAGGTGGTTTTTTTTACCTTTTCACCCACAATAATATATTTACATGGATCTCCCAATGGCTGAATTTGATGTAGAGGTTAAGATAAATACAAAAATGTAAATCTTTTTCCATTTGGATGCCCCTATAAAAATCACAGCATGAGGCTCATTGCGTTTTGAGCAAAAATTATCAAAATGCCCAAAAACTTCAAAATTTGTCAAAATTTCTCCAAATTTGCTCAAAATGCTTCCAGAATTTCTCCATGTAGACATATGATGGTAATTTATGCTATGAGTGAGGCATAAACAAGTAAATCCAACTTACCCTTCCCTTTCTCCTTCATTAGGGTTTCCTTGAGTTTTTCCTTCAATTTTTTGATCCTTACCTTGGAGACTTGATTTATGGTGTAGTAATGCATGGCCATGTTCCTATGTATGTTGTTGTTCTTATTTTGCCTCTTCAAGATTTTCTCCAAGTGACAATTGACTCTATCAAGCCAGTCTTCCCTATTCTTGTCAAATTCTGCCAATATGAGTTCATTGACTGTCATTTGGGTCCTTGGTGGATTTTCTTCTCTCTGTTATTGAAGTGCCCTTTTGAGCCCTCTAGTCCTTGGCCTCTTCCTTATTACCTGCTCTTCCTGCTCATTTGAATCATCTATGTCAACTACTGCTTTTCCCTTTACATCTTCTTTGTTCAAATAAACTCTAGGCCTATTCAAGAGTAGTTGATTTATCTTTAATTACATATTTTCTTGTTCCAAAAATGAATCAAGAAGTTTCCCTTTGAAAATTTGTCCTTAAGTTCTCTGATCTTAGAATATTTCTCTATGATGATATGCTCTGCTATTCTGTGCTCTTCATTTAACTCCAAGTCTTGCATATCAGTGTCAAGATGGAATGGCTCCTCATCTTGCAAAGGTGCCTCATGCTGTGATGATGATCACTATTCAACTGATGTAGGCTTGGCCCTTTCAACAATGTTTGGAGCAAACACAAGCCTCCTTCCTCTCTGATAGGTTTGAGTCACCTTAGCCCTAGGTGTCCTCTTGAATGGTATTCTTCTAGATGGGCCAATCTCCCTTGGCTTGGATGGTGTTGATGGTGTTGCTGATGGTGTACTTTGGCTAGTAGGCTGACTAGCAGGGGGAAAAAAGATAATAGACTGAATGAATGTCTCCTAAGAAATGTTCATCTATGTGAGCTGGTGTAAGACAATTATTTTGTTGAGGCCATTATGGAAAATACTAGCTTGGTGATCACCTTATTTATGTTGCACTTTCTCTGCCATTTTAGTCAAGCTTTTGTAGAGATAGTAGGGTAGGTTGAGAGTTTTTACCCCTATGAAGTGCATTAGCAATCTAACATGATATTTGTACAACCTTGAAAATCTATCCTCACATGTAAAATACTTCATAATGGCCTTCATTAATGGATAAAACTTATCAAGTAGCCATCCAAAAGGAAAAATATTCTTGATGGCATCTTTGTAATGTCTTTTAATGAAAGCTTTGTAATTTCGAACACCCAAGTCTGTGTTTTTGAACCACTTTTCCCCATCGTTTGGTATCCCTATAGCTGTATATATGGCCTTAGTTGAAATTGGAAAGCTCACTCTTGCAAGACCTTATCTCTCCTAATTTTTCTGGTAAACATGCTTGTTAACTTGGCATGATATCTCACTTGCTAGATTTGCTCACAAAACCCTAAATATCCTACATTCTAAAAACATTGTTTGGCCAATGATGAAGACATCAATTCCTGAGTGTTAAGTGGCTCAAAGCTTGATATTTTTCCTCTTTTTTTGTATGGTTTCTTTTCTCCCTCCATTGTTTTATATTGCACAACAAACCCTAGTGAGATGAAAGGGAAAAACATGGATTCACTTGGAAAATAAGGAATTAGGGTTTCTTAATTTAGGTGATGGAATGTAGGGGTTAGGGAGGAGATATGTAGCTAGGGAGATTTTTGGGAGGTATATAGGGGTATTGGGAAGCTTAGGGAAGTGGATGATGACAAAAATAGTGTAGGGATAGGTTGTAGGAATTAAAACACATTCCTAACCCTAAAATTACCAAAAACACAACGTAGGAGCTAGGGTTAGGTATAGGGATTAGGGAAATGAGGGAGCAGGGATAGGGAAAGATTTGGGGAGGTGTGTAGGCTCTAGGTAAGGGTATTATGAGTAGAAAAACTAGTTTTTTTCTGCTGTATGTCAACCACAAGTGCCAAAACATGAATGTGTGGAGGCTAGGAGAGACTTCACCATTGAAATCCTGAGGAAATTGAGGAAAATAATAGTTTGTAGGGTATTAGTTACTTGAAAAGAAGATGCTGGAACCCTTGGTTGTTGAAGGAAACCCTTAAAGATGATCCTTTGCCCTCAAACAGTGAAAGCAAAACGTGGCCAATGAAAACGCAACGTGTTGTTGAAAAGCATGGCGTGAGAGAGGAAAAATGCTTTTAAGAGTGCAATTTCGATGATGAGTGTGCTTGGATGGATCTCACTAACAATTTGGAGCTCAATGTGATTTAAAAGAGTTATTGGAGTGTTTGAATGGTATTTTAAAACTCAAAATCACTTTTTGGCATATGTCATGGAATGACATCATCCTTCATTTGAAACCAAAAACCAAAGTGATGTGTTTCGCAACAATAGATTTATGAACTAAAGTAGTATCTTTACCTTTATTTTCTTTCCTAAAATGCTAACTCCCTTTATATTGGACTCAAGGCCATAAACATGGATTTTTTAATTTGAAACTAATATGATGATGACAATTACAAGTGATGACCTAGACCAAGACCTATATTTTAATTTGACTGATCCATGACCTGTACACTTGGAAAATAACATGACCATGATGAATAATGATAACTATGAATACTGAAGGGAGTAGCACTGACCTAGACACACTAGCCAGTGACCAAATTTTTATTTGAAGACCTACCGAAACCATAAAAATTTGAATTGGAACCCTAACAAAAAACCTTATAAGAGCATATTTGATCACTGGTGATAGGCAGAACTGACTATCACTAACAACTCCTACCTTTTACTTAATTCAATTCAAGCATATAAATATTTCACATTTACTAGTGGCAGGGTTCACTTTAATTTTACTTACGTAAATAATTATTGTAGCGTTTTATTTTGAAGAGTTCCTAGGGTGTTGAGGTTAAAGTTGGTAGTTAGTTATTAGTTGTTTCTTTGTTTATTTTTCTCTCTTCATCAAAGTTGTAGGCTCTAGGATCATTCCTAAAGGGTTGTAGCCTTTGACAAAGAAAAGATCATTTTCTCCAATGTTTTTCCTTGTGGGAAAAAAATATTTTAATAAAGGAAATAGTTTTGAGTTACCCCAGCTTTTTTGTGGGCTCAACCGTATTCATGTGGCTTAAAAAATAGGGAAACTACTCCAAATTCTTCTCACAATCCATTTCCAAAGTGACCCCTTTCGAATCATCAATAGAACCAAGTCCCATTTCAACACCAAATCTCCTATCTGCAAGTTCCTCTCCTTTTCTATTTTTTCAAATTGGGATTTCATTTTTTGCTCATAAGCTTCCATTTTTCCAAGGTCTTATTCTTTGTTTTTATAAGCTTCTATCAACTGATAGATTCTTTCATGCTTTGGGTTGGTTTCCTATTCCTCTTTTTGCAACAACTTCATTACTTGTAGCGTCATATTCATAGGAAAAATGACATTTGTTCCATATACTAGTTGATAAGGAGAAGTGCATATGTGCCTCTTAGTGCTTATTTTACATTCCTGTAGTGAATATTTGAGATTTGCATCCCAACCATTTTCATTCCTATTTAGCATCCTCTTAATTATTCTTATGAGATTATTGTTTGAGGATTTTGCTACCTGTTACCTTGTGGGTAATAAGTTGTGGGATGTACCAGTTCAATACCATAATCCTAACAAAATTATTTCATTCTAAATGACTTGAAGGCATAGGCATTATTTGTCAAAAGATTCTACGGATATCCAAACCTTGAGAGAATGCAATCCCTGAGGAATTTCATAATAACCTTCTCATCAACCCTCCAAGTCTGAATCTCTTCCACCAATTTTGTGAAGTAATTAGTAGTTATAAGGATATATTTGTGTTGACCACTTGAGTTTGGATGTTTTTATCCAATTCAATTTAATCCCCAATTCTAAAATGGAGATTGGAATTCAATAAGATTCAATGGAAGAGACTTCAACTTTTGTTTTCCTTCAAATATTTGGAATTTTGGACATGATCTTATAGCGAAATTAATGTCCTTGCAAGGAAGGCTAGTAGTATCAAACCTTCAAAATCTTGTATGCTATGGATTTCCATGATTGATGACCCCCATATATTCCATGGTGAAATTATGAGATAATCTCTTATATTTGGTCTTCAATAACAAGTAAGTAGGTGTTGTGGTGAAATCACAACCCCCCCCCCCCCATGTTTAATTTATTATCCTCATAATAATAATGGGTACCTTCTAAATAAATTATGGTTATATCGCCTTTTGCAACCTTCATTTGGTTAATTTGTGCAACATTTTTGTGAGATTTTCGTTTTTTTCATATCTACATTCTGATTTATTTATTTCATTAAATTTATTAGAATATTTCCATTGGTTCTCATTTCATCTCATTTGGACTCATGGTTCACAACTGGCAATTATCCAAAGTGTCCATGATTTTTACTGCATAGGCTAAAAAATGTACAAAATGTATATTATTTTAAATTTTGTAAATTAATTTATTTTAATATGTAAATATTGTTTTTCATTAAATTTTAATTAATTTTTTATTTTATTATTTTATTTTACTAATTGTCCTACAAAACCCACCGCAGCTGATATTGTATAATAGTTACAACTATATAATATAAATCTTGTATCTGAAAACTCGGAAGTTGGTTTAAATTCCAAATTTTGAAAACTCTAAAGATCCTGAGAATATCATAATAGTGGTTGTAGTATTTTTTTGGTATAAAAATAATATTAAATCGAATGCAGTTCTTCTTATTTGGTCGAGTGTTATTATAAGGGTGGTTGTAGTTCCATTTTGGATGGAGGGACCACCCCACGTGGCCCTTCTTTCCTCCCTCTTCACATCTATCCTTACCTTGGTCCCTCAACTCCTTATCCATCGCCCACCTCCTCTCAAACTTCCTCCATCTCGTAACTTTTTGATACATATCTCTGAGATCCCTCATCTCTGAGATCCGAAATCCACCTTATGACTCCCCTTACTTATCCCTTTTGTCTCCCTCCTTATCTTGTAACTCCTCCGTATGCCTCCTACATCAATTTTCACCGTGGCTCATATCATGAGCCAAAAAGCCACAATTCTTTTTAAAATATTTTATAATTTTTTTTAATTAATTTAATTTAATTGTTTTAACTTTTAAATGTTAAATTAATTTGAAATTTATATAATAAATTAATTTAATAATTTCTAATCATAATCTAATTTATAATTTTAATTAATTTGTATATAATTAATTAATTAATTAATATTTATTAAGTTAATTTAAAATTAGAAATTTTTAATTACAAAATATACAATTTTGACCTAGACATGCATTTTTTCAGAATTGTCGCAGTTTCGACACATTCAGTTTTGGTGGCTCATAACTTGAGTTTTACTTGGCCAAATGAGGCCCAAAATAGATCATTAGAAAGATAAAATTATAGATAATATTTTGATGTGTTTTCATGACTATATTTGGTCATGAACTGTGCCTAAAAACTAGATAAAAAATTAAGCTATGAATTTAAAATCAAAACTAATTTTCTGAGCTTTGTTGTTGCATTTTCATTTGCCCAAATATTCTATTGTTGCACATCCTTATGTTCTCTTTGACCAAAAATATATTTATAGGGATGAATGAGAAGCTTTGATTTCTTTTTATTCTATTTATTTAATTGGATTTTGATTGAAGAATTGGTTTTTCCCATTTTTTCTAATTCTGGTTTTAGTATGAAATTTAATTTATTTATGTTTTGCTTTTGATTTGTTTTTGGCATGAGATTTTTTGAATGGGATTAAGCACAACATATTGGGAGCAATGAGAAGGGACCAACAAGAAAGAATATAGAGGATTGACAAAATCAACTTCAACAATTCTTCATTTTTAGTTTTCATTTTTGTAATTAAATAGTAGTCTTGAAAAGGAGGAAGGGGTTCCTCTTCTTTGCAACTAGGGGATCTTGAAGAACTTTTGTAATATATTTTTGTAGTTGTAGTGTAGGGATAATAACTTATATCTGAGGTATTTTGGTGAATCTCTGTGTTTTTTTTTGCTGTACAACTGCACTTTTGAAAGGGACATAAAGTTGAGTTGCAGGGAGATATAGCATTTTTGAGCTCTGAAAGAGAATATTGTTTTTCACTACTGTAAGAAATTTCTCCAAGAATATGAAATTGCACATGGATTACAAAATTTGTAATGATTTTAATAAATTTTCATTCCAATGCACTCTTGCTTGGATTGTAAGTTAATCTCCTATTGCTGGAATTTCTCTAATTGATCTTAATTCTTATTCTAAGTAGTGTATTGCATTATGAAATTGAACACTATTATTGTATCGATTGTTTTATGCTATTTAATTTCTGTAAGAGCTATCTTTGAGGAGTAGGACATAATTAGAATTAATACAAATTCATTGAAATAGGAATGTACTGAGCAGTAATTATTTATTGTTTAAATACATTCCCATTTTGTTTTCTCTTTCATTAATTGAATGAAATACTTCTTTAATTAATGAAAAACATATAATGAATTCAATTGTTTTATTGGATTCAGGCATGTATTTCTAATGTGCTTTGATAACTATTTATTTAAGTGAGTTCGATTTGCATAAAGAAATCTGATAAATTGAAAATTTTTTTCCATATATAAATTTAATATTACTTTTTGAATTAAATCATCATATTAACAATCATCTTCCCCTATGTAGTTAGTTTATTTTCTCTTGAATTGAGAGAAGACTATCATTTTCCAATTTGAGATAGGATTAGCTTCTTTGCGTGCATATAGAATTAATCACTGCATCTGTAGAAGTCCCCTTACACAGAGGAAAAATTTAATGTGGCTTAGTGGAGCCCTTAAGTCAGCTTAAGGATTTTCTTTCTTGCATATGCACAACAAGATGAAAGATCTAATTTCTCTCTTTTGATTGACAAGAAATAGACAAACCATAAGCCAACAAAGCGAAAGAGATGGTAATTGGACCCAATTGAACCAGTCAGAACCACCAAATGAAACAGATAAGGGCTTAGTTAGGGCCTTGACCATGTGGTCTCCCTTACATGTTGATGAGCTCATTTTTATCCATCAACATTTTTTCCCCTACAAGGAGGGCATGCATTAAATTGTTTATTTGAAGATTTTAAATATTTTATCTTATTATTGTGGCTTCATATAAATTATCACCTTGGAGTTGATATACTGGGTTTCCACGAGTTTCCACTCCAATAAAAGTAGTTGAGACTCTATTGAAGGTAAAATTCGATGGTAAGACTTCTGCTTTTGATCATCTCCTTCAGTTTATTTAAATTGTTATAATTTCAATATTGACAAAGGTATTATTTGTAGGATCTTTACTCTTACACTAACATATAAAGCTAAATAATAGTGTCAATCTTTTCCACTTGCCTCTATACATAGCTGGAATGAATTTTCAAAAAAAATATTCACACTTTTCAAGAATACGATTACGAAAATGTGTGTGATTAGTTAGAATAATTACGTAGCATGAAAGGTGAGACTTTGGATAATTTTCTAATTAGATTTAAATTAGTTTTGATGCAATTTTCGTCCAAATATTTTCTACCTAAATTTAAACTAATGGGATGGTTTAAAAACTTAGTTCCTTTGTCCTGTAATTCTAAAAATTACAAAGAACTAAAAAGCACTTACACTGATGACGAAGATTCAATTGCTCAAAATGACAACGTTGATCCTCCAAAAATTAAAATTTCAAATATTTTTAATCATCAATTTCAACGAAAGGTTGTTGTTTCTCAAACAAATGATGACGATCTTATAATTTCTCCAAATTTAAATAATGTTGCATTGTCTGATGAAATAGAAAGTCAACAAGATGTAGAGTACACTAGCATCAATCAGCATCAATTAAATCAACAAGAAAATCATCTAGAGAATGTCAGCAATACACAAACTGTTGCAATTAATTCAGAACCTTATTTTGATGGTAATTATCAATCTCAAACTTCAGAGAAGCCTAACCAAAATTTGCAGATTGATAAAACATTTGACATATTTTATTTTTGGGAAGACATGGATCAACAATTTGAAATTTGCAATGATACAAATGTGGGAAAATCTTTTGTGAAAAGTGAGCAAAATTCTATAAATAGAGAAACTTTCAGGTATAAAAATTCAACCTCTTATTTTTGTCTCTATCCTGATATTTTTAGTAACAATAATTTAATTCATAATCAATCAACACTCTCTCTCAACACAAATTTAATTTTAGAAAACAGTGGAGTTGTCATTAATGATGTATTATTTTCTAATTCAGATATTGGTGGAGAAAATTCAATCAATAAGATTTTCAATGATCATGGAGATTCTCTTAATCTTGCATGTAATTTTCAGTTTAGTTCTGATTTATTTTTTTCAGAGGAAAAGAAAAATAATGAAATTATTTATGATGATGACTTGAAAAATGGAAAAACTCATCCTTTATTCTCTTCCAAATTGGTTTTGATTGATTCCCATATTCCCAATTCCTTAAGCAAATATATTTTTGAAGATGAAAAGAACATTAATAAAGAAACTATTTTATTTAATTATCATTTTCAATCATTTTATCATCTTAGTGATTTTAGTGTTCACGAATCTATCCCAATATTTGATTCCTACAATGATGAAGTGCAATTTTTGGATCATAAGCTTGAAATATTTCCATTCCCACAAATGAATGCTAAGAATAATTTTATTTTCATATTTTCTACTGACAGTTGTGGGAATTTTTTTTTTTTTGCAAATGAATCCCAGATATGTTGTCCCATTATTTGTAACATTAATGTAAATTTTAATTTCCTTTGCCTTCATTTTTATCAGTTTGATTTTATGTTTCTTTCAAATTTCATTTTTGAATATCTGAAAACAATACGTTAGCACTTTGAACATGATGAATCCAGACTCTCCTCAAGTGCATTAATGAGATTATATGAAAATAAATTCCAGAAATTTAAGCATGAACATCAACTACTTCTTATGTTGAAATATTATTTGTTCATGTTTGGCCAATTCATTTTTGGGTTTTAAATGAGTTTTTTCACAATTTAAGGCACTTGAAAGTACATCATTACACTTTGGCCAACAATGTAATACTTTTAGAAATATTCTGAATTTCCATCCATACTTTATTGATTTACCTGAAAAATGTTTTGGATCCCTAATTCTCCATAAGATTTATTTCCGTGAATTTATTCTGTACATAATACCAAAAATTTTCAACAGGATTCAATATTTAAAAATATATCATTCAAGCCTGGCCTATTATTTTCTCTTCCTTTGAACTCATTTCAATAATTAATGGAAATACATACTAATTATTATGATCCCCTAGGCAGATTTTTGGCAGAATTTCAATGTAAGAATTTTATGAATAAATTTATTTTGGTAAACTTGTTAGATGTACATAGTGCGGTGCATTCGTCTTTTAATAATTTAACCGGAGTTTTATTCCTGTTGTTTATCTGTAAAAAACTTATATACGCTAGAAATAAAATTCTTGAATGGATACATTGGAAGTATGACTATACCTAGTCATGTTTCCTCTCATCCAGTTAGGATAGGTGTAGAATTAGTGTAGCTAGTTTTTTTTTTTTTATTTGTTTCTCCTTTAATAATACAGGTAGAAGAATAAAGCGAGTAGTCAGCCCTTTTCTGATTATAAAAATTTTCTAGGGAATATCTAATTTCTTATCGGAATTACTTCTGGTTTTTGTACTTTGTATTGGTTCTTCTCTTCATATTTCATTTCTTTGAAAATTTTCAATATGAGTCAATAATAATATTCCATTTTTCATTGATGTAGCTGAAATGGAATGCTTAGCTCTTTCTTGTTCATATTTTTCTAGGGTCTACAACTTATCAAATTTTAAATGTTAAATTAAAGAAGGCCCATAAGCAAAGGAAAATCACCAAATATTGCAGAAAGTTGTAAAAGTGTTCCTATCTAGGATTTTACCTTTGCCTTTTTGAAATGGAAACAATAAATGGCACCCAAGGGGGCTTCTGATTTAATTTTCCCTTAGTTAAATTGCGAGAGAAATTAAAATTCCATCACATGACAACTTGTATTAGTTAAATAAGTCAGAAAGATTGAGTTAGCTTGGGAAATTCGAGTTGAGGGTCAAAGAGGAGACATGTAGAGGATTTTCCTATTTTTAGGGGGTCCAGTTATAGTTATTTTTGAGTTGTAATTAGTTAACTAAATTAATTGAGTTAAAATAATTTTAACTAGTTATAACTGAGATATGAGCTAGTGATAGGTCTAGTGAATTAAATCTGATTTAATTCACAGGTAGTGATCAATCGGTTAACTGATGGTTTACTATAAATAGTTTTTTAGTGTAAGTTCTAAGGAAGGCCCAGTTGGAATTGGGGTTAAAGAGAAGATAACTATCAGTTGTATAATTAGAAAATTGTACAGGTCATGCATGAGTTCACTAGAAAGCCTTAGATGAATTACACAATCAATTCCAAGGAATTTCCTTATTAATAGAGCCATAATTCCTCCAATAATGCATAATAAAGGTTGGGTAGACATGGGCTAAGAATCGGTTAAGTATTGGACTGAATTTTCCTAGATTAGTTTGAGATAATTAACAGAGTGCAGAGGTTTCTCAGTGAGGGAAATAACATTGTATTTTTTCATGGTCTTGACTTAATGAAATATACAGATAACGGGGTTTTGAGCAGTTTCTTTCCCCAAATACATCTTGTGTTGTGTGATTGATAAATTATTTCTCTTTCATGTTTGTGATTATGCGATCTTGTTTAGTTTCCGCAAATTTGTAGAAGTGATTCAATATTTTATTTTAGTACATTACATGATCACATTGAATCCACTAGTTGAATTTATACATGGCATTAGAGCAAGAATAACAATAGAAGAGAAGAATCAGAGTTTGTTTTTAACAATTATATCAAATATGCATATCTATTCTTCAGGACCCAGCAACAGATTAAGATGTCTTTCAATGGCTTGGGACTCAAATATGCACTCGAGGGAAATTAGAATTACATAACATGGAGGGACCTAATGGAGGTAGTTCTTGAGGAAAAAATATTGTAGGCATCATAGACAGTGATATTCCCAAGCCCACACTATCAGATGCTCAACCTCTTGATGCATGGAAGAAGAATGTAGCAAAGGCGAGAAGGATATTATTAGAGGGATTTTGAGATCATATTGTATTGAGTTCCCATGGAAAGGAAACACCATATGCTATGTGGAAGGCCTTAAAATTTTTGTTTCAGAATAGCAACGACCGCAGGAAGCTGGTGCTGAAAGACAATCTCAGAAAGATCAAGATGGAGAAGGGCAACACAATCCAAAAATACTTGACAAAGTTCACTCAATGCTGAGATGAGCTTGGATGTGTTGGGGTGATAGTTTTCGATTATGATTTGGTGAGCCTAGATATTTTAGGCCTTCCCAAGAGTTAGCATAGCTACCGAGACTATGTGAGTGGGAGGGAGAAGCAACCAGACTGGGAGCGATTGTGGTTCAACTTGGTACAAGAAGAGATTCAACGGAACACCAGAGATGGATCCTCATCAAATACTGATGATGAGGATAACTGTACCTTGGATGGAAATGTGAACAAAGGAAAGGTGTCCCATTGCAAATAAAATTCCGTCAAGTCAAGAAATAAGCGAGACTTGTCAAAGTTAAATGTTTCAACTATCATGAGTATGGACACTAGGCCACAAATTGTCCACAAAAGGAGACCAAAAATAAGGCCTTAGGAAAATCAGTAGGTGAAGCACTTGCTACAAAATTCAAGTTGGATTTCACTCTCATCACATGCATGGTGTCATTGGTGATGGGTTATGTGTGGTACTTGGATAGTGGAGCTTCATTCCATATGACCGGAAATAAATAATTCTTCAGTAGTTTGGCGGAGAAGGATCTCCAGATGCAAATCGAGAGGGGTGACAATTGAAGATATAATGCTACTGGTGTTGGTACAGTTACCTTTCAAAGAGATTCAAGAAAACCCCTCACATTAAAATATGTCATGCATGTTCCTGGTTTAAATAATAATTTGGTTTATGTTGCTATGTTGGAATATCGTGGCTATGATGTGATCTTTAGTGAAGGAAAGGTGTTCCTTCATCACAAAGCCATGAGATAGGTGAAAAATATTAAGGTTCGAGTAAAGAGCCTCTACAATCTAGATGTAGAAAACCATGTTCCATTGACCACACAAGCAGAGAAGGTGGAGAGTTGAGACATCGATAAGTTATGGCACAGGATATTGGGCCATCTTCATCATGGCGCTTTGAAGATCATGCAACATATTTATACAAGACTTCCAAAGGGTGCGCTTACACAGAGAGATACATGCAAAGAGTGCACATTGGGGAAGTATATCAAGGCCACCTTTCACGAGAAAAGGTGATCCTTGAGAGAGGTCACTCAGACCTATGTGGACCATTTTCGACAGCCTCCACAACAAAGCATAGGTATTATGTGATTTTTGTTGATGATTTTTCAAGGAAGTGTTGGATTTTCTTCATGCAAAAGAAAGATTAGACGTTCTCCAAGTTTTGTGAGTTCAAGGCACTTGTAGAAAGATACAGGTTAGAAGGTGAAGGCTCTGAGGAGCGATAATGGTGGAGAATATATCTCTAAAAAATTAAAGAACTTAAGGGCCTCAGAAGGAATTCAAAGAGAATTGATAGCACCTCATAACCCACAGTAGAATGGGGTTGCAGAAAGAAATAATAGAACGATTGTGGGAGAAACACGAGCTATGTTACATGATCAGGGCCTACTGTTACATCTGTGGGTGGAAGCATACAATACAATAGTATGTATGCAGAACATAAGTCCTCATCTGGGATGAGTATACCAGAGGAGGCCTTTTCAAGTAACAGACTAGATGTGTCATATTTTAAAATATTTAGTTCATCTGTTTATTTCCATGTAACCAAATATGCCAGGAAGAAGCTAGAGCCAACAACAGATTTGGGGATATTTGTGGGGTACACTGATACACCTCACAACTATTGAGTGTAATTTTCAGAACACAGGATGACAATGGTCAGAAGAGATGTGAAATTATATGAAGATAAAGCCATGCGATTGTCCCTTAAGAGGGATATTGAGTTACATGCAATTGAGGAGCTCTGGGCTCCAATGGATGAACCTCAGGATGTGGAGCATCCACAAGCATAGGAAAAGAGAATGGTAGAAACCACTCATGAAGAGCCATCCACCAAAGATGGAAGGAAGCACACTAGAGAGGCTGTCAGATTGTTGCTAGATGTGAGAGAGAATGTGGGAGCACCCACATCACAATGCAGGCAAAGAAGGTCCCCAAAGTGGTACACTAGATACATGGCTCTTATGAGTGAAGGTACTGAGATAGAACTATCATGTTTTGAGGAAGAATTGAAACAACCAGTGTGGGTTGATTCTATGGTTGAGGAGTATGACTCCATTATAAGAAACTATGCATGGGAAGTTGTCCCAAGACCAGTGGGGAAGTTAGTTGTAGGATCCAAGTGGGTCTACAAGGTGAAGAAGACAAGAAATGGGAGTGTGTAGAAGAAAAATCCCATATCTGTAGCCAGAGGGTTCTCTAAGGTGAACGGGTTTGACTATAATGAGACTTTTTCACCATTCGCAAGGTACTCATCTATCAGATCCATCCTTACACTCTCAGTGAAAATGTGATGGTAGATACATCATATGGATGTAAATACAACCTTTCTCAATGGATTTATTAAGGAAGAGGTGTACATTGAGTAGACAGAAGGTTTTGAGACCTTAGATAGGGAGTCACATGTGTACATACTCAAGAGAGCATTATATGGGTTGAAGCAAGCACCTTGTGCTTGGTACACCAGAATCGACAACTATTTCTCCAGGTTGGGCTTAACCAAGAGTGAAGCAGATGAAAAACTATATCATATTGTGGTTGATGGTAAGATTTTGATTATTGTACTTTATTTTGATGATATGATACTAACAAGTGATGAACATCTTATAAAGTCTTGGAAAGAGGACCTTGCAAGAGAATTTGAGATGAAGGACATGGCGACCTTGCACTATTTCCTGGGATTGGAAATATGGAAAAGATATGGGGAGTTATTTGTATCTCAAGGAAAGTATGCCAATGAGATCCTCAGGAAGTTCCACATGGAGGGAAACAAACCCATGAAGAATCCTCTAGTAGGAAACTGGAGGAAGGAGGATGCTACTTTAGGTGAAGTAGTGGATGCTACTATTTTCAGGCAGCTTGTGGGTTCACTCATGTATTTGGTGAATGTACGACTAGACATATGCTATCCATTTAACCAACTTATTCAAGCTATGGTTAAGCCTACCAAAATCTTTTGGAAGGCAGGAAAGCATGTATTGAGATACCTCAGAGGCACTACAGAGTATGGATTATGGTACATAAAGATAGAGGGAGTGAAGCTTCAATGCTTCACCGATGCACATTGGGCAGGGAGTCCATCCGATAGGAAGAGCACATAAGGGGGCATCTTCAGCATAGGATCAACAACATTTTCCTATTACATCAGGAAATAAAGATCAATTTCATTCAGTTCTATGGAGGCAGAGTACATGGCAGCCAGCTAGGTAGCATGTGATGCCATCTAGATGAGGAAGATACATTTTTACTTTGTTTGGTCGATAGGTGGATCAAATGTTGATACATTATGATAACCAAAGTTGCATCAAACTCTCGGTTAATCGAGTTTTTCATGACAGGTCCAAGCATATTGATATCCGATATCACCATGTAATATTCCTACTTAGCCTAAGCTAAGAGGAATATTCATTTTTGTTTTGATTTCTGTTGCATGAATAAATGAATAAAGGAGGACATGTAAAACTCTTGAAAAGACTAAATAAATCAATGCCCATATGAACAAGGATAAATCAGGGCCATATAAATAAATCACTTGCAGGTGTGAAAGGGGTTTGAGCTGTGAGACTGGGTCAACCTTGACCAAATCTACAGCATTGTCTAGATTCAATGTATCTCATGAAGGGACAACGTAGTTCTAGAAGGAGGCCGCTCATGTGAAATGAGCTAACTCATCAAGGTGGTTGAGGGTTTGCAAAGGCTTTAATCTTATAAAAGGAAGGGGAAGGCAGCGAGAGAAGGTTGTTGATTGATTATATTTATGAGTATCTTGTCTGTTTAGACATGGTTTAGAAAAATACTATTCTCTGCTGTTTAGTGGAGAATTGTGCTGCTTAGCACTTGGAGTTCCTATGCAGAGATTTCACCTCTTCCCTTGAGGATTCTTGGAGGAGTTTTTGTTGATTTGATCCACTATCAGGCTTTGGGCCAAGATCTACTTCGAACTGCAGCGTAGATCCAGTGAGGGTTTACTTGCTTTTGTAAGCTGCAGCAAGTGGGATTCTAGATCTGATTAGATCTAGCTTGTATTGGAGCCTCTTCTCATGGAGTGTGTCTTTTAACCTCCTGGAAGAGTGCATCCACTGTTTGAGCTTCAGATTTGTATCTTTGAATCAGGCCATCATTTTTATTCAAGCTACAGTGCATTTTTCATTGAGGAACTGCATTATTTTCATTAGAGGTTCGGCAGGGTGTTTTGATCCCTTTTCTGATGAGAGATCTCTGGTGCTAGGCTTTTCCTTTCACTTTGGTGATCCAAAGATTAGCTTGCTGATCCATGTTCTGTTTAGATCTGATCTATTTTAATGTAAATACATCTTCAGACATTTCTAAAGCATTTTGCAGATCTACAACTTAAAACTCACATCTACTCTCTCTTACGCATGATTTGGTCAAAACCCCAAGGGGATCTTGTTAATAAAACTATCTAGTTTCCAGATCTAAAATGGATCTGATGTTTTGTCCACAGATCTTTCCTAGATCTTAGTTGTAATATTCAGCTACTGCAGCTCCTCAAAATAATGATGTTAAGCCATTTTGTAGTTTATATATGTGTTGCAGCCTTCTTTTCTGAAGATTTCTGGCTCTATTGCCTCTTGTATTCTACTGTATATTGAAAAAGCTTCATTGTAATTCTGATTTGCTGCTGTATATTCGTAATTTAATCATATTTGATGGCCTCCTGCTCATACTATCCAAGACTGCGTTATTTCTGAAGCAGTTTTTTGTGCATAGTTGCAGCCCCTCTTGTAGGGTGTTTTTCAGCTAGACTAGGTGGTGGGAGATCTGTTTACCACACCTAGTTCGATTTGTTTTTTCTACCCTTTTGGATATAGACTCTAGATCTACTAATCTAAGGGATCCAAGGGTTGTAAACTCATTTCTGTGCATCAATCTCACGGGAGTGCGTTATTTTAGCAGGCTTGCTGTGCTATTCCATATTTGGAATATTACACACCATCTCAAAGATTGTGTGCAGAGGAAGATTATTTCATTAGAGTAAATTCCCATTGAGGAGCAAGATGCAAACATCTTGACGAAGACACTCTCATGAGGAAAATTTTTGTTCCAAAGAGGAAATATCGGGGTAGCAAACAATCCCTTTCTTCTTGAGAGGAGTGTTGAAATGGAAACAAGAAATGGCACCCAAGGGGGCTTCTAATTTAATTTTCCCTTAATTAAATTGGAAGAGAAATTTTAATTCCATCACATGAAAACTTGTATTAGTTAACTAATTCAGAAATACTAAGTTAGATTGGGAAATTTTAGTTGAGGGTCAAAGAGGAGGCATGCAGAGGATTTTCCTATTCTTAGGGGGTCTAGTTATAATTATTTGTGAGTTGTAATTAGTTAACTCAATTAATTGAGTTAAAATCACTTTAACTAGTTATAAGTAAGAGATGAGCTAGTGAGAGGTATAGTGAATTAAATCTGATTTAATTCATAAGTAGTGATCATTCAATTAATTGATCATTCACTATAAATAGTTGTTGCATGTCAGTTATAAGGAAGACCTAGTTGGGATTGGGGTTAAAGGGAAGATAACTATCAGTTGTATAATTGGAAATTTGTACAATTCACGCATTAGGTCAGCAACAATCCTCATATGAATTGTGCAATCAATTCCAAGGAATTTCCTAATTAATAAGGCCAAAATTCCTCCAGGAATGTGTAAGAAAGGCTCGGTACACATTGTATTGTTTCATGGTATTGACTTAATGAAATATAGAGATAGCAGGGTTTTGAGCAGTTATTTCCATAGATACATCTTGTGTTGTGTGATTGATAAATTCTTTCTCTTTCATGTTTGTGATTATGCGATTGTATTTGGTTTCTATAAATTTGTAGAAGTGATTCCGTATTTTTTTTTAGTACATTAGAAGATCGGATTGAATCCATTGGTTTAATTTCTACATTCCCATTCCAAATTTTACATTTTCCAAGTTCAGTTTCACCTTTTCACTACACTCATTTATCATACAACCACTTTAGTCACATTTCATTCTTCCGAGATGACTCAAAGCCTCTAATTTGTAAATATTTGAATCTCAAGTTTCCCCTTTTTCGTATTTCCTTCATAAAAGGTTTCAAGATATTTCCCTCAAGACTCCAGAACTTTAAGCTTATTGGATTCTCGAGTATGTATTATATCGGAAGTATTTTAAAATATTTTTCAAGATTTATCATTTGAGAAATCAATACCTCAGAACCTCAAAAACAAAAAATATTGGAAGCATTTTAAAATACGTTTTGAGATTTCTAGCCCGAGATCCATGTGGACTTTTTTTGATCGTCATGCCCAATTTCCTTGTTTTCTCAATAAAACTCTTTGTAAAGTAAATGGTTCCACTTCGTTGTTTTTTCTTAGAGCTTTTAAAGTGGTTTTCAATATTTCAAATACCCGATTTATTCCTCCTTAATCATATTATTGAATCTTGGACTCCTTTTGTCAGAAGCTTATTTTACATACAGTACAAGATTTATTTCCAAGATTCCTATTTCTCTTTAGACTGAGCCTCTTAATATCTTGAATTAGTGAGATATAATACTAATGTAATTTCTTTGGCCTATGGTCAATTCATCCATTACTAGACAACATGGCCTATCACTATGCTCACATAGAGTCCTCTTTGATTATCTCTGTATTTTTACGATTATTTCCATGTTATCCAAGTATTCGAGAGATTGGATGTATTTTCAATTGTAATTTCATTAAACCTCAAGCATTCATTCCTCAGGATGACTTTGTGACTTCAAGGATATCCATGCTTCATAGTGTGTGCACATGGATCCTATAATTGTTCTTTCATTGGGCGCTTGCTTACGTTTTTGTATTTCTCTCACTATTTGATTCTCAAATCATCATCCTTGTCATATTTTATTGTGCATCCTCATTTTATTTTCAAGTAATTCTTGAGCAACCATTATAAAAATACAGTCAGCTGGTAAGCAAATACAAAATATGAAAAGGTAATGGATCTTGGTCTATTTCAAATCCTCTTGTGATTCACTTGTCTTTAATACATCACTCCATATTTGTCATACAAAATTCAAGTCCTCTCCATACACACATAAGTGTTACATAGGTTGGGGCTTGGTCTTGATTTTTGAAATTTTATGTAAACCTTGGAATCGATATGAAATCTGAAAAAACAAAGAGAATAATTGCTGCTACAGTTCATAAAGAAGCACATCTTCATTCTCACTTATGATGATACTTCAAATTCCTTGAACATAAATCATATTTTTCTTGTATTTTTCTGCTCATTTCAGTTTATATCTAATAAGTGATGATTTTAGGTCAATAAAAGCTTCAAAGAGTACAACTTCTTCATGCTTTTAATTCAAATAAAAAGAATATGTTATATTTTCTTGGAGAAAATCAACATCTTTCAGGTAAAATTAAATGAAATTCTTCAAATGGTAAGACTCATATTCCCATTTTCATCCTTTTCTATTTCTTTGTATTTTTCTTTCATTTTTATTTTTAATTTTACTGATATATATCTCTATTTTGCAGGTCTCGAATAATCATTACACCCCTACCGGCTCAAGTTTGGCACTAATATTCCTTGTTGTTTTATTTTAAGTTTTAGAAGAGCAGTAACAATGTTCAACAAATCAACTAAATTAGGGAGTCTCTGAACTTTTAGTTTGTTTCTCAGGCATTGCTTTTATTAGAAAATTGTTAAGATGTTTTCATGCAGCCTTTGTTTTAAAACAAAAAGTATACAAAGGGTATAAACTTCTCTTTTGGCTTGATTTTACTTCATGACTGTTATTCACCTTGCGGTTAAGAGATTAATTTATTATAACTCTACAATATAGAATTCATTAAAATTTCAACCTAAGATGAACACAATATCCCTCTTTTCAATTTGGGTTTTTCCTTAATTTTTACTTCCCTTATTTGAAATTTTTAGAGTATGTTAAGTTATTCTTTTGCTTCAATTTGGATTTCTTCTTCCTTTTTACTATTGGTTATATTTTGGTTTTGGTGATACAGAAAATATTTATTTAGAAGGAATTTTTTCATACCCAACACTGATTGGCATACATGGGAAATTTGACTTTGTCTATTTCAATGGGTTTCATTTAACTTCAAAGGATATTTTTATGGAATCCTAAAGCCCTCTTGCCTTAAATATTTTCCATGGAGGAACATGCATCCTTTCTAAGTGATATCGTTCATCTTTTTAAGGAAATAACTGACCTTAGTTTAACTCAATGGATCCCTCCAATCTCTCAACTTTATAAAAGCCTCTGAATTGATAGTCATTGGAAAGGATATGGAATCAACATTATGGAAGTGTTATATCCATTTGCTTAAGTATCTATTACCATCTCACCCCTTTCATTCAACTACATCATAAACATACCTCATAAATGTGCTTATCAAAAGGGTGATCAAAAGGGGAAGCATGGGAAATATAAGTAAACCTGTTGAGGCAATGGACACTCGTTGATAGTGGGGCCATGCTTGTATGTTATAAAATACAACTTCTTTGGGGTACTGACCAAGCTTGATGGAAGCAAAGAAATGTCAGAGACCACTTATATCAATGAATACATGATTTATCTAAAAATTTGTATTTGTGCCTTCTTCTATCACTCATACGAGGTAATCTTAAATATTAAATATTCCCCAAAATTCAGATTCATGGTTTTAAACTCAATCTGCCTTGAGTACTTGTCTTTTTTAACTTATATTACTTGGTTCACTAATGTGGGATCCCTAGGAAATTCTTTACCGTTTGAATGCTTAATAGAATTCATCATTTTAACCTTTGGGTAAAGTTAATCTCATCATTTTTAACCAGAGATAATTAGTTCTTCCCCATGTGTCGCCATTGTTGTGGTGAAATGACAACCCCCCATTTTTAATTTATTATCCTCTTAATAATAATGAGGACCCTCTAAATAAAATATGGTTATATGTAACAACACCAAGTTATATATCATGCTCATCATAAACATGTAACCTAATCATCAAGCTATTATCATACAACAAAAACAAGTTAACCCATAACATGCTCATCAACAACATATTACATAACTAATGATAAAACAACAATAGAAATCCATAACACCATAGGTTGATATCATTCATTACTATCCGACCAATGTACATTTAACCACACTAATCAACTAACATCTATAATGTATGTAACCATAACATCAATAGAATGAAAGGAACACTCAAAACCATAATGCATATGACCACGCTGATGAACTATCATTTATCATGCACGTAACTAAAATAACAATGGAATGCCAAAGATATAGGTAACCATAATATTTACAACAACCATGAGTCCCTTACTTGCGTGCCGAACATACCAACTTTGTATAATGATCTTCTCTTGTCCCAAAGTCCATTATTGTAACTTCACTTTAATGATCTACATCTACTACTCTATCTCAGGAAAAACATTAGCATCATAACATACCAATATCATCATGATGACCTAATTGCATACAATGACCTCATGGACAATAATCTTAACCATACTAATGTACACGGACAATGCACACGCATGATCAAAGAGTAAACAAGCATGAAAGACCAATGCATGTCCAACATATAACATCATGCAAGAACACATACATGGCCAACACATAAGCATGACCAATATGTGCTACTAGCATAAGAAGGCAATGCATGTACAATATGTAACAATATGTAAGCAAGTGTGCATGAAAAATACATGAACATGAACATTACATAACCAATCATACGCACATGGCGATGCATGTCATGGTGAAACCAACAACCTACTCATGGCGACATCACTGTAGCCATGACCAACACCATGCGCATGCAAAAAACACACATGGACCATAATCATACTAAACATGCATGAAACCAACATAAATGCATGATCAAACACCACCCATCCAGTCCAAAAGTTGAACCATGCTCTAATACCACTCTGTGGTATCAGATATCACACAAGGAGAACAAAAACCAAAAACCACCATCATGCATACACAATAATCACATGGAAAATAAGCATGAGGAACATATATGAAATTAACATGTATGCACAAAAAACACACACAACCCAAGGAGAGCACAACCATGCTCTGATACCACTCTGTAACACCCTTTTCCCACATCTACCCAAGTACCTAGCCAAATGAGTTAGACATGTGATGAGAGGCTACAAATAAGAGATTCAAACTCTTAGGTGGACTTAAGGAATTGAAATCGACGGAAACACCAAAAACAAAATTTACACTGCAACATTGACATCCCCAAGAGGTAACACAACCTTCTAGGGACCTATTCCGTGAGGGGGGACTGATTTTTAGCCCCTCTGAGGCTTATTCGCAGGCTTGTAAGGGAAAGGGAGTGGCATTAGACCCTATAGTCGTGGGATATCATTTTTAATGTATCGGCTAAGTCCCAAACATTCAATTTTGTGCCTACAGCTTTGGGATTTGTGCCACATTTTCAGCCCCTGAGCCCAGGTCACTACCCAGAACTTCCTATAACTCTAGGAGAGGGTAAATAAAATTTTAAAAAAATGTACAAAATAAATCAAATCGTTAGGAACTCATCCGGACCCACCCATCCATGACAGGAATTTCGTCAAACATTTCATAAACATTGCATCTATAGGTGTAAAAAACAAAAATAAACATAGGGGTGTAATACTTATCTAAGAACTATTAAGAAGCATTTCTCCCTTACATATTTAGCTGCAATATAATCTATTTGACCATAGATACATATTATATTAATTTACAGGAAAAAGAAATAGATAGAGCCATACATCATCACTAATAAAATACATGCTTATAACCAACATAATAAAAACAAAAATACCATGGATATAACATCAATGAAATATGCATAATAACCAATACATTTGCATACTAAATACCAAATGAATAAGCTCTTCATTACTGAATGTAGAAAACCAACTGGAGATGGGACTTCCACATTCCACCCGACCATAGATTGGTTGAGCCAAATCTTAGTTCACCCAATCACCCCCGTGCCATATTCCAAGCATGAATGTGGGACTCAAACCGAAAGAACCAACCATGGATCTTGAGGCTAAACCACCTCACCCTCGTCAATAAACATGTCATAACTGGCTTTACCGTGATCTACCCTGATCACTAGGCCAACATAAGCATATATATCACCAGATTCTCTCCACCTAAACCATGAGGAATTTTATAGTCTCCTAGTCTCTCTGGATTTATTGCAACCCACCATCTGAATCAGGGGTCACTTGGACCTAAACTGAGACACCACCCTCTAGTCTTTACCGTATATCCTGCCATTCATTGGCAAGGATTCCTAGGCCTAATCAAGGGAAAACACCTTTGAGGATTTACCACAATCCAAACGTGGATCAATAGACCCTAAACAAAGGCAACACCTCTCAGGCTTTACCCTAACCCACAGTTTGAATTAGGGGTGACTAGGCCCTAAACCAATGCAACACATAAATTGGTTTTGTGTTATAAAAATAAGAATATTCAGAGATCCACCTCACTCATCTTCGAATCCATCTTGTAATACAACTAAATAAAAACATGAGAACTCTACAACACCATGGCTATTTGAAAATGGTAAGGATAGGTTGAAAACACTGTCACATTTGGAAAAACCCATGCAAAGACAGCAAAGAACCACATGCAATGTTTATTCCAAATATAGCAGTGAAAATACACATGCATATCAATACCTGCCAAGAATACTAATGTAGCTACTTGATTCTTGCTCCTCCTTACTTGATTCGTCCTTTTTCCTACTTTCTTGCCATACTTGCTCAAATGAAAAAGTTCTCCAAAAACTCTAAGTGTCCAAGGGTGAGACAGAGAGATAGAGAGAGAATATTGATAGAGCTCCAAAATTTAACTGAAAAAAGGTAGAAAAATGTTTCCAACTGATCCTCATAATCCTTCTTATCAATGAGGCCTCTATTTTCTTCATTTCCATTATTTTCCTTCATTTTCCTCACATGCAACCTGTGACCTTTCAACTCCCTTTTCTCATATTTTCCATTATTTTCATAAATAAATGTGCAAAATATGTGATTTTCCTTTCCAAAACCTTAGCCATTGCCTTTTCCAATTTCCTTAGCCATAATAAACCGAAGTGAACACTGCTAAGATTTTTTTCCCAACATTTAGCTTGGAATAAGTGTCCCATCAACCGTGGTTATTATTTTTAACTTTTATTACATGGAATTTTCACTAGGGATGTTACAGACCCCTCCCCCTTGGGGGACACCTTCCTCGGTGTTCAACCACACATATACCTAAAAAAAACCACTAAAAATAAAAGCATACTGCACATGGAGCTTTATAACATATCTTGTTGCAGTATTTACAATGATCATTCTGCTAAAAACATGGAAGAATACCACATAATGGAGCTTTATAGCACAACTCATTATGGTATTTACAATAATATACACATATACACATTTTCTCAACCAACAAATAAAAGGAAACGATGCATGTATCATCAACAAGGGAATCTAGAGGCTCACACCTCCACCCTCAAATTAATACCAGGATTCACCTCCTTTCCAAGAAGTCCATAATCCATTGTCAAAGTAAAAGTTGCATCTAATGTCATGAACTACAATATTGCACTATTTTACTCTCAATGAATAGTTACCAACTCATTTTTCCAGGGCACATTCCCAATGTTCTTCTGATTCCATCTCGCAATGCTAATGACAAAAACAAATCCACCTTGACCTTCCCTTTTATGCTATGTAGTCCCTTGGGAAATATGGTAATCACCTTCCGTGTAGCCACTCACCTTCTAAGTTCCCCGATATCCCTTATCTTTGGTGATCCATCCCATGGCAAGGATTTTTCACATCAGAAGATACAAAAACCAAGGAATATACCTTCCTCAAAAGCATCATACGGGTCATATCATGCTCATGGAAATCAATGAACACTATTGGGTACCAGTGTCCCAAAATGGCCCTACTCCTTAAGTGCTTTACCAACATACTTCTTCCTATTTTAATTCCTTTTGTTGACATTATTAGTCCTTGTAGTCAGTTTCATCCACACAACCAGGCATTGCATGTTTTCCTATACCAAGCTCATAACTACCATTAGATTCCCCCAGATGTCGGTGACATAAGTGGAACGAATACCAATCATCTCTCCCACGCCCTTAAGGACGGAAATCTACAGTGCAGAGCCTCACCCGCTGCGGATCCTCAAACCGTTAGCCATCCACACGAGATGAACGGAATAAGGCATGATGAAGAGACATTTTTTACATTGTTACCCCATCCAGGGTACCCCTATGTAGCAATCATCATAAATTATTAACATGATTGATATGACTATCAGCCATTACTCTTCCCTTGAGCCTTCTCAAGAAATTGGATATGGCACGCAGCCACGTGCGAGGCTCACTCATGACCATCCCCATCGCATGTGTCCTAGACCTTATAAAATGATGGGCCCTCAGCCCAAAGAGACTCACAGTAAGTTCTGTCAGTATTTCCTTTTGATTCCTTTTTTACCCACCTACGCCACCATTCCGTCACACAACCCTCTGCCTAGAGTTGCATTGTGCAAACCCCTCTCGGCTATGACTACCCAGCTTGCGCATCTTATCCCTGACCTTTCTGCTCCTCTAGCCTCTGATATTTTCTATCCTCCTGCTGCGTACCCTTCCATTGAAGCCTCTCCTCTTCTTCAGCGAGCAATGGATCCCAGATTGCATCAAAGAACCATCTACGATGGACAGAGAGGGGCTCCCCTTGGACTTTACCACCGTGGAACAGACAACTGTTTGGAGTCTGTTGAAGGATCCTTTTCCGAAAAATATGCTAGACAGAGCCCTGATCCTGATCAGGAGGAAGAAGCTCCTGTGAAAGTTGCACAGAGAGGTAGATGCGGTCCCCGAAAGTCTACCATCACGCACCAGGCGCATCCCCCAAGACGCAAGACTAATCTTCTGCCGGCTTAGGAGGAGGAAGATGATGAAACAAATGTTTGGATTATGGATTCTGAAGGCACTTGGATGCACGTGCCTGACGCTGGGTATCCGGAGTCCCCCATCCTCTGTGCACTGGTCCCCAAACCTACGCATCCAGTAGCGGATTCTGAGGAAGCGGTTGTGCAGGTTTACGCCTGCCCCATAAAGGAGGAAGTACCTGACAGTAATGATGAAGCTGAAGACTAAGGACTAAAAATATGCTCAGCTCTTCCTTGTTTTTGTCATGTGTGCTACTACCAGGGAATCTTAAGTTATACTCATGCTTCTGCACATTTTGTAATATCTGGATACATCAGCGTTGTTGCGCATTTTGTAATTTATTGTCTCAAGTATTTTCTAGGCTAGTTTCCTCCACAGAGGCAGCCCTGAAACTGAGCAACTAAGGTTGGGATTGGTTCAGCGCATCTTTCCAACCCCACCTGTAGCATATGTAATGTTTATCTTCTCGAATTAATATAGAATAGCCTAATTTACCAAAAAAAAAACTACCATTAGATTCAAAATAAATTGAAATAAACTAAAATCATACCTCATTGGTGGATTTTCAACAAGTCACACTTGCAATTCTGTTCACTTTCTGTCACAACAATTCAAACCATTTATTTTATCAAATAATCATGTATAAACATAACATATCTAGTTAGCCAAAAAGAAACCATCATAAATTAAGATCAAGAATCGCATGTAATCAACATAAACCATAATCATAAATCACATGTAACCATCATAATTCAGAATCAGAGATCACACACATAAAAAGACTGACATGTAATACCAATACTTATCTTTCATCCATCCATACTTTTTCCTTTTCTCTTTATGTACATACACTAGATCGGTTGTCACACCCAGAAATCACCGAGTGCCCTTGCTTCTCTTGAATTGCGTACACATACAAACAATGTACATCATAAAACATACATCCACACAATGCATACACCCACATCTTTCACACAACATAACACATACACCTACACTCGGTGTACAACACAACACATACACATACGCCTACACCAACGTACAACATATACATCTACACCCAGTGTACGATACAACACAACACAATACATACACCTACATCCTTTGTACAACACAATACATGTACATACACATACATACGATATACAACACAACACAATATTTATATAGATAGAGTACAACACAACAAATACGTATGTCATGATACCATGACTACACCATGCACATATCTAGCACCAGTATGGCCACAATATACTAATATGGAAATTTTGAGGTCTAAAATGTTCCTTCTCAAGGAAATTATAAAATAATAGTGGAAAAAATCAAATAAGATTTGATGACATCATCAAATTTTAGAGGAAAAATGAAAAACTACTTTTTCACCCATATTTTCTGGCAATCTCCTGCACAGCCTGAAGAAGAGCATCATTTGATGCAGAATTTAATTCCCCATCCAAGGAGTACCCATGTTGCATACTTTCGATGGGTCCTACTATACGAAAAATGAGAAATACATAAAAAAACGTTATTACAATCACGTTTTTTATGTATTTCTCATTTTTCGTGTAGTAGAGTTCATAAAAAGTATGCAACATGGGTACTCCTTGGATGAGGAATTAAATTCTGCATCCAACGAGTACTCCCGCTCGAAATTTGAGTAAAAATTTTGGGAGATAAGTTTAAAATACGAGTTGAAAAAGTAGTTTTATTATTTTATTATTTTTTAATATTTTTACTTTTTTACTCCAAAAATGGTGAATCATCCCCATGGTTGACATCATCATCTTGAATCCTATTGGTTCTTATAAAGTTTATTTTGGTTGTACATTTTTCTTAGGAGGCCCATTTTAGACCTCAAAATTCCCCTAATGATGTACGACATGCACACAATACCACATTTATACCAGTACCATATGCACAACATGTACATGGTAGCACCTGTACGCACACCACCTATACAATGTGTGCACCACATCACATGTACACGGAACCACCTGCACAATGTGTACACAACACCAAATGTACACCACACCACCTATACAATGTGTACACAATACCACATGTACAAAACACCACATGCACAACATGTACACAACACCATATGCACACAAAACCACATGCACGACATGTACATGGCACCACCTAGACACAACACCACATGTACAACCTATACACAGTACCACATGCACACAACACCATGTGTACAATCATGCATACAACAACAAATGTACATAGCACCATATGTACATCACACACACAACACCATATGTCCATAGCATTACATATTCAACATGTACATAACACCATACGTACACAACATTGCATATCCAACATGCACACAACATTGCATATCCAACATGTACATAGCTCCATCTATACCTGTCACTGCATATCACTACAAGAAAAAAGCACATTGGTGAGGGGCGAAAATGGTCACCAAAAGCTCATTGGTGAGGGTCAAAAGAGCCTTCGTCACCAAAAATTGAACGTCACCAAAGGTGGCGTCGCCGAAAGTATAGGTGTTGTGGTGACATTCAAGGTCCGTCACCAATAATAATTTATAGTGACGGATAGTAACCGTCACCATTTCATATGAGCAATGGTGACAGACAATAGCCTCCGTCACCAAAAAATTGAACGTCACCAAAGGTGGTGTCGCCGAAAGTATAGGTGTTGTAGTGACATTCACGGTCCGTCACCAATAATGATTTATAGTGACGGATAGCGACCGTCACCATTTCATATGAGCAATGGTGATGGACAATAGCCTCCGTCACCAAAAAAATGAACGTCACCAAAGGTGGCGTCGCCGAAAGTATGTGTTGTGGTGACATTCAAGGTCTGTCACGAATATCAATTACAATGACGGATAATGACCGTCACCATTTCATATGAACAGCAACGATTTTTTGTGATGGACCTTTCATGGCCGTCACTATTGGTGCATATATATGGCGACGTTCATTGACCGTCACCATAAACGCATTGGTGACATCAAGGTCCGTCACGAATAATGACTATAATGACAAACAGTGACCCTCACCATTTCATATAAGCAACAACGATTTATGGTGACAGACCTTTAATGGTCGTCACTATTGATGCATATATATGGCGGCGTTCGTTGACCGTCACCATTTCATATTTTGGTGAGGGTCGAAAAGTCTCACCATAAACTCATTGGTGATGGTCAAAAGAGCATCCGTCACCAAAAACTGATCTTCGTCATTCCATATATATGAATATCAGGGCACGATGGAATCGAACCACCAACCTCCTGCTTGTAAAGAAGGTGCTCTTCCATTGAGCTAGCACTCTTTAAAGAATTATACTTTAAACTAGCAATTGCCCCTAAAGTTGCAAAGATACACCAAAGGAATAAGAACCAGGAAAACCGAAAGAACTCAGTGTCCTTGCTCCTATTTTTATTCTACGACACTCTACAAAGTACGATCTTGATCTATGACGTATTTGTGTCGGGTGGTTCTAATTTAATAGTAAATGTTATATTAGATAAAACAAATGAATAACTGAGAGGCCTTACGAGCTAATTTTTAATCCTTACACCAAAATCTCTTAATATTCAAGTCTATGGAAGAACTCGTTCAAAGTTCAAACTGAAGTAGATTTTAAATGGAAAGCCTAAAACCAGCTAATGTAGTTTACAAGTTAAAATTTTGGATATAAATTCTGTTCAATTTATATGACAAGTTATGCGATAACCTTGAAACTAGTTTCTTAGCTAATAGACTTTCTTAAGTTAACAATGACAAAGAAACTTAGTCATGGCAAGCAAAATTCTCTTGTTTTTTCAAATGAGGGTGCATGTAACTTGATAAAGGTTGTATGAGAGTATCAAACCATAAACAGTTTCACTAAAACATGGAAATGACAAAGTCTTGTTAAGCAAGAAAGGTTTAGTTAAATATATGGAAAGCATCGAGCTAAATGATATAATTAAACTAAAAGTAACTGTAAAAAAATTAAATTGCCATCATATACATCACACCAGTGTATGAATTTGCATCAATGTACTGAATTAATATGACTTCAAATTTTGAAATTTTCCTGCAAGATAACATTTATCATTAAAACAATCTGATCAAACATGAAGTAATCTCATGAATCTTTCAGATTTATATTGCAATATCCATCTCAGATCAATAGATCCAGAATCTTAAATATTCTTATAACTAGCAATTGCACCAAGAGGTGCAAAGGAACGTCGGAACATGGATAAGAGAAGTGGGGAGATTGTATAAAGAAATAATCAAGCAAAATATACTAAAAATGAAATACAACCCATGTGAGGCTAATTTAAATTCAATTGTTGTGAATTTTCAAGTGAAAGAAAGTTTGTAACTGGTGTCCGGCAAGCAGGACTCACAAAAATTGTTATAGAAAAAAACTTGGAAGGGAAATTGAGGTTTGAGGTTTGATGATGTTTATGAAGCACATATTCTACTTGGTGAAAGTGGCCACTGCAAGGATTATTGGGGTTCAGGCTTCTATAGGCAGGATGATACTTTTGAGCTTGAAACAACTTTGCACAATATAGCTTTCGGTTCAAATGGGTGAAAATACATATAAATCAAGCAATTTGAGACCTTTAAATGTATGGTCAGAAGCAACAACTCCAGAATCTATGCAAATGCTTCTAAACTCTATTTGAAAAGAGGAAATTAGTTTGATCCTTGAAGGAAACTTGTTTGGACCAGACATTGGTGAGTTGATAAACAGCTCAAACAATTGGGCAGAGATTATTATGTGGTGTATTTTCAAAGGGCTCAAAGAGTCATTACCTTCTAAATGGCTATATATTTTGGGAGATGGGTTTGAAAATACGGGTAAGAAGAATCAGCCAACGTCTGAACAGTCGGGTGAATTTGAGAAAAAACACCAAAGATCTGCCAATTTTGTTGAATGCCTCTGAGCAATGTGGTTTATTGTTTGCTGTCAATTCCTCCTCAGTCATGGATTGCAGGCTTGCACAAAATAAGAATATTCTTATGATTGGTCTCTGTTCTGAAGTGAATAATTTAAAACAATATACTCGTAACCTAGCACAAAATACAGATTCAACAGAAGTAAATACAGAAAACAAGAATAGTGGAAATGATAATTTTGGATTTCAAACTGAAGGAGCATATAAGGGCGAGGATGAAGTGCTTTTGAAATTTCAGTGGGCAGAGGAGACATAAAGGATGGACTGCAGCAAGTTTTTGGAGTCTCGGGATAGAAGAGAAGGGAAAAGAGGCAAACTTCAAGTTCAAAGCACAGAATAATGACCCCTGGAAGGAGAGATTTTGATTCTCTTGTTCAATCTCAGCAGGAAGTAAGCAATGCCTTTGGTCAAGTCGACATTCAATTGTTGGATTCTCTATGGGATGTAGGTGATGGCATTAGCCAAGAGAAGCAGCTGGACAGGCTTTCACATGAATATATCCTTTCTTCATGAATGCAATGATTATCGGAATTATGTTCAAATAAAAGAGATGTGTGTGCAAGAGGCTTTATAATGTTTGATATGCAAAGAATAGAATATTCAAAATAGTACATCATATGAGGAGACCTTTAAATCAAGCAATTTGAGACCTTTAAATGGGTGCAAATACATATAAATCAAGCAATTTGAGACCTTTAAATGGATGCAAATACATATAAATAAAGCAATTTGAGACCTTTAAATGTATGGTCAGAAGCAACAACTCCAGAATCTGTTCAAATGCTTCTAAACTCTATTTGAAAAGAGGAAATTAATTTTATCCTTGAAGGAAACTTGTTTGGACCAGACATTGGTGAGTTGATAAGCAGCTCAAACAATTGGGCAGAGATTATTATGTGGTGTATTTTCAAAGGGCTCAAAGAGTCATTACCTTCTAGATGGCTATATATTTTGGGAGATGCGTTTGAACATACATGTAAGAAGAATCAGCCAACGTCTGAACAGTCAGGTGAATTTGAGAAAAAACACCAAAGATCTGCCAATTTTGTTGAATGCCTCTGAGCAATGTGGTTTATTGTTTGCTGTCAATTCCTCCTCGGTCATGGATTGCAGGCCTGCACAAAATAAGAATATTCTTATGATTGGTCTCTGTTCTGAAGTGAATAATTTAAAACAATATGTTCTGAAGTGAATAATTTAGGTGCTACCTCCTCCTCAGCAGATCTATAATCTGCTAGGTAGTAAATTGCCAGGTTGCTGGGTTCAAGGAAATTTGAACACGAGTTTTCTCCAATTGACAGTCTATGCAGAATTTGTAGCCATGTTATTTCCCATTAAATAATTCCATGCGGAAATTGTAGCTCAGAGAACCTCCCTAGAAAGCATCATTCTCATAGATAAAAGGGCATCCATTCAAGACACCCTAATTGAAAGGACCACGTCAATTGAAGACATTATTATTAAGGAGAATGAGATGGTGAATGTACAAGACATCATTATTGCAACTGATAAAACAACCATACAAGGTCTCATAAGTGCAGCAATTAATATTTGTCAAAGCCATCATAATTTTAACAAGAGAACATCTGTACAGGAAGTCTCATTTACAGGCTACACCAATGCCAAGAAGGGCATCAATACAGGAGGGCACTTATACTGAAGAACATCACCTAAGACATTAACTGTGACATCATTATCAGCTACATAACCAGTACATTTCATGTCGACGACAGCATCTCTGACATTATCCATTGTCACATAGAAGTTAGAACATCCATTTTTCTACCAATATAATTTAATTTCACAAGTTGACCATTCCATGAAACTAGCCTCATCTAAATCAACTTCTTTTGTAGTGTACATCTGTATTACAGTGACCTGTAATATGCATGAGTTTTTCTCCTAATGGAATTTGTGAATTTGTGATAGCACCGAAGAAGGATACCTCAGTGAAGTTTCTCATCAATGTGACCAGTCACCAAACTAGGTATTAACTATTAAATAATTTATTTGAGGTACCAAAACTCTCCCAAAGGTTGTAGATCCAATCAATAAAACTAAAAGAAAACCACAATCAGGACCCAGAAGATGAGGCAGTTGACTGGGATTAAACAGTACAACGCAGAAAGTATGAGACACTCGTGGAGAACCTTAGGAACTCATGGCGAACTGTGGAGATTCCTATCATCCGTGACATCATCTAACACTATCTGCTATTAAACAAATAACCTAGCAGGAAATATTAACAGAAATTGACAAACAATAGTTGGGACCTGGAAAATCAGAACTGCAAATGGTTGAATGGATGGCATTCATTAAAGCACGTAGACAATGGCAACCTAAAAGGAAATTTCTAGAAAAAATGCAAATCCCTTGCATCAGCAAAAAACATAAAGTTAGGCAGCAAAGTACAAGAATAATTCAAAGTCAAGACTTCATACTTTTGTATATGAATCCTTAGCAAAAACACCAGACCGGGTGTTTGGCAAGATACCTATTTCCTAATCTCTTATTCCTTTGTAAACAGACATGTGCTGACATAGGTAGGGCTGCTGAGGGGTGGAACTGAAAGTGAATATTGAAAACCGACGAATAGGACAATTTTGCATGACTTAAAATTAAATTTGGTAGATAGAAATGGCCAACGTATGAATCAAGAAAATGGGCTTACGATTGTGAAAATCAGACAATGACCATACTGACAACCATCCCATTCTTAGATGCCTCACCTACAACCATCTAAGAAAGTGGTATACAGTGTTTATCATAACAAATTCCAGGTCTAGCAAGCACCCTAAAGAGGACAAACTACAGGACCTTTAACCTTTTGATTTATACAACAGTCCTACTAGATTCCCTTCTGAAATCACCAATGCAATAACTCATGAAGTTTCACTCTAGAAACCCTTGTTACAAGTCCCATAGGCTGGACAGACTACCTGACAGTAATAAAGTTCAAATCAGTCCATTTCCCATCTAATCTCAAATGTGCTAATCCTTCAATTTTTATTTTTATTTATTCTCTTTAATGCAGATTTATTGTGATATTTCAGATAGGAACTAATCCTATCCTCTTGATTTTCCATAGATCTCAAGTTTCAACATCCAAGACAAATTTCTTCTTTGGAGCAATGTGAACAAAATAATACATGGCTCATGTTCTCACCTAGTTTCATATTTTTCTTACGTCAGAAGCCACCTATCCTCAGAAACTTAAAGATATTATTGGGAGCGAAAAGGGATTTTAACTTTAATCATTGAAAATAATGACGATGTTCTGTTCTAGAATATAGCTAGAATATATTATGGTCTACAACCCTACTCAATCAAATTCCCAAGAACAATCTCCAAGTGATAGTTATTAAGCATCAACCATGCAATTTGTTTGGTCTCTAGAAACACATGCAGCCTTCAAATAAATTGCATACTCTGTTCTCATTATAAATCACAATGCCAATTCTTGAAGTCTATGGTCTATTCAAGCAACCAAACACAAACAAAAGAGGAAGCTTTACATGGAATGAAAGGTCTTTGCAACTTGGCATTACCTCAACAACAAAGCGATCCCAGATCTTGTCACTGTGAGCTTCCATGACTCCCTTTAAAATCATAAACCCCAAGCCTCAAATGATGTCATCCATTTCAAGGAAGAGCCCCCGCTTCTCACATAGCATCTACAAAATTGGTAAATATTATACCCCCATATCTCAAATGTTTGTTATAGGAGACATCTTCAATACATTATGATGAATAAAAACCATAATGCAATACGTGCTTTGACATGTTAAAATACAAAAGTAAAAAAGGAGAATAGTAGGCTAGATTACCATGGTTACTGAGCCACAAGTCCTACATTAATTATTTCATAGCAACAAGCAAACATTAAGAGAACAGTAAAGGGGACAACAGTAGGCAATATTGAGATAAAATGAGACCTTAACCCATATATAAACAACACAATACTACCTTGATAGAAGTATGACTAGAATTGTGCTGGATGATACAATTAAATCATTAAAGCAGTAAGGTTTCATATGTACTACATCCATGCAACACAGCTAATATATCTTATCGAATACTAACAGCTTTTTTGGAGAGGGGGCAATACCTTCAAACCTGCTTGCCTGGCATGATTTACAGCTGCAACAAGGTCACTATCAGTGGAGAGTATGACCTTATCACCTTCATCATCTTCATACTGCCATCATAAAGCATCAAATAAAATTGTATGTAAATATATCATGTTGAAAACTTAATGTTCTAATACATAAGATTTGGTCACTATTAGGAAGCTTTCTAAAACTAAATTTGATAACTAAGTACCAAAATCTGAAGTGGCTGGAGTTGATCAATATCATCTCCTATTCGTTGAACAACAACAGAAGCAAGCTCTGTTAAGCTCTTGAATCCTATCACCAAAACAACACTAGACATCAGTATCTACATTGTATCGCCTTTTTACAAAAATAGTCTCAACTTCCAGAACCCAAATGGATAATCAGTAAAAGTGGAATTCTATGAAGTTCAGTTCATACCACAGTTGAAACGATGTATATGCCCCTTGGAATCACGCAACTTATAATCAAATGTATTCGCAAGACCTAACAATGGATATCCTGATTTTACTGATTCTGTACCATCAACTGACTGCCTTGGAGAGAAATCACTGCACACCAATATAACAAGCATGGTATTGCCAAATAATGCTTAACCAATTGATAAAGCCCCATCTCAAGTAAGCAGTAAACCTTTGAATTCAAACTTCACAGGCATAGCAGAAAATATATATCTAATCATACCTCTGACCATCCTCATCAATATCCGGTGGCTCTAATGTCAGAGTCGAATCCCAGAATTTCTGCATCATTGTGCTTGCTGTGTCACTTGGAGAACCACTTGAACCTCCCACCTTCAAATAGACAACCAGTTTGTTAAGGAGCCTCATGTAGATAAAGCACAATTTACATACAATGGAATGCTTACAGCAATATATGTGTTAGCTTCATTTGAGCAATGATGAATAATGTATGAAAATTGTAATAAGTGTACTTACGCATGTAAATTATCGCCTTTAGAATCTAGACACACTACTAGCCATACTATTTCCGCGAACAATAAAAAGTAATGATAAGGTCAAGCTTCAAGCAGTTAAATAGCTCTTATAAGCCTAAGCGGTACAAGGCTGCAGGAGCAAGCATGCATAATTGTTGCAGAAGTATATTAACTGAAACTCTTCGCAACCATTTCATAGTTTATCTAAATAGTTGGTGTATATTTCAAGGATTTCAAACCACAAACCTTACAAGTTGAAAGGAAAGTTGTTCAGCAGAATAAAACTATCACGGAAAAGATTATCCAGAAGAAAATGAACTATTGGTTGTTGAAGGAAATATATAAAATAGAAAAATGTAAAATCAGAAAGGCAACCAACAAGATTCTTCATCCACGGGATCTACCCAAATTGGTCATCCAGTTCCAGATGCAACATGATAACAAATAGCAGCTATCTAAGAATTGATAAGACAACAATCAGAACCATAATGGTATTTGCCAATATTAGGTTGCAAGGAAGCCTTGTAAGGGAAAATGATGAATTCCACAGCACTGAAATCTCTTAAACTAAATGAGCTATCGATAACAAAATAACAAAAAAAGAAAGCATAGTATCTTTCAAAAACTTTGGTAAGATTAGCTTCAACTCATCTGAAACATCATGCATGACATTCATTATTTTTCACTTCTTTCTGTATACAGTCATCCCCCACTCCATCCAACATTGCATATGTAGTTGATCTCACTTAAACTTTACTGCTGTCATTATTTTCAATCCTCCCATCGATACATGTTACGGTTGGCACTGATTGTCCGTCACAGATTCTGACGGTGCCAATTTACGTTTTGATATTTGACAGGGAGCTCTGCATTTAAAGTTTCCTAGAAAACTGTGGTCATCCATACGTGCCAGATTCTAACGGCGATTATGTTTCACCGTCGATGAATTCAATTCACAAAGAGGCCTGCGACCTAACTAAGGTAGCCTAGCTCATGCTATCATTTCTTGCATCCACGACACTTCTACGCAGGCTGAAGCAGCTTTTAATTTGACTTAGCACTCTAGGGAGCTGCCTTGGCCTCCGTTCACAGTAATCCAGTTCCTGAAACAGACCTCTGAACAAGCCCTCAAAGGGTTACGGCATCTCTTGGGGAGCCTTCTCCTGTCCATGATGTCTTCTAGAGAGGCTAGTCCTTCTACACAGCTCCAATTGTGTGCTAAGGCCTGCAGCCTAGCACAAACGCCAGCGTTGTGTCCCTCTTCTCCTCAGCCTATATGCCCAGCAACCTCGGCCCTGGAATAGCCCCACAAATCTGTCCTTTAGCCTTCAAAACATCCCTTCAACAGATCCACACTTTACTAGCTGTCCCTCAACATAGATTGGACTTTGTCTTCCCCTTAGCTCTGATACCATGTAGATTTCTGAAGATGTTTTATGCTAGATGCAAATATACTTTCAACTTCTAGGGCTCAATGAAAGTAAGATACAGATAGAACATACCAATAGATCAATCAAAGACAAGCCAAAACAGAGATAAAGAACAGTGGCATTACAGCGATCAGCAGGATGCTTCAACCAGCAAAGTCTTCATAAGGTTAGCTTCCCACATGTGTCACACAACCCCTACTAAAAACCAACAGAAGATAGCATGGCGACTTTAAACCATGTCTCAAAATATCAAAATTGAATTATTGAGTGCATATAAAAACCCTGTTAATCTAACAATTTAACTGACCTCTATAAGAGATTCTTGGGGCTGACTCATGTTCTCCACTATGATAGGGCACCCCATAGTTTGACGACCCAATTCCACTGACCAACTTGCACCACTTTCCAGGTTACCTTTTTAAAGAAAGTCACCATCCTTATCAAGCACCTACATAGTTTCCAAGGAAATAAACAATTATACTTGAATGGCAAGTTTACAGTCATATTTATTTTTTAACTGTTGGAAGAAGCAATTTATCAATTGGAGAAAAACAATCACTGCACGGATGGACAATACATAAAGAAGCACAAGAAGATATGAATTACAATTATAAATCCCCAGTAGATTAGAATGTCAATGTAATATTTTAAAGCACTAGTAAACACCAAGAATGGAGATGGAATACCAGTTAGTATTATCTCAAGGACTAGGAGGAAAATGCAGAATTATTAGCTTATACAGTCTCTTAAAGCTAGAACCTTTAGGAAATAAAACAAGAAATATTAAGATTAAAGGTAGATATTATCCTACAACATTGTTGGCAAAGAAACTGAGATGTGAGAATGGCACTTACGTTTGTGTAAATGTTCATCCTGGTTTTTGCTGACCTGCATGGAGGAAAATGCAGAATGATTAGCTTAACTGTGCTTAAGCTAAGGAATCCTCCAATTGACCGTCCAGTAATATGCTCAGATTCTTTATGCTCCTTTTTCTCCATAGTTTGTTTTGCAACCCACAACTGAATAGTTCGTTTTGAAACCAACAGTGGCTGAAGAAGGCTAAAAAATGGCATGTGCCCAAGAAATTTGTATTTTCTGGGTTCTTTTAAATGAGTTATTTCTAGGGCTATGATCTAATAATAATATAGAAAATTCTCATTTCAATCTTAAAAAATATAAAAATTGCAGAAACTTCACACATATCAAATTTTTATGTGTTCAATTTTTTGTATGGACAAGATTAATGGTGCAATCCGAAAACAATAGTCACTGTCATTGGCAGGGACTAAAAATATATCTACTAAATGGGCCTAAAACATTTTATAGATAAGAAACAAAGGAATCTCTCTTCATAACCAAATATCAATTTTAGAGTTCTTGAAACAAAATAGAAAAATCAATATGTTTTATTTCTTAAGGTTCAACCATATTCCTTCACAATCTGAACGGACATAATCCACGTTCACGTCAACGTTGACATCGACATCAGCTATATCTTCTTCAATTACACATTTTGTGTCTTGAAAGTCCACAACATGTGACAAATCTGCATACTCGGGTTCATATGATGCATTATTTCTCAATCCTTTTGGAGGACATGTTAACACTACATACCAGTCAATCTCAACTGGATCTTGTACATAGAATACTTGTTTAGCTTGCAATGCTAGAATAAATGGATCATCTTGCCAATGATTTTGGCTTAAAAATTTCTTCATATTCACCATTGTAAAACCCAAATCATCAGTTTTGATCCCTCTCTTATTGTATACATCAATCCAATTACATTTGAACAATGTGTACTCCATACAAAAATAGTCTAATGTAATTATTTCTTCTACCACTCCATAAAATGTTGTGGTTTGAAGTATAGGGTTTGCATCTTTGGAACTTGACCTCATCATTGTTTGAGCTTCCATACACACGCCACTATTTTGGGTGGTTCTCTCATTCTCCATGCTTTTTGTATGGAATCTATAACCATTGGTTAGGTATTCCTTGTACTTATTCACGAATTTCCTGGGACCACGCGCTAGCCATTTAAGTGTATCAGACACATTTCCATCTCCCTCCACCTGTATAGTTTTAGATTTTTAAATGTAGTTAGAATTCATACATTCAACCTCTAAAAAAAATATTTAATTTCTTGCATGATAATATTCCAATGTAATGATTTTTAAGTACACTTATAATATAAATAATGTACTTACCTGTTGTTTTAACCAGCTAGTAAATTTATGGCTGTGGAGTTTCTGCAATAGTGCTTCATCTTTTTTCGTTTGGGTAATTGAGTTGGCAATCTCCATTTTGTGCATCCTAATTCAACAATTATGGACAACAAATATGGTGGTTAATGTGTTTTGATTAAATATGAATAAAAAAATTAAAGGTCAAATATCTTAAACCTTAAACAACCTTAAACAAACAAACCATCTAGGGATGCAGTCTCGTGGTTGTGCTTTGCTGTGGGCTGGAACACCTTTTCTACCATGACAACTATGGAACACCTTATTTGCTGTGGTAGTGTTTTGATGTGCTTTGTTGTGGGTTTTTTTTTTTCTTTTCGCTTGGAGAACGTTATCAAAACTTTATTTCTGGGATGGTGGCTGCACAACAAAGTTATTCTGCCTGGTCTTCGTGACTGAAGGATTACTACAGCGGGCTGGTCCCATTTTAATACGACATACACAGTCATATGTCTATTACCTGGGCAGTGCTATTTTAATATGACATACACAGTCATATGTCCCACTTTAATATGACATACACAGTCATATGTCTATTGCAGAATTATTTTGTGAGGCATATTTAACTATTGGAGCAAACTATTGGTCCTTTGACTGTGGGCTTTGATTGGCTGGGTGTTCTTAAAATTTTTCTCTTCTAGGTAGTTCTACTTCAGCATGTTTTCTTGTTGGACTGTTTTAAAAGGAGATAGCAACAACTCATACATTTTAAAATATGAACAACAGATTCTCCATTCGAATAGTGTTAAAGACAGATTTTGATTCAGAACAGGAATGTTTTTTTCTTCTCTGTAAATGCTTTTTGTATACAAACTCTTGGGTTTGTCTTCATAGAACACATAGTACATGTGATTCTCATTGTAATTTTGTACTCAACTGCAGTAATAAAATTACGCTTTTTTCTCTGGGAAAAAAAAAAAACCTTAAACAAACAAACAAAAAAATTACAGGCCAAATATGTAACTTACTCTATCCATGGATCAACTTCGTTTGTGTGAAATAGAACCCACCTATGGGCTTGTTCCCAACTAATGCCATCCAATTCTGAAGGACTTGGAGCAGATAATGGCTTTCCATCAAGGATAACTTCTTCAACTTCCTCATCCCACACTTCATTTCGACCATGTGTGGATCCAATAGCTTCCATACCTTTCAAGTATCCTCCACAAAACTTTATTGATTCCTCCACAATATAGCTTTCAGCAATGCATCCTTCAGGCCTATTTTTGTTCTTAACATAACTCTTATATACTTTCATGTTCCTACAAAATTAACAAACAAAAAAATTAAGTAATGTCAAAATCTTAAAAAAAAAATATTTGTTGTCTTGATAAAAAGTAAAGTTTCACGTACCTCTCAAAGGGGTACATCCATCTATATGCAACTGGCCCACAATATCGAAGCTCACGTACCAAATGTACATTCAAATGCAACATTATATCAAAGAATGAAGGAGTGAAGTACTTTTCAAAATAGCACAATGTCTCCACAATATCATTTTCCAGCTTATCAAGACTCTCTACTGAAACTGATTTTGCACAGATTTGCCTATAAAAGTAACAAAGCTTGCAAAGCGTCTTTCGGACAACAATTGGTAACACATGACGCAAAGCCACTGGGAGGAGTTGTTGCATTAGAACATGGCAATCATGTTCTTTCATACCATGGAACTTAAGCTCTTCCATAGATATATGATTTTTTGGATTAGAGCTGTAACCGTCTGGCACCTTTAACATGAAAAGAACATGACATAGGGTCTGTTTCTCTTTCTTTGAAAGAGTATGTGGTGCAGGTGGAAGGAATATTTTCTGTCCTTTAACTTCTGGCCATAGTGATTTCCTCAAGCCCATTTTTTGCAAGTCATCACGTGATTTTTTCCCATCTTTGGACTTCCCTTTTATATCCGGAAGGGTTCCAAAAATGCTTTCACACACATTCTTCTCCACATGCATTACATCTAAATTGTGGCGTATTAGGAGTTTCTGCATTCCAACACATCAAGAATATCAGAACAATATTTAATATGGACAAAAAGATAAACATTCAATTCAACCAAGACATCTAATCACAATGAGGTCAACTAAGCAAGTTGTGTCCAATAATTAGGCATGGTTGATCATGGGTCTACATACCTCCCAATATGGTAGATTGAATAGAATTGATTGTTTCTTCCACACCACAACATCAGTTTTTTCACCTGTTTTACTGTTTCTTTTTCTTTTATTTGATTCAATCTTCCCCCATATTGCTTCCTTTCCCTTTGTTTCCTTAAAAATATCTGACACTTTCACAACTGGAGGGGCATAACAATGCTCCTCCTTTCCATTAAACGGTGCCTTTTGTGAGCGAAACTTATGACATTGAGGAAGAAATCTCCTATGTCCCATGTACACACATTTCTTGCTACAACTGAGGTACTTTGATTCTGTGTTCCTCCCACATATGGGACATGCATTATAGCCTTTTGTTGTGCAACCAGCCATATTCCCATAAGCAGGAAAATCATGGATCACCCACATAAGAATTGCCTTCATGTTAAATGATGTCTTACTATAAGCATCATATGTCCATACCCCTTGGTCCCATAGTTCCTTTAGTTCATCTACCAAGGGTTCCAAACACACATCAATGTCATTTCCTGGTTGCTTGGGACCAGGTATTAACAATGTTAGCATACAAAAATTCCTTTTTGTGCACAACCATGGTGGAAGGTTGTATGTAACTAATACTACAGGCCAAACACTGTATGTGCTGCTCAAGTCTCCAAAAGGATTAAATCCATCTACTTCCATTGCAAGTCGTACATTGCGAGGTTCACTAGAAAAACTAGGCCATTTGTCATCAATAGTTTTCCATGTTGGGCTATCAACAGGATGGCGCATTTGACCATCATTGCTTGCATTCTCATGATGCCACCTCATTTTTTGTGACATATCTGTAGAGATATAATGAAGAAAAAAAAAAAATCATTTATATAAAGTATTATCATATAATAACACTATGACAAATGGTAAAGATAATACAAGAAGGGGAAAACTTGAATAAATTTATAGTGTTCAAGATCATACCTATACATTCTTTTTAGCCTTGGTGCTATGGGAAAATATCTTAACACCTTGGCTGGAACACCTTTCCGCACCTTTTGAGATTGAGCATCCACCTTCCATCGATATTTTCCACATGTTGGGCATTGATCTTTACTTTCATATCTTCCTCGATATAAAATGCAATCATTTGGACATGCGTGTATCATATCATAGTTTAACCCCAATGATTTTATCAGCTTTTTTGCAGCATATGCAGAATCTGGAAATGTGTTATCTTTAGGAAGCACCTTTTTTTGCAATTTTAACGTTTGGTCAAAACTTGTATCAGACCATCCACTCTTCACTTTCATATTGTAGAATTCTACAGTGGCTGACAGTTTTGTGAAGTCAACACAACCTGGGTACAATGGCCTCTTGGCATCTTCGATAAGCTTCTTATATTCATTAACTTCATTTAGTACATTTGTTGATGCCAACCCCTCATTATCACAACTCTCATTGATGTTTTGATTAAGACATTGATTGGCATCATTCACTATTTTAAGCATTTGATCACCAACAATGGTTGCATCATCATCATCATCATCAATTAGAGGTTCGCTATCGTTCCTAAACAATGTTTCATGCTCATCACCTTGATTATCATAATCACGTTCCACAACATGTTCATAACCCTATTAATAAGAAAATCAAAATTTATGTTAATAATTTTATGGTTTTTATGAAAATTAGAATCAATAGCATTTGGTCAACCTAGTCAAATAGGACCCTTGACTAATATGAAATGGCTTACCAGTTGAAATGAAATATGCTCGAGAACTTCATGTGGCTCATTTTCAGAATGTTGCCTGTCCTTGCCAATAATAGATGGAATCTAAAGGAGAAAAAGAAAAAAAATTGAAGTTTGCACATATAAAAATAAGTGATATCTTTATTGTAAAACATATAAGAGTAAAACTAGATCAATTCAAAAAAATTTCAAGATACCTGAATGGGAATGCTCTCTCCATGGAAATACCAAATGTTATATTGTTCGATTATACCATCACAAATCAAGTGCTCTCATACTTTATCAAATGTTTGTACTTTCACTATGCCACATTTATTACATGGACATTTTGTGGACATCTTATTCCTTGATTGCTCCTCGGAAAACTTTAAGAATTCCTCAACCCCATCTCTATATTCTTTTAGTGTTCTACACATAACCAATTTACAAGTCATATAAATTTAATTGAGAAAAAGTTACCACTTATACATTTTTCACATATCACGATGAATAATCAAATATACAAACTAAACTACACCTATTTTTCAATTTCATCCAATTTCATCCAATTTCTTTTGTCCATTTGATAATATGTTCCAAGGTCCTTTGAAATTGCGTCTGCAAAGAGCTATATAAGTTAGTTGATACTAAAGATAGATAAAAAGTGAACTGAAGATAGATTAGTTAACTAATTGTCAAGAAATTCAGTTACAAGTGAAAAATAATTTTGTCTCTATACATTTGACTGAGTAATTTGATAATTGACTTGATGAAAGATTAAAGAAGAATATACATAAACAAGATCACAAGAAATTAGCATGAAGAGAATTTTATTAGACTACAACCCTACAAGATTCTCAACATGGTATCAGAGCTAAGGTGGCAGTCAAAGAAGGGCATATTAAGTGGCACTTAAGGATTAGATCACAGTCAACAACAACTCAAATATATTTCGGATAGAGAAAAGTGATGGGCTCGATCTCTATTACAATCATCAAAGAAGAAGGGACTCGGTGAAGGAACAATGAAGTATAAATGTAATATTCCCAATTAGCAATGGCTAATTGGAATATTCTATTTTGGTCAATTTTTCCTTATGTAGTTAGATTATAAATAAAAGTGAGTAGAGGGGGACATAACTCACTCAAAAAATAAAAAGTGCGCTCCCTAGTAGACACACGTTGTAACTTAAGTGAGCCAAGGGGGCCAAGAGACCACGTAGAGAGGGGGCCCACGTAGACCACATGGAGGGATTGTGCAGGCCAAGATGGAGCACGTGGCAAAGGGAGGCTACGTTGGAGGAGGTGAGCCTTAGGGTTTGAGAGAGGCTAACACTATATAGAGGGAGAGCCTCCTCATTTTGGTCATTCGATGTTTATGATATTGAGCTAGTCATTTCGACTTCTTGAGCATGCTGGTTGTTTACCTAGTCTGCAACACTGTTTAGTGCACCGAGTGTCTCCGTTCGAAGATCTCATCCTCAGCCCCGGGGGACTTTGAGTGCCTGCTCGGGTGAGGTTGTCCCATCAGTATTTTGCAAGAGGGTTGGAGTTTGGCTTTTGCAAAGGCGCAGTGCATCCATAGACTGCGCAGTCCTGAGAGGGAGGATGCAGTCCATTTCTGGGGAGCTCTGGATTGGGTTTCTTTCAGAGGTTTTGAGCTTGGAGATTGAGCAAGGGGCCAGCCCTTTCCTGTGGGAGGATTTTGTGGCCGTGTTTTGGTGGTTTCCATTTAGCCTCAGCGCAAAGCCTTGGAGGATAGCGTAGATCCTCAAGGGGGTGATTTTCGAGGGTCGGTCATTCCAGAAATGCTCTTTGGGTTTTTCTGGGTTTGGTGAGTAGAGGTTGATTCCAGAGTTTCAGCTTATTCCGAGTAGGGGAGCAGCCCCAGATACTCATCTTGTTCCAGCAGTAGTAGCTACAAGGCAGTTTTCTAGCAGCTAGGAAGCAGATCAGAGAGCAGCCATTCCATCAACATTCTGAGAGTATTTCTTCGCTTGCATTGAGCAAGTCTAGGTGCCATCACTCTGATCACCTATTGTACTCACTTATATTTCTCAGCATAATAAAATGGCTCAACATTCTCTTTGCATTTCTTGAGTATATGTTCGTGTTCTATATATATATGCTATTGTATGCTTGCACTACAGTTATTTTTCTCCTTGAGCTTTCCAGTACTATACCACTTGGTGTGTTTTCCCCATACTCTTAGACAGAGTCTGGAAAGGGCTAGATAGCCTCCAGATCTCACCCTCTTTTCAGAGGTGAAATATCTGGTAAATGCCCTCCCAGTCCATCTCTGGTTGGAATTTGCTTGTGTTTTAGAGATATCTCTGAAATGGGATATTACAGTGGTATCAGACCATAGATCTAGCTCGGCCTGTGGAGCTAGTTGTTTATGACACCGGGGCAGAAACCCTAAATCTGCTACAGAGGTAGGAACTACAAAGATATTGAGCATAGGTTGGAGAACACCTACAGAGAGGGTGACTGTGCTAGGGTGGTGGACGCAGAACAAAAAAATCCAATGGTAGATGATAGTGAGGCAAAATAGTTTGGGGAGGCACTCCTCAAATCAGTGCAGGATCTTGCGAGACAGATTGAGGTGATGGGTCAGAGATTCGCTGTTGTGGAGGCTAGACAGCGTGAAACCCCAAGGGGTTTCCATGTTGGCGAGGGGTCAGGCACATCCCATCATTTGCCGGAGCGGGATGCCACTCCACACCAGGCATCACATGCACCCACACGTTCCACTATGCCCACCTTTCTGGGTGCAGACACAGGGGCATGAGTACAGCATGAGCCAGAGCCTGGTCACATGGGTGACTATTTTGTTGAGTACCAGGCATATGGGCAGGAGTTCAGAGATGCCCTTTCATTTAGACATTTTGTTCAGCTCCAGCGGTACAGCAGACTCGGTGATCATCACAGAGAGCACCGGCATTATCATGATGGGGACACACAACATACAGCGAGCCGATTCCATTTGCCAACATTTGATGGCTCATCAAACAGTTCGACAAAGTCTTGGGTGGAGAAGCTGGATATATATTTCCAGCTTAACCAAATGGCAGAGTTGGAGGCCATCAAGGTGGCTATGTTGCATTTGGATGGTGAGGCCTAGGACTGGTGGTTCCATGGGATGGTGACACTCGGGCATTCAACAGTGACCACATATGTCGAGTTCACCCGGAGACTGATAGAGAGATTTGACCGGAGGGATCCAGAGGAGAATTTTGTTGAGTTGACGAGGCTCAAATAGACTGGGAGCCCGGAGATGTATATTGCAGATTTCCTGAGGGTTTCAGTGATGGTGCCAGATCTATCCGCAGCACAGATGATCTACATGTTTGTTGAGGGGTTAGCGGAGCCACTTTGGGGTCTAGTCAGATCCACTAGACCAGCCACACTCCAGGATGCCATTGGCAGGACCTGGGATTTACAGGATGCCTTACCCAAGACTAGGACACCTTACCCCCAGAGACAGGCTTTCCAACCAAAGAGAAAGGATGTGAGGATTCCACCTCCAAAGGGGAATCAGGGTAGGGTACAGCTAGATGATGATGCCAGGAGGGAGTTGAAGAAGAAGAGGTTGTGCTTTACCTGTCAGGAGTCGTGGGCACCAGGACACAGATGTGTTGCGGGCAAAGCACATTTAATCGAGATCTTCTCCGAGAGCAGCGGGGAAGAGGATGAGTATGAGGATGGAGAGGCAAGAGACAGTCAGACAGCGCAAGACCATTTTCCACCTCCACCTCCAGGAGCAGGAGGTGCATCTTTTGCACCCATAGGGGGAACCCTTGCAGCATTGCGAGGAGTACCCAAGTATTTGATGTTGCGTGTCCGAGGGACAGTACGGGGGCAACGAGTTTCGGTTTTGGTAGACAGTGGGGCAACCCACAACTTCATCGATGCACAGATGGTTGAGCGGAGAGGCATACCGATAGAAAGCTTCGATGGATTCTCAGTGTTCAATGGTTGATTACTTTGGGGAAGGTCACCACAGATTGGGAGGCCTTGGAGATGGAGTGGGATGATAAGAAGACCGGGAAGAATCAGAGATACGTGGGATGCACACTTACCCACCCCAAACTGTTTCAGCTCACCGGATGGAGTTAGACTTCCGGAAGGGAGACATAGAGTGGGTGGTTGAGTTGCGGGCATCAGAGACAGGGACTACCGAGCAGACAGTTCATCTAGATATACGGGCCATCCTTGACAGATATGATACGGTGTTTGGGGAGATACCACCGGGATAGCCACCAGATCAGAGGTTTGAGCACACTATTGAGCTAAAGCAGGGCATCCAGGCCGTTATTACCACACCCTATAGGCACCCCAAAGCCTATCGAGATGAGATTGAGCAGGCCATCTAGAAGTTGTTGGCTCTTGGACATATTCAGCCTAGCACTAGTCCTTTTGCTTCTTCGGTGGTGTTGGTGAAGAAGAAGGACGACACATTGAGAATGTGCATTGATTACAGGGCCCTGAATAAGAAGACCATGAAGAACAGGTACCCCATACTGCAGATAGATGAGCTGATGGATGAGTTGAGAGGAGCACAGTTCTTATCAAAGATCGACTTGAGATCCGGGTACCACCAAATTCGCGTGAGAGAACAGGACATTCCCAAGACTGCTTTCAGGTGCCATTATGGCCACTTTGAGTTCTTGGTTATGCCTTTCGGGCTAACCAATGCCCCAACTACTTTCCAGTCATGCATGAACCATATCTTCCGCAGTCATCTGAGGAAGTTTATGTTGGTCTTTTTCAATGATATACTGATATATAGCAGGACTTGGGAGGAGCATCTCCAGCATATAGAGGTAGTGCTGCATATCTTCGAGGAGCAACAATTCTATGCTAAGCTCTCCAAGTGTGAGTTTGGGTTGACGGAGATGTTGTATTTGGGTCACATCATAGGAGTGGACGATGTGAGGGTCCACGAGGAAAAGATTAGGGCCATCAGAGATTGGCCAGAGCCAAGAAACGTGATGGAACTTCGAGGATTTGTTGGTATCTGCACTTATTACAAGAAGTTCGTCAAGAGTTTCTCTCAGCTTGCTGCGCCCTTTACAGATTTGACGAAGAAGGGGGCATTCAGTTGGACAGATACAGTGCAGCGGGCCTTTAACAGGCTCAAGGAGGTTATGAGTAGCTACCCAGTGCTTGCGTTGCCAAATTTTACGCAGCCTTTTGTTTTGGAGTGTGATGCATCGGGAGATGGGATCAGCGCAGTTTTGATGCAGGGAGGCCACCCTATAGCCTATGAGAGCTGGAAGCTCCTTCCTCATGAGCGGTTGTATCCTATATATGACAAGGAGATGCTGGCCATTATGCATGCATTGGCCAAATTTCGGCAGTACTTAGTGGGTAACAGGTTCAGGGTGAGGACTGATCACAACAGCCTCAGGTTCTTTTTGGAGCAGAAACAGCTACAGGAGAGGCAGCAGAAGTGGATCAGCAAGATCCAGGCTTATGACTTTGACATTGAGTATGTCAAGGGGAAGAACAACGTGGTAGCTGATGCACTTTCACGCAGACCAGCCACGTTGTCTCTGATGAGTTTGGATACAGATTGGAGAGCTCGACCCTTGGTGGAGTGCTCCAAGGAAAGCAGCATGGCATAACAGTGGACCAGATAAGGAAGTTTGATGAATCACTTTGTGATAGCTAACATGACTCAGGATGAAAGTGATGGATGATCTGTGCCCTATAAAGCTAAAAGGTTGGAGATTCCTCAATATCGAAATCCATGACATCGAGGACAGGGATTCTTCATGAGAAACTAGGTGTCTCACCATTGTTGTTGGAGGTCCCTAATTAAGAGGGACTTTGAATTTATTCCACTTTGATTTTCTTCTCTCTTGATAGCAATGGAGTTGCGTTCTTGGTGCTGTGTATTTATGGAGTGTTCTTTGTTTGGGTTGTTCTGGGGTTATGTGTGACATGGTTGGTTGAATGACCTATTGGAGACTTTGCTGGTAGAAGCATCCTATTGATCGCCGTAACGCCACCATTCATTATCTCTGTTTTGGCTTGTCTTCCATCGATCTATTAATATGTTCTATCTCCTTCGGTATTGTGTGCCCTAATCTGAAATGGCATAGAATATGTTCAGAAATTAACATGATATCAGAGCTTTATGGGGAAAACAATGCCCAATTTGTGTTGAATTGCAAATATCTGATCTATTGATCCATTGTGCAACATAATCACAAGTGAATAGCTCGTGGAGGAGAGACTAAGTCTCTGTCTTAGCTGCAACAAATGAAGTTCAAGAACAGGGAGGCATAGATGATTGTTTTAGGGTCAATTTAGGAGGGCCAATGGACTTTTCATAGGGTCGAGGTAGGAAATACGTCTCTATGGACTATTTGATGGGTGGTTTGTCTATAAACAAGAGTGTCGAAGGCCTGTGAGGTTTCACTGAAGCCTGCCACAGAGATTAAGGAAGTTCAAGGACTGCTTAAAGACTAGAAACAGCTCAGACCTACAGCTAAGTGTCATGACCTTCAAGGAAGAGATAGACGCAGCTCTAAGGAGCATTTATGGGCCAAAATTAAAGGGTGTTAGGGACTATGGTTCGTGCCCTAACCAGTCCAGATTTGCAGCATGGAGTAGACCCTAAAAAAGGGAGCTGAAGTATGCATTTTGGGTGCATCTTGATGTATGTTGGATCCTAGTTTAGGGTCATATTTTCGTCAGTTATCTAGTAGCATGTGGAAGCCAAGGAAGAAGACCGCTCTGTCACAGGAGGACAGCCACTAGATCTGAAGCAATGTCTGGGCATATTTAAGGGTTTAAATATTGTTTGAAGGTCCTGAAGGACAGCAAAAGGAAGTCACCTTCTCTGAGCAGACTTGGGCATGATTTGAAGTTGTGGTGCTAGGCCACAGGGCATAGCACACAGGTCGGTCAAATTAGAGGGTTTTCAAAGAGTGGACAGCAACCTAAGGAGGCAGTATGGCATTGAAGGAACCCCTCCTAGGTAAACCACAACCGTAGAAGGGTTTGTTTGCTGACTGTGTGATGAAACTAGGGCTGCAGTACGTGCCCTATCTAACAGTGCAAACTATATTACAATAGTGTCTTGTGGAGGTGTGTTGGGTCCATGATTTATGGGGCAGTGTTTGGATCATGTGCTTGTCATATTTATGATGTGCGAAGGTGACAATGTGACTTGGACTTGTTGTCATAAACGACGTTGTACAACAGAAGGTGGACACACTTGGAAATTCATGATTAGATCATTAGTAAGTATTCTGATGAGGGCAGCAGGACTGGAGATATCTGAAATTGGTACGCTGATAGAATGGAAGCGTATGCTACTATATTAGGGAGTCGTTGGCACAAAGGGCAGTCCATGTTTTGACAAGGTATGTATCAAATACCTACTATGGATTGCACGCCTTTCTGTTGCAAAGAAGATATTATTCCAGGCATGCAGAACAAATCTGTAGATTGCACAAATTGTATGTCTAGCAACGCTCAAACCAGAAAATAGAACTTGTCATGCAAGCTTCAACTGTTCAGGAACTGTCTAGCAAGTTTGTCTAGTCAACAAGGCAACATATCAGAATGTCATAGAAGGCCTAATGGCCTGGGATTTTTGTGTACTCGGAATTGAATGATGCCCTAATTCCTACAACATAACTAAGAGACAATCAGCGTAGGGGAGAAACTCTAGGGTGAAGGCAAGCCACATTGATAGAAATGATTGTTAGCAAGTGTTGAGAGGGTTGACATGGATTGTCGCTAAGCCCTAACTGGATTGTAGAATACAACAAGGTACCAACACATGAGAAGGTATGTTTTTGTGTTAAATTGTTGGTCCTCGTTTGGACAATTGGAACATTTTAGTACATCCTGCGGAAGCGAAGAAGGGAGGGCTAATGTGTTTGTTAGAAGCCCTAACCAGTGTAATGATTGATGATAGGATCAAATTCATATGCAACCTGTGGGAGCCATGTGTTGGGGTTCTCTTGGGTGTTAAGAAACCCCAACTAGGACCAGATATCGCAATGAAGTAATGGGTGTCCTAGGACAGGACTGTTAGAGAAGTCTCGTGGTAGCCACGAGGAGTATTTCCTAAGTGTGAGGATGCCCTAGCTAGAGGTAGATGCTACAACAAGTATTGGTCACTCGTGGTCTGCTGGAGGGCAACGTGAGAGTGGGCCAAGTGTGAACGTGGATTGTGCATTTATGGCATGTTGGAGGACAGTGTAATAGTACCCATGTTGGGGCCCGGTGTGAACCAACTTCATGGACCTCGATGGTTGCTAGAGGTCAAGGGTCTGATAAACTAGAAGCAGTTTTGTCACTTGTGTAGCCCTAGACTTGTGTGTGGAGAACTTCTACATCAGATGATGGGCAGTCCTCCTAGCCTATGTTCATTGTGGGATATAAACATCTTGTAGCGATAGGTGGTAGCCCTTCATGCCCTATGTTGGCCTTCATCGGTGCAGCACAGGAAGACCGTAGTGGTTTGAAGTCCCTAAGTAATTGAGGAGCAGCAATGAGAAGATTGAGAATTGTTCACAAACAAAGTTGTGAACAATTCGACAGGAGTATCGATGTGTTGTGCCCTTGATGGACCAAGGCACAACTAGTGAGCAGATTGGTAGCCAAGCTTTAGTGGCTAGATGGACTTGGAGCATTGATAGAGTCAAGAGCTACAGATCGGGAGCCGAAGGACCGAGCTGGTACAGGGCATGACCGAGAAGATCTGAGAGAGAATGTGACAGCGACATGGTCAGAGTATCTTGTTGAGGGCAGATTGGTTGTCGATGGACTGACACCAAACCCAGTTTTGTATCTTGTATCAATGGGTGTATGAAGGCCATTATCCTTGGTATGGGAGCCCTAGACTATTGTATCATATGTTGATTAATATAACAAAGTTGAGTTAAAAATTGTAAGAAGATTTCTATATTTTGTGCATTGGTAGATTTACTGTTTTTTATATTTTGTTGTGCAAGATAGTATCATTGTGATTATTGGTTTGCTAGCGTGAAAGATTTTAAGACACTATCCTAGACCCAAGATCGTGGAAAAGCAACATGGTATCAGAGAGTATTTGAGCTACTTTAAGGGATAGTGAATCAGAGTGTGGTTAGCGAAGCAACTCATAGGGAGTTGTGGGTGTCTAGATCAAGGAGAAAAAGGTTCAGCTAAAGAAGAGTCTAGGTTGGCTTGATGTTAATAAGCCATGTGACAACTTGTCAAGCCAATGTGGACACCCAAATGAAGCCTTTATATTGCATATAAATAGAAGGTGAGGGAGGCTAAGATAACATCCAAGCAAAAATATTTAGGAGTAAAACACCTTTTGATGTAAGCCACAGCTTGAAGAAGAGAAGACTGAAGCCTGAAATCACTGTTTTGAGGTCAGATTAGAAGATATAACAGGGCCGAGAGTAGCTGCGTAAATACGTTGATAGTAGGGTTGTTTTGGTACCAAAAGGGGTGGCATATTTATTGTTTAAGAGAGTCTCAGGCACTATAGTTATTATAGAGATAACGCATGTTTGTATGAGGCTTGTTGGAGGGGCCGTAAGGACTAATTCCTACAACAAAAGTAAGGGACAATCAGCATATGAGAGCAGCTCTAAGGAGTGCCTGGTCTTGCTAACCACAAAAAAAATATGATTGATTTTATAAAATCTTGTCAACCCTACCGCTGCCTTCTACATAATTCGGTATACAAGTTTAAATCTATTGAAATTTTAACAATGAAAGTCATAGATATCAGGAAAATACCTTTAGAACTTATCAATACACACTCTCCCTCTTTGAGTTGTCGAAGGTTGCAATTCTATCTCCATATGCTGGCAACGGACCACATGTTTTCTGTTCCGAATTGCAGAGAAACCCCCAAATCAGGAGAATAATATCTCAATTAAAGCTGGAAAAAGAGTTAAACTAGATCTGATATAATAAAATCGCATTAAGAATATAGTCGAATCTAGAGTGCATCGAAGCATAGAAGGGTATGGCATCTGCGCCAAAATCACCTAACTCTGTCCCGAACCTGGCCAAGGGAAAATAGCCGCCCAAAATTATAGTTTCAGAAGCCGCCGAAATTAAATTTTAAGAAGCTGCCCGAAATTAAAGTTTAAGAAGCCGCCCAAAAATTAAATTTTTAGAGATACTAAAACAATTGAAATAGTCGTTTTGATTTTCATAAAGTTTTAATTTTATTTCAGCAAAAGGAGGTCATCTAGTATTTTTATTTGAGCAAAAGAGGTCATTTCACATCTAGGAATAAATTTTAAGAGGTCCATTTACTAGAGTTTAGACTAGCGGCCAAGTTAGATTTTAATAGATAGTAAAAAATTATAAAGCAATTGCTATGTTGGTTTTGGTTTTTATTAAGTTTTATTTTTATTTGAGTAAAAGGAGGTCATTTAGTATTTTTGTGGTCATCTAGTATTTTTGGTTTTCATTAAGTTTTATTTTTATTTCAAGAACAGAAGTTCAATTCAAATAGAAGCTATATTTAATATTTAATGATGTTGAAGACTTATAAAGTAATAATGTTAGTTTAATTAGAGCATTAATAAAAACTATATTAGGGAATATAGTTTTTACACGGGAGCTCGTGCGTGCTACTTGATCTAGGCTGGTGTTTGAAATTCTGACTTTGCCCTCTGCTACCATGCCCCCCAGAGTTCGATCTCGATAGGGAACCACCCCCTGTTGCTCCTCAAAATGATGCGCAACCTCCTCATGAAGAATCTGCAGTCGCTTTTGTCTCTTTGGTTTCCTCAATGGGACCTCCACGATCACGCCCAACTATGACAAAATTTGTGAAAAAACTAGATGGAATACCAGAAACCACTCTGCCTCCAACACTCCCACATAGAAAAGCCCTCTAATGGGAGCTTGCTCCTTTTCGTTTACAACTCCTTATGTGAGAGAACACTGCAAGCTCCATCTCAACATGATGAAGTGTAGATATTGTGAGTAATTCAAAACGAGGCTTTGCGAATTATTCAATTGTCTACATTTGGTATACATGATAATAATGGCATTACCCACAAACATATATCCTCGTAACTAGTACCTAGTTCTCTAAGAAAAAATTAATGTTTCTAATATGCTCAGTTAGAGATGAAGGATTCTCCTGGGAGGTCAATTTGCTGGTTTGGGGTGTTGTACTTTTAGTAGTTAAGGGGTTAGTAGTTAAGGTGTTTAGGGGTGAAGGGTTAGGGGTTAATGGTAACAGGTTAAGAGGATAAGGATTTATGGCTTAGGAGGTTCATGGATTAATATAGGTTAGGGGTTAATGTCATAAGATTTAATGAATGAAGGGGTATATGGGTTATGATTTATGAGTGCAGGGGTTAAGGGAATATGAATTGGGGGTTAAGGGGGTAGGGAATTTAGTGGTTATGGGTTAAGGGCTTATGTTTTGTGATAATTGGACTCCTAATCCCCTTATCACCATTATTTTGGGTTCCCTTATCAATTTCTCTCATTGCCTTCCCTCTAGGTCCCCTAGGCCCTATGAAATTAGGTCCTAAGCCCCCTTCTCATTCTCTAATTCTAGGATTATAGATCTTAGTAAACCATGCTTGCACCTCTGACTTCTACACATACATGCTACCCTTGTGTCCCCTTGGCCTGTTCAAGACACCATAAGATACCCCCCCCCCATAAACTTTTTTGTTATGTCATTCCACTTTTCCTAATGTTATGACCCCCCAAATTTGGTCTTAATGCCCCTACAAGTACACCCTTGGGCCCCCTTGGCTAAGGGCGTAAACGTATTAGGGGTTATGGGTTGTGATAAGGGAGTCCCTAATCCACTTATCACAACTATAAATAGGCTTATGAACATCATATATATCTATTGTAGTAGGTGTTGTGATGAAAGCAATAATGAATACAAAATTTGTGGTCAATAGGACAGGGAAAAAGTATGCCAGAAACATAGTAGGAAATTTTGGAAAAAAGGTTTTAAGTAACCCGGACTGTGCTCCCATTCTTATCTCCTTAACCCTGATCTTCTTTAAACTCTTTAAACCCTCCATGTAATAGGAGCTTGTTCCTTTTCATTTACAGCTCCTTATGTGAGAGAACACTACAAGCTCCATCTCAACGTGATGAAGTGTAGATATTGTGAGTAATTCAAATCGAGGCTTTGCAAATTATCCAATTGTCTACATTTGGTATACATGATAATAATGGCATTACCCACAAACACATATCCTCGTAACTAGTACCTAGTTCTCTAAGAATCAAGTAATGTTTCTAATATGCTCAATTAGAGACGAAGGATTCTCCTGGGAGGTCAATTTGCTGGTTTGGGGTGTTGTTTTCAACTTTGGATACTTAGTGGTTAAGGGCTTCAAGGGTCAAGCGTCAAAGGCCAAAGGGATTTAGGGTCAGAGGATTTAGCGGTTAAGGACTCAATATTTAGGAGATTTAGCTATTAGTGGTTAAGGGGTTAGTAGTTAAGGTGTTTAGGGGTTAAGGGTCACAGGTTAAGAGGATAAGGATTTATGGCTTAGGAGGTTCATGGATTAATATAGGTTAGGGGTTAATTTCATAAGATTTAATGAATGAAGGGGTTTATGGGTTATGATTTATGAGTGTAGGGGTTAAAGAAATATGGATTGGGTATTAAGGGAGTAAACGTATTAGGGGTTATGGGTTGTGATAAGGGAGCCCCTAATCCACTTATCACAACTAGAAATAGGTTTATGAACACCATCAATATCTATTGTAGGTGTTGTGATGAAAGCAATAATGAATACACAATTTGTGGTCAATAGGACAGGGAAAAAGTATGCCAGAAACATAGTAGGAAATTTTGGAAAAAAGGTTTTAAGTAACCGGGACTGCACTCCCGCTCTTATCTCCTTAACCCTGCTCTTCTTTAAATTCTTTAAACCCTTTCTGCAGAGCAATTTGATTTTTTGGATGGAAGGCAAATCCATGAAGCAGTGGGGGTAGCTCAAGAAACCCTCCACAGCCTCAAAAAGAGTGGGAAAAAAGGAGCTATAGTAAAAATTGACCTCTCTAAGGGCACCTATGATAGGATCAATTGGATGTTTTTAAGACTCTTGTAGTTGACACATCTTGGCTTCAGAGGGGAGCTCAAAGGTATTGAAGTAGCGGTCAATCTCTAGGTAACCCATCTCCTCTATGTAGATGACATCTTGCTGTTTAGTAGCGGGAGTATAGAAGACTGTCGGTGTTTAAAGAATATCTTAGACATTTTTCTAAAAGCGACTGGACTAAGTATAAATGGCCAAAAATCTTCCCTGACCACTGTAGGGCTCTCAAGGGTGGAAGTGGACAGAATAAAAGACTACCTTCACTTTGAAGTTAAAACTCTATAGGACTCCTTTAAGTATTTGGGCTTCTTTCTTAAGCCGGATAATTATCGGATTCAGGATTGGAAATGGCTCTTAGCTAAAATTGAGAATAGGATGAATCACTGGAGTTTCAAATGGTTGTCTAGAGTAGGGAGGTTGGTTCTAATCAAATCTGTGGTGATGGAAATTCTGGAAGGATTTGGTGGCAGTTGTAAAAATTATCGAACAAGGTTTGGCCTAGAATGTTGGGGATGGGAGATTGGTCAGACTGGGTCGAGATTCTTAGGTGGGCTGTATGGGTTCTTTTGTTCTCTCGAGAGACGTGATTGAGCACCTTAATATCATTAAGGTGCTCAATCACTCTCAGACTTGTATGTATACCCCTAAGCTGGGTTATGCTTGGTTTATGTCTCAGTTGCGGTGGGTGCACTCTCAGACTTGTATGTATACCCCTAAGTTGGGTTATGCTTGGTTGATGTCTCAGAATGGGTGGGAGGATCCTGTCTAGTGGTCAAAACCATTGTGGAAGCTAAAAGAGCCGGCTAAGACAAGATTGTTTTTCTGGTGTATTCTTCAGAAGAAAGTCCCCACCTGGGATTTCCTTCCAAAAAAAAGGGAAAATTGGTCCAGGGTGGTGCTCTCTGTGCAAAGACAATGAAAAATCAGTGCAACACATTTTTCTTTCTTGCCCCTTTACCATCAGCCTTTGGAATGAAACGCTGAAGATGACAAATATTCCTCAGAGATAGGAAGGCCAGCTGCTCTCAGAAGCATGGCAAAGATGGTGGCAGGAAGCTCCTAATGACAAAGTTAGAACTATGCCCCTCTTGATTGCCTGAGGAATGTGGATTACAAGAAATTAGTTCATCTTCAAAGATACTCTTTTCCCTATCGGTAAACTGGCAACAGAAGAGGCATCCATCTTTGAAAACATCCCTAACCCTTGCGACTCTCAGAAATTCAATGTTGTTCAAAGGGAAGTGGTTAGGGAACTATACCCTTATCACCATTTTTTTTTCTAAGTGAGACTAATTCTATTAAGTGTAAAGAGTACTAGTACAAGACTGCCTCAACGTCTGCTGTGAAAGCCAGACAGCTGGGCTTGATAAGCATGCTGTTCATAAAAATTCTGGATCGCCCATAATGGGAAACCGATCCTGTTAACATCATAGTCTGGGCCGCCCATGGTAGGGAAACCGGCCTTGAATTTATACAAACCATAGAGACATAAATAGATAAACTGAAAATGTCTATCAGCCATTCCAGCTGTGCTCTAAAACTAAAAAGAAAAAAAGCTCCAACAGTGATTGAGCAAAGAAACCTGGAGAAAATGAAGTCTGCGCACATCGGCTCACCCTTCATGCTCTGGAGACATCGGCTCCTCAATGATCCTGCAACCATATTCGTAGTCATTACTGCTGTCAGCCATGCCAGCTTGGCTGCCATCCTTCAGGTCTGGGTCCTCAGCATCATTATTCAGCACAGCTTGAGATGGGAGAGTAGAGGAATCCAGGAGACTCTCTCTGCCAGTGGAGTGAGGGGCGCGAGGAGACGAGGGAGATGCAGGGCGAGCAGGGGCCTGATGAGGAATTTCCTCGCGGAGGGAGACGATAATGAAGGCAGTGATAATGGAATGAACAGAGGTACAGTGAAAACGAAGCTCTGCATGCTGAGAGGTTTGCCTTATGGTGGACCCCAAATGCACTCTGCTAGGAGGGTTAGAATTTGAAAAAGGAGTAGAAGGGCCAACGTGGCTGGAATCTTGAATGCGCCCTCGACCTCTGACTCTGCCTCTGCGTGAAGCGAGAGGAAGGACAGGCTCTTCACTAGCAGATGAGGAACCCGAATCAGAGGAGGGCGAGGGTGGATTAAAGGAGGCTTGACCCCGGCTGATTCCACGCTGACGGCGCATCCGCGGTCAGAGATGAGGCATGGAGAAGGGAGTAGGGCAAAGGTGGCGCGAGAATGGTGAGACGTCAGAAGTAACAAAGGCCCTGAGAGCAGAGGGACGACGACCGAGGGGAGCCAATTGAACACCAGCAGGAATGTCTAAGCCTTCTATGAGCTCTACAGAGACGCCAGGCGGAGAAGTAACACTGCAGAAGGGGCTATTGGAGAAGTGAATTCTAGGGAGAATCTCCAAGCAAGCCAGAAGACTGCATCGATGCCCTGTTTGAGTTTTAATGCTGGAGTTGGCAAAGCCAGGAGGGCATTCAACGCGGAGGGGAGTCAGAGCTCTCCCACAGCTGCTACTATCGTGCTCGCGTTCCATAATGAGAACAGAGATCAGAAGAACCGCCATATACAGAGGCATCGGAGAGCATTTAAGCGACGGATTGACAGCCCGAGGAGGCATATTAATAACGTCATTAAGGCTGATGCAGGAGGCCATGTGGGCATCCCATGCGAGCTCCTTTGGGCGTTGCGCAGGGGCCAAAGTCCCATCAGACTGCCACCACATCCGCATTCGGAGTATACCCTTATCACCATTAATTTGGGTTCCCCTATCAATTTCTCTCGCTGCCTTCCCTCTAGGTCCCCTAGGCCCTATGAAATTAAGTTATTTTTTTTTGTGATTTTGGACGTTTTAGCTGTTTTTTTTTTTCTTTGCCTGAAGCAGGTGTGCATGTATATTTAGGCAGATAAATCTATTTTTTTAATCAGTTTTTTTTGGGTTCGTCAACCTTTTTATTGTGCTGGTGACATCGGTCCCGAATCACATTGGTGACATCTATCTTCAATGCATGTTTGGCTACGCTGCATGTGCTTTAATTCTTGATGGCCTTCACCGTTTTTATGAGGCAAAACCACGTGATCTACATTTAATTCTGGATTGCCTCCACAGTTTTAGATGTTTGCATGCTAATCCATTCCATCAAAACCACAGTTAGCAGTTCCTCAGCGAACACAGCAAATTGCCAGTGTTGCATGCTAATCCCTTCCATCAAAACCACAGTTAGCAGTTCTAAAGGACTCATACAGATGAATACGTTCGTTTGCATAATCTCAATGAAAAGTCATCCAGACTGATGAATAAAGAAAATGACAATTTTTTCAATGGCTCTGACTGGAGTAGGACCGGCTGGTAATGTAAAGGCTATAGGAATTGTCTATGATCGGTGGCTATTCCCGCATTACCACCTGCCTCCACCTCTGCTTGCTCTGATGCGGGCACAGGATCTTGCTACGTGTTTCTGGTGCTGGATAAATATAACGAAGGTCTGGATCTAGCTAACGATCATCAGTTTATTAAATTTTTGCGGCTTAGGCAAATTCTGTGGCCCTTCATTGTGACCAGTCGAATATATGACATCTGATCGAAAGGATTTGAGGCATATTGCAGTGACAATTTTAGGCGTTTCCTCATGTGAGAGTTTGTAATGGTTTTTGGTATGCCCAGAAGATAATCACATCACTTAATTTATGTTTGCTGCTGTGGTTGCTCAACCTAGGTTGTATGGAAAATCTTGGCAGAGAGTGTTTACCTTTCCGTGTCTTCTCGAAAGTAGGTTGTCTGCTCACAGAATAAGATCACTACATGTAGGTGATGGTTCTATAGTAAGTTCTTAGCCTTATCTTCAGAATGGCTAACATAGAGGATCAGGTTTGAATACAGGATATAATTTGATGAATTTGGAGATTTAGAGTTAAAGAAAATTTTCACATTCCCTAGGTCTAACCCCATTAGGTCACCTAGGGCAACAATTTCCTAAGAATCTAGCTAGAGGAAAACTTCTATCTCCTAGAGGCAGTTGCATTGTTGGGTACCCTCACTCTCCTCAAAACTTGGGCCAATTCCGATGGTGGAATATTCAGATACCTCAAGCCCTAGCTCTAGGATCAAGTTTTGCCTAGGTGGTCCCAAGGATAGAACCTAGTAGGATCAATTTGACCTATCGAAGTAAGAACTCTTGTCTGATCCTTTCCCCTAACCTTTCCAGTATAGGAACATCATTGGTTGCTAAATTCCATCCCCGAACCTGGGCTGGGTCCACTTGGCCCCGTGTGGTCCCATTTGGTGTCAAAGGCCTTTCATCAAGGACCATTTGGGAATCCAAGTTCCCAAAGGATTTTAGGGATTGAGAACTTCCTTCATAAGTCCTTTTCTTCTCCCTCAACCCTTCAATCCCCCTCTTCTCTCCCTAGAAGATAAATTCACTTGCTTAGAAGGAAAGCAAGTCCCACTCTTTATTTTATCTTAGAGAAAGGGTTTCGAGGGTCACTTCCCACCTATTCATTGACCAATACTCTACAAGTGACTTCCTAAACTACCGAGACTCCACCCATCGGTGAAATTCCGTGAAGAGCACGGAGCCTTAGTTGTGGTGACAATGGGCTAAAACTCCATCGTTTCCCTTGTCCTAGCAATTTCCCTCTTAGGAACACCTTTTAGGTCCACTACTAGTTTGAGTGGTAACAAGTTGTTCACAATTCCATTTGTGAACAACTCTTTCGTATGCCCACTTTTGCCATATTACAGCTCCAAGATGAGAAGTCCAGGACTATGGAGGCTGCCCTTCTTCTCTCCGAATCAATCCTCTACAATATAGTGAACTAGGGCTAGTTGGTTCGCCCACTTGACTATTACTTTAGTCCTTGAAAGTCGGCACATCCTTAGGCCCTATACACCTACGCTTCTACCAATTTTGTTGTCCTTCACCAGAACAAGAGCCAGGGCTCTTCTTTGATAGTAATCTAAAAACCCTCCAACTGTACTTGGACTACCATCAATCTGCCCAACCACAATCAATTTTTTTTACTGATCTAGGGCCCCACAATATTGTCTTCATCTAGGGCTCTTCAAATCTGCCACCTAACAAGGGTTTGAGTCCTCTCAAGATCACTGTTCTTGTGTATCAACAATTTGATCTTTGTTGTCCAATCTACGAACAGATATGAATTAATCCTCTTATCATACTTCTAACAATCTGTAGATGACTGAACTGGGGTCAAAAATCAGCCACTAACAGTCCATTTACTAATTTTTTATAGGTTTCTTCAGATATTTGTCTAAAACTCTATGGAAAGTCCACCAAAATCAACTCCTTTGCATGTCAATCCATTCTCCATATGGCACATTTCTTCTGCATGCTCAATCTTCTGCTCAGGTTCCACCCTCCTTTGGATCTATTGTCTCCACACATACTGAATCTGCAAACCATCTTCCAGATCTGTGGTCTTTATTGCATAAATAAACCTCGCTCTAAGGGTCACAACCTGTCTTCTTCTGCGCAAATTTGTCACCGTCTTAAGGGCATACCTTATGAACTAAACATGCTAGGAAACTGTCCTAACTAGGGCATTATACTTATGTACTTCTAATTGTTGTAGAACAAACCCTATCCACACATAGAAAAAACACGACTCTTGCCTCCATAGGAGACTCGACCTAGCTCATATGGATCCATAGATTCTGGGCATTTCTTTGACTGAATCTTGACATGAACTTCAGATCTCAATGTCGACCCTCAAACTAGGGTTAAATAAGTCAATATTACACCTATGTCGACTTCTGTTATGGCTCTAATTACAGTGCAAGCCCTCCTCCATTTATGTTGGTTTTTATCACAGACCTTGCAACCTACTAACCACCACAAGGCAAGATGGTATCAACCCTCTCTTCTATTTCATGTAGAAAATCTAACCAACGGGATTCAATCTAATCTTGTAATGTACTAAAACAAGATATTGAATCCTTCCTACAATTTTTGGAAACAACACACGATCACACAATCACATATAAGTAAGAGAAACAAGTTATCAATCGCACAACACAAGATGTATCTGGGGAAGCAACTGCTCAAAACCCTCTATCTCTATTTTGTATTAAGTCAAGAAATCATGAAACAATACAATGCTTAATCTCTCTTGAGATTCTCAAACACTCTGCCAATTGTCTCCTGCTGATCTAGGAAAAATCGGTCTAATACTTAGCCAATTCTCAGCCTGCCTTGCTCACGCAATTCCTATGGAATTATCTCCATATTAATTAGGAAAATCAACCTTCCTTGATTGCACAATCCATCATGACTTTATAATTGCACATGGGAAATTTTCTATAAATACAACTGATAGTTATGTTCCTCTGAACTGTGTTACAATAAGGATGAAGGGTCTTTTTTATTATTTAAAAATAAGATAAAATCCTAAACAATCAAAACCCTAACCCGAGGAGATGTAACACCAAGAGTTTATGGGCCCTGTTGGGGTTAGTTGGACAGCCAACTTTCCAGGGTCGTAACTTGGTCATATGATCTTCGTTTGATGCACATGATACCTTGTTAGAAAGATCTCTTCGAGGACTACAACTACTAATGCGATTTCTATGAAATCGCTAAACCTTTCTTGCCCAAAAAACGTCGTTTGGGGCCTCAAAATGGCTCCGGAAGTTCAGGACCTGAAAAACTGACAAAAATAGTAAACTGTGCTATAATTAAGGAAATTGAAAAATTGAAAGAGATAATGGCTAGGGCCCAAGTGGAATAGGCGGGTGGATACCAATATCCACCTCGATCACCTTAAATCGATTTTCTTGAGCTAACTCAATCATCATGACTTAGTTAACTGACACAAGTTGTTATGAGACGAAATTACAATTTATTGTCCAATTTATTTAAGGGAAAAATAAATTAGACTCCTCACATTCCTCACTCCTGGTACATCAAAATTCCTCACTAGTGTGGGTGCATTTTCTTTTGTCCTTTCTAGTTTCCAATTTCACTATTTCTTGTTGCAAATTTCAATACTCCCTCTCAACAAGAAATGAATTCAATCTATCTCCATTCGGTACTTTTGGAATGTTCTGCATGCTACACTTCTCTAGTGTTGTTTGCACCTGCAAGTCCTAAAAATGAATAGCCTCCGAACAAATTACTCAGTATAATGCATCTGTCATCAGAATCTTCTGACTGCTGCTAGCTACTGCATCTGTCTAGTACTGGATTCTCTGCGCTGCTGCTGACATCTGCATCCGTACCCTTTGAACTATTGCTAACTCTAATTTGTGATCCAGTATTTGACATCTGACTCTGATTTCTGTCTTGCTGACATCTGACTACATCATTTTAACTGATCCTTCCTACTACTATTGTACTGTGGCTCCTCGTAGCCAAGTTCGATCCATGAGATCACACGCCATCTCAATGGACCTTGCCCAAATTTCTTATCTTGGGATTATGTCTACACATCACCCCACTAGCTTACACCTCCAGGTATGGCTGCTCCCTCTTCCCATCTGGCTCGAAATTTCCCCCTCATGGAGGTCTCTGCTTGAGTGGATGCTTCCACTCAGTCTCCTCTCTGTTTCTCCAATTGTGGCAACTACTCCACAACCTTCTGAGACCGCTTCTCATGAAGATTCATGTTAAGAGGTATTTATGCTCCCTTTAAACCACAAAGTATCTAACTTCTGCCTTTCTCCTCAAAGCTTTGCATGCATCTGGTACCTCAATTACATATAGGTTCTTGACTCGCGCACAGTGTAATTGTCCCGACGTTACAAAAAGTTTCTAAAAAAGAGTTGATTTTAAATCGATGATATCTCCCTCATCCGAGCTCCGATTTGACCGATTTTTTTTTTCTATTTCGGTAGATTTTCGCAAGGAATCCAAATAGCCTATTTTTTTTTGAAAATTTTACACCAAAATATTCAAATATTCTATGCAAACTCGCCGCCTAAAATTTTTTTCTCTAATACCATGTAGAAAATCTAACCAACAAGATTCAATCTAATCTTGTAATATACTAAAACAATATATTGAATCCTTCCTACAATTTGTGGAAACAAAACACGATCGCACAATCACATATAAGTAAGAGAAATAAATTATCAATCACAGAACAACATGATGTATTTGGGGAAAGAAACTGCTCAAAGGCCCTCTATCTCTATTTTGTATTCAGTCAAGGAATCATGAAACAAAACATTAATGCTTAATCTCTCATGAGATTCTCCGACACTCTGTCAATTGTCTCCCGTTGATCTAGGCAAACTCGGTCTAGTACTTAGCCAATTCTGATCCTTACTTCAGCCTGCCTTGCTCATACAATCCTAGCTAGGTAATTAACTGCTTATTAATTAGGAAAATCAATCTTCCTTGATTGCACAATCCATTATGGAATCCCAATGACTTTATAATTTCACATGGGAAATTTTCTCTGAATACAACTGATAGTTATGTTCCCTTTAACCTCTGTCTCAACTGGGTATTCCTCGAAACTGACATGCATACAACTATTAATAGCGAATTATCAGTTATATGATTGATCACTCATTGTGAATTAAATCTAATTTAATTTACTGGACCTCTCGCTAACTCATAACTTAGTTAGAACCAGTTAAACTGATTTTAACACATTTAATTGAGTTAATTACACTTGCACCCCACTAATGCATCAATTTCAACTGGACCCAAAAAATATTAGAATCCCTCTAGATGCCTCATCTTAGACCCTCAAGTACTTGAATTTCTTGAGCCAACTCAGTCATCATGACTTAATTAACTAACACAAGTTGTTATGAGATGAAATTACAATTTATTGTCCAATTTATTTAAGGGAAAAATAAATTAGACGCCCCACATTCCTCACTCCTGGTGCATCAAAATTCCTCACCAATGTGGGTGCATTTTTTTTTGTCCTTTTTGGTTTCCAATCTCACTGTTTCTTGTTGCAAATTTCAACATTTCAGAATTTGATGCGGCCTTCACACAAAGACACCATTGAAATCACATGCCTAGATTCTCATGAGAAACCTCTCTTAAGCTCGATCTGCCAGAAGAGAACCAACAATATGCCATCCTACTTCCTAGCGCAAACCGACCCTTAAGGTATGTAACATTCTTCTGAACACTCACATGATGATCTTGCTCTTGGAGGATGATCATGACCTCCCTTTAGCAACCCTTACTCACCCTCGTACTCGACCTACTTTAGGAATACATCTCTCTTCACCCCCTTGATGTGCCAGATAGTGGGAATACATGTCAAACATGCTAATATGTGCTAAGTGATAAGGCATGCCAAGATGTGCAAGGGTGTGTCAATGCATGTCAGGGAATGTCAAGACAACAAAAGGGAGAAAAAATTTAAACTACAAGGAAATGAACATATAAGAGGGTAATAAGTCATCAATTTACCTTTTCCAAGAGGGGCATGCTAGGCACACCAACACTAGGCAACAATAGGTGCCAAGTGCAAAGTCTTAGTGCATTCTAAGTGCCAAGTATTCCTTTGTTGCTTCTCATCTACTTTCCAACACCTGATAATCACAAATAAATTTAATATTAAACCATGCCAAATCATACCAAGGCATCTCAACGTATCCCACACATGCTAAGACTTTCCAAGCACCAACATGTGCCAAGCGCCAATATGTGTCAGGAACTAGTGTTATGCATGTTATGAAGTGGAAGGGAATGTTGAAGAGTGCTAAAGTGTGCTAGAGAGTGATAATGCATGTTCATGAGTGTTAAGGATTGCTAGGAAAAAACATTAAGGGAGCACTAAGTAAAAATTCATGAAAGTTAATGAATATGAGGAACATGTGCCAGAGACTAGTGTTAATGAGTGTTAGTTGTCATGCCAAGGAGGGACTGACAAGGTATGCTAAGCATTGGTAAGGCATGCTAGGGAATATCAAGGCATGTCAAGAATTCCCAAAGTGTGCTTGGGAGTTCCAGGGTGTGCTAATTATATCGTGTGCCAATTAATAGTGCCAAGATATGCCAATACATGTTGGGTGCTAAGGATGTGGTGCAGGGGACCAGGGTATGTCAATATGTGTCAAGGCAACAAAAGGAAGAACCAATAAGAGGGTTAATAAGTCAGGACTTTATCTTTTTGAAAAGGGGCATGCTAGGAACACTAATAATAGGTCCTAATACATGCCAAGTGGCATTGTGTGCCAAGTGCTAATGTATGTCAATGCATTCAACCAAGGTGTTCCAAGGCATACTAGGGACTATATGCAGCATGCCAACACATGTTAGCAGAGTACGATGTTGTGCTAGCGCATGTCACCATGTGCTTGGGCGTAAGTGTCATCACAAGATGTTCTAGGTACAAAGATGTTCCAATACATGTGGGGTGCTAAGAAATGTTAATGTGTGCCAAAGCATTAATTTAAGGCGTGCCCAGATTAGTGAGGATCGTTAGGTCTTTCTCATTAATAGAATTGTCAAAGCTTGATTATGTATTAAATAATATATTTCCTACACGCAATAGTGGAAATTTATCTAAAGGGAATTTTCTAGATAATAAACTTAATATATATTAATCATATGTTGACTAGGAAATCTCTATTTGACTAGTTATTACTTGACGGAAATGATACACACTAATTACTTCTAAAAAATTCACTGACCCTAACCACTATGGCTTTGGACATATTATAAAAAATACTCCACAATAATGGTATTAAATCGTTAACTTTTGACAAAAAAATATATTAACAGGTACATAGCGTCATCAAAAACTCATTAGAATGATCAATGATGACGGCCATTTTTTGACCGTCACCAAAAGTAACAAAATGAGCATTGGTGAGGGTCATTAAAACTTCATCACTAGAAGTGTCACCAAAGAGAGAATTAGTGATGGGCCTTTAACGACCCTCACCAAAAATGTCATTCAAAATGTCTTTGGTGACGGACAATAAAGGACCATCACTATATACACTTACAGTAATGGTTTTTTAATGATCAATGATGACGAACATTTTTTGACCGTCACCAAAAGTAACAAAAAGAGCATTGGTGAGGATCATTAAAAGTTCGTCACTAGAAGTGTCACCAAAGAGAGAATTAGTGACGGGCCTTTAACAACCCTCACCAAAAGTGTCATTGAAAATGTCTTTGGTGACGGACCATAAAGGACCATCACTATATACACTTACAGTGACGGTTTTTTAAAGGCCGTCACCATATGTGACATTGGTGACGGACCTTAAAGGTCCGTCACAAGCATGACCCTCACCAATGTGTTTTTTTCTTGTAGTGTATGCAACATCATATATACAACATGAATACACCATCATATGTACACAATACTAGATATGCAACATTACACATCAACATAGGTACAATCACTGAATATACAATATGCACAACATATACACAACATTATCACTATACATCCAAAGACCACACTCTGACCCCACAAGAAACCTTACTTCTAGTGTCTTTCCACTATCCATGCTTATCCTAGCATGTCACAGATCACACTACTTTCACTTTGTTGATGCACCCCTCAACATTACTTGTCCATAACATAAACATAGGCATAGTACAAGCATATAATATTAATTCATGGTAGTGACCTCATAGATCTGTTAGAGTTACTCTTCCCACTTGGTTTTTCATAAGACCAAGAACCTCTTCATGTCATTCTCCTGCATAATAAATCATTCCTCCACAAGAATGATCCTTGACAACCCTGTCATACAATGACATAGATACATAGATACATACATATATATACTCATTAGCATAAAATAATCATCATCATGTCATACAATGACATATATACACACATATATATGCATATAAACATTTAGCATTAAAAAACCATAATCCATGAAGACCCAGTCAGACATGACATACATACATACATACATATATACCTATATCAACATAATCATAATCACAAAAAAATTTCTAGATGTCATAAGGTCTGGGTTAAGAGAACTTATTTTATTTGTGCACAACATGTTCAATGTTGAGAACAATATTTCCCATCATAGCCAAGGCATCTACTATCTTAGGCTCATGTACTTTACCTTTCCTGTCACCTTTCTCATGTCTTGTATTGCCACTGTCCATTTACCCCAATGGACCCAACCAGTCCAACTGAATGTCATATTATTAACTTCTACTGCACTTACTCATGCACTAAGCTCCATTTAGGCCTTACATTACATGATTGGATTTCATTCAAATCTTCTCGAGCTCCATTATATTCCTCTTTCCCCAATCAATTCCTCAATCTCTCAAAACATTAAAAAAAAAATCGTAAGAAACAAAGAAGGAGACCATGGAAAACCAATAGTAATAAGACACCAAAACAAATGGCATGGCCATACACTAAATGAAATCAAAACCACAAATCAATCGCAACCAAATCACAAAAGACCAAAAGCACAAGACTTTACAACAAACACCATGACTCAATCCCCATGGTTCCCAATACCTTCAAGTGAAATACCAACCCGAGCCTTCTTTAATATTTCAGGGAAAAATATTTCCATGCAATCCACTGCATCAAACTACCATAAACATATAACTGTTAGATCATAAATAAACATTAAAATATACTAGTTATCTTACCTTTTTGTGCCAAGCATGCTGACCTGTAACTGAAAACACATGTCAGCCATATGTACCAAACATCAAGACAACATATCCATCAATTTGAAAGCAAGTTTTACCAAGGCTAACAACCATATCATAATCAATAATCAACTCACATTCGTTGGTCATAATACATAATGTTACAACTATCGCCTATTTACACTCAAGTACATATCATCCATCCCGACACATATGTGCTAGTACAACTATCTTAAAATATGACTATTCCTTCATGCAATATTTCACTGATACATATAATCATATCATGCAATTAATCAAACATTCAAATAACTTGCAAACATACCATGCTAAATAGATCAACTATATGACATAATCAAATGCTCAAAATAGTCAAGCACTAAGTATACGACATAAGGAAACTCATACCTTAATGTATATAAGGCTAGGGTATATTTAATGCACAATCAATATATATTAGCACGATATAACTTCATAACATATCAACCCAATTATAAATAATATCATGATATCTGTAACAATATCTAGCTAACATGTTCACATCATAAACCCATAAGAAAATGGCATTCATGCATACAATCACACAGGCACAATCAGCCTATACATAATAAAACACACTATCATAATTAGGTCGACTCATGTCTAAATGTCATAACCCTAAACATTTAGATGGGCCAATCCAAATTATAATAGTATATATAACATCAAGATGTTAATGAAATAACCCTAATCATCAAATCCCTAGCATGTAATAACACCAATTTATATATCATGCTCATCAACAACATGTAACCTAATCGTCAAGCTACTATCATACAACAACAACAAGTTAACCCATAATATGCTCATAAATAACATATAACATAAATAACATAAAACAAAAATAGAAATGCATACCACCACACGTTGTTATCATTCATGACTATCCAACACATGTACATATAACCACACTAATCGATTAACATCTATAATGTATGTAACCATAACATCAATAGAATGAAAGAAATAATCATAACCATTTAAATGCATATGAATATGTTGATGAACTAACATTTATCATGCATGTAACCAAAATAACAATGGAATTAAAAACATATAAGTAACCCTAATGCTTACAACAAGCATGATTCCCATACCTGCAGTCCAAGCATACCAACTTGTATGACGATCTGTTCTTGCCCCAAAGTCCATTGTTGCAACTTCACTTTAATGATTTGCATCTACTACTCTATCTCATCAAACACATTAGCATAATAACATACCAATATAATCATGATGAAATAATTGCAAACAAGGACATTAGGGACAATAACCTTAACCATACCAATGTACACAGACAATGCACAAGCATGACCAACGAGTAACCAAGCGTGAATGACCGCCAATGCATGTCCAACATATAACATCATGCCAAACACACATACATGGCCAACACATAAGCATGACCAATATGTGATCCTAGCATAAGGAATGAAAATTAAGTTTATGTAACAATATGTAAGCAAGTGTGCATAGACAACATAAAAGAATGAAAATTACATAACCAGTCATACGCACATGACGATGCATGTGACGATGACACCAAGAACCTCCTCATGGCGACATCATTGTAGCCATGACCAACACCACGTGCATGCAACAAACACACATGGACCTAACCATATTAAACACGCATGAAACCAACATGAATGCATGATCAAAACACCACCCATCCAGTCTGAGACTTGAACCATGCTCTGATACCACTCCGTGGTATCAGATATTACACACGAAGAACAAAAAAAAACATCACCATCATGAATACACAACAAGAACATAGAACATAAGCATGAGTAACATATATGCAATTGACATGTATGCTTGACAAATACACGCAACCCAAGGAGAACGCAACCATGCTCTGATATCACTTTGTAAGACCCTATTCCCACATCTACCTGAATAACTAGCCAACTATGTTAGACATGTGATGAGAGGATACTAATATGAGATTCAACCTTCTAGAATACCTTAAGGAAGTGGAACCGACGAAAACACCAAAAACACACCTTACATTGCATCATTGACATCTCCAGGAGGTAACCCAACCTTCCAGGGACCCATTTCCTGAGGGGGCACTAATTTTTAGCCCTTATGAGGCTTAGCTACGGGCTTGTAAGGGAAAGGGAGCAGATATAGTCCCTATAAGCAGCATTTTCAAGGTATCGACTAAGGCCTAAATAATCAATTTTGTGTCTGCAGTTATGGGATTTGTGCCATATTTTCAGCCCCTGAGCCCAGGTCACTGCCTAGAACTTTCGGTAAGTCCAGGAGAGGGTAAATAACAATAAAATAAATGTACATAAGAAATCACATCATCAGGAACTCATCCGACCCCACCCAGCCATGATAGGAATTTTGTCAAACATGTCACAAACATAGCATCTACAGGTGTAAACAACAGAAATAAACATATGGGTCTAATACTTATATGAGAATCACTAAGAAGCATTGCTCCTTTACAAATTTATTTATGATATAATCTATTTAAACATAGATACATAGTATATTCATTTACATGCAAAAAATAGATAGAGCCATACATCATCATTGATAAAACACATGCTTATAACGAGCATAATAACAACAGAAATACCATGGATATTGTTACACCAATTTTAGGTCATCTGACCATGCATAATTAGATGGATCGAAATACACCATGTAAGACCAATTTTACCATAGTAAAATTTCTTTCACTAAGAAATAATTTAATAAACCACAGTTTATTAAGTTATTTATAGTCAAAAATAGAAAACCCCATGAAGAATAATTAAATAAATCCTTATTTATTTGGTTCTCGTCTAGGAATAATTAATTAAACCTTTGTTTAATTATATTCCCGATCATATTTAACCCAATTAATGAGAAATAATTAGATAAATAATTATTTATCTTATTATTCTCTAGTAATAATTAATTAAATCATTATTTAATTAATATTCCTTATTAAGTTTGACTAAATAATTTATGAATAATAAAATAAATCATTATTTGTTTAATTATTACTTGATCCCTTCAAATTGATAAATAAATGTTTTATTTGTTTATTATTTCTAAATAAAGGGATTTAACCAATTTAAATTATTTTTCCCTCCAACAAAATATAATAAAATATTTCAAGCAGTTAGATCTAGATTTTGGTTAATAATATTTTACTATGCACCATTATCAAGGACAACTCAATATTTTATTATAAATAGAAGGGTTTTTCCATTCATTTCTTACCTTTGATCCTTTTATCTTGGTCAGAATATGATCCTCTTATCATTGTCTCACTTTTATTTTCTTTTGCTTATTGAGCTTCCTTTGAGTTCTACACGTCTTGGGTATTCTACAACCATTAAGAGAGAAACTCTGAAGCTAAGGCATTTGAGGATAGCCAAGAACCCATCCCATTGAGGGGGACCCTCCATGTTCCCCTCCGAGGTGTTACATAATACAAAAAATTATTTATAATTCTTGTCTTGTCCATTGGATATTTTGGAGAAACTCTTATTTCACTTTGTTGTTTAGATGATTTATTTGCATAGACCTGGGTTTATTTTGCATTTGTTTCAACTGTCTATTGCAGATATAAGAAGTTGAATAGACACATTTGTTGTTAGGGTTGTTTTTCATGTGCAGCTAAAGTGATATATTTTCATACACTTGCGTTAAGACTTCATACTAATAGATATTACATCAATGAAATGTGCATAATAACCAGTACATTTGCATACCAAATACCAAAGGAATGAGTTCTTCATTACTAAATGTAAAAAACCAATCGGAGATGGGACTTCCACGTTCCACCCGACCATAGATTGCTGAGCCAAATCTTACTTCAGCCAATCACCCTTGTGCCATATTCCAAGAATGAATGTGGGACTTAAAACAAAATAACCAACTAGGGCATCTTGAGGCTAAACCACCTCACCCTCATCAATAAACATGGCATAATCGGCTTTACCATGATCTATCCTGATCACTAGGCCAACACAAGAATGGATATCATCGGATTCTCTCTGCCTAAACCATGATGAATTTTTGTGTCTCCTAGTCTCTCAGGCTTTACCACAACCTAGGGCGTGAATCAGGGGTCACTAGGCGCTAAACCGAGACACCACCCTCTTTTCTTTACCGTATATCCTGCCATTCCTCGGTAAGGATTCCTATGCCTAATCAAGGGAAAACACCTCTCATGCTTTACCGCAATCCAATACTGGATCACTAGGCTATAAACTGAGGCAACACCTCTCAGGCTTTACCATAACCCAGAATCCGAATTAGGGGTCACTAGGCCCTAAACTGAGGCAACACATAAACCAGTTTTTTGTTATAAAAATAGCAATATTCAGAGATCCACCTCACTCAGCTTCGAATCCATCGGGTAATCCATCTAAACTAAAACATGAGAGCTCCACAACACCATGGCTATCCGAAAAGGGCAAGGCTAGGCTGAAAACACCGTCACACCTGGAAAAACCCATGCCAAAACAAAAAAGAACCACATGGAATGCCATGCATGCCAAATATATCAAGGAAAATACACATTCAAATTGATACCTACCAAGAATATTGATGTAGCTGCTTGATTCATGCTCCTCCTTACTTGCTTCCTTCTTTTTCCTGCTTTCTTTCCTTACTTGCTCAAATGCCAAAGTGATCCAAAAATTGTAAGTGTCCAAGAGTAAGAGAGTGAGAGATTCAAAACTGAACTGACAAAAGGTAGCAAAATATTTCCAATTGATCCTCAAAAGCCTTTTTATCAATGAGGCCTCTATTTTCTTCATTTTCCATTATTTTATTTCATTTTCCTCCTCATATGCAACCTATGACTTATCACCTCCCTTTACTCCTATTTTCCATTATTTTCATAAATAAATGTGCCAAATATGTGATTTTCATTCCAAAACCTTAGCCATTTCCTTTGCCAATTTCCTTAGCCATAATAAACCAAAGTGCACACCCGTTAGGATGTTTTCCCAAACATTCTACTTGGAACAAGTGTCCTATTGACCGTGGTTATTATTTTTAACTTTTATTACATGGAATTTTCACCAGGGTTGTTACATGGTCTTTCTAATACAAACTCCCTCCCATGATAGTGTACTTAATTCCTTTCAATTTCAAGGATATGCATTTACCTTTAGGAATCTCCGGAGGGAATTGTAAAATCTACAGGAAAAATACTATGTCCTGGTACGAGCTAGAATTTTGGAACCTGTCAAGACTTTCTAGAGGGACTTCTTGCATGCTCACTTATTTCAGTGGTGAAAATTCTTGTGCGTTCTCATGTATCAAAGTGGCGCAAATAAACCCATATTTACACATTTTCAATGCCACATAGTTTTCTTCAGTAAGTAACCCATCCAATACTTGGCCATTCATTAGCTTTGTGGGTTTTATCTCCATATCATAATCTTGTAGTTTGGCTATCCACTTTCCTCATTTGTCATCACTATCAAGCTGAGTGAGGATCTCATGTATTTTTGTTGATGGTATGTATGCAGTCACCTTTGAATGCAATACATATTCCCTAAAGGCCTTAAAATATATCATAATAGTATATGCATGTTTCTACAAAATTATATATTTCATCTCTGCATCTCTGAGTGCGTGGATAGAAAAGGATATAAGATGCTTGTATCCTTCTTGATTCTTTTGTAGCGGGACAAAAACTATTGTATGCTTCGATGCAAAAGAGAAAATATAAAATTATTTTAATAAAATTAGAATTGTCAAGGACATATCATCCATAATATATTTTTTAATCCATTCAAAATATGTGCAAACTTCTAGTTTCCACCTCATATCACTATCCATTTTCAGAATCTCAGTTACATACTTGAGGATTCTTGTGGAATTTGCAATGAATCTATGTAGGAATTTTATCTTACCCAAAAATTATTGAACTTACTTTTTGTTTTTGGGTAAGCTTATCTTTGATATGGCCTCTATAATTTTTGGATCAATCTTGATTTTGTATCTGGATACTATATTGCCTAACAACTTCCTTTCTTCCAGAGAAAAGAAAAATTTCTTGGGATAATTTAGAGAAAGACCAATATTTTTTCACTTGAGGAACACCTGTCTCAAATGATCTAAATTTTCTTCATCTGATTTTGAAAACACATTCATGTCATCCAAATAGATAACTATGAATTTGTCCCTCTCTCCCACGCAGGTGATATCCATGGCCCTTTGGAATTTCACCTTTACATTCATCAAACCAAATGGAATTTTACATAAAAATTCCCCATGATGTGGTGAAAATGGTCTTTTTCTTGTATTCTTCATGAAAGGAAATATGATTATATCCAGAAAACCTGTCCATTATGGATATCCTAGATTCCCATACTACTTTTTGCAATAGATGCTCCATCTTTGGAAGTTGATAATTATCTTTCAGTGGGAACCTCTTTAAATTCCTGAAACATAAAAATAACCTTATGTATTCATTCATTTTCCATATGAGGACTAGGTTGGCTACCCACTCGAGTATCTCAAAGGTACAATTATTTTTCCATCCAACAATTTTATAATCTCTTTCTCTATTGTTGGAAACAAAATAGTATTAAATATTTTGAGCTTTTGCACAAAAGCCTTAGAACCTTATTTCAAGGGTATTATATGTTGTATTATAGAAGTGTCATATGTTTTTAAAATATTTGAACTCCATGGAGATACATATTTAAATTTCTGAAACAATTCTACATATCTATGCTTGCATTATGTCTCCAGGTATTTGGCTATATTAACTCTTTGAGGATTCATCTCTATGCCAAGGTTGTGTTCTTCAATGTTTCCACTAACTAGCTAGAAAGTAAGCCTAGTAGATATATCGTTATTATCAAATATATTCTCCAATGGTACTATCCCCTTTGGGATAATTTTTTTCTTCGGATGTATCACTTGGTGACCCCCAATTTGGCTTAGGGAGCCTGGATTCCCCGTCGGTGATTGTATCTCCTACTGATCCATTTCAAGGGCTTGGTCCTCGTGATCTATGTTCATGGTTGAATATTCTTCCACCAATTCTAAGAACCTTTTTAATTTTTCATCATATTCAAACACTTTCCAATGTTTGATGTTGTCAGGGACTGAAGGTAGTCACCTCATCTCAACTTCATGCTTCAATTTTGGTTGTGGAGGTGGCTTAAAATTACTAGCGGTTGTTACCAACACATCTACTTACTGATTGTATTCCTAGTGCACACATGTAATTTTAAATGCATCAAAATAATTTTTAATAATATCCCATACAATATTTCGACAATACCACATCACTAGGTGTTTGGTTGTGTATATGTTCCTTATTTGTAATACAACTAGTTCAAAATCATTGAATACTGCTATATGTTTTACTCCCATTTTCTTTGTTGTCTCCAAACCTAAAATTAGTGCCTCGTATTTGTCAACGTTGTTCATGGTGTCAAACTCTAGATTAAATGGCAAGGAAATGTTTTGGCCTGTAAGGGGTATTAAGAGCACTCTAACTCATGTCCCTTCTCTGGAGCATGCTCCATCAAAGTACAATTTCCAAATTGAATGTGGATCCTGAGACTACTTGATATTAGCAAGGGGTTGGTATACTTCTTCCATCATCTTAGTGTTTGGGAATAGTTTTTAATGGCCCATGGATTCCTCTATGACATATCTAGGTTGATTCTTAGACCTTTTAGCCTCACTTACAATATATAGGAGTTTATATTTTTTGTACAGTCTCCTCTCCTCACATCCAAAAAAAGGTATGGTTGCATAGGATAAATCCATCTACAAAGTTCCACCTATTTTTTTGACCCAAGATTTGGAAAGTAAGATGCCATAGGTAGGTGGGATTTCATATACCACGATGTCCATGACTACTCTCTTATTGGGAATTTGGGTGAAATATATCACTAATTATTTGATGAGACCTACACATTTGATGCTTTTGGAATCAAAAGAATAAAGGTAATGGTAAGGTTTGGTGATGTCTAAACCCAAATCCAACATGATTGATTTGGGCATGAGATTATTGGATTCCCCTAAGTCTACATGAAATTGTGAAGAAGTTTATTTTGAATGTTGAGAGTGATATAGAAAGAGGATTGCCATCTTCTTTCTCCTCTACATGTGGGCCACATACCATAGTAGGAGGATAATTCTGAATGTTCAAAGTGTCATTATGAGAATCTAGTTCAATGAGGTTCATTAACTTCTATATGTGATACTGATAGGTCAATTTCTGAGCTAGTTCCAACAAAGGTATTACGACCTTTATCTTACTCTAACTCTTATTATGGGCTAAACAACAGGAATGTGTTCTTTTCACTTTCTTTATATGGTTGAAGTTGTGGTTGAAATGGTAAGGGATATTTAGGTTTGTTTATTACCTGATTCAGGTCAGGATTGGAAATATGATTAGGCTTATTTCTCCAATATGAGGGTCCTTGTTGTTGGAAAATCGGGAGGCCTTTAAATTAATTTAGATTTTCCTTTCATAGTAACTACTTCTGAAATATGTTAGCCTCTTTTATTCATCTTTACCTTGATATTTTCACCAAAAAATTACCATAACATGTACATGAAGACCACAAAGACAAAAACAACACAAGGTATAGGCTCCAAGCCATGACAAAACCCCTCCAAGGGGAAAACCCACAAACTTCACTTCTTTTAGAATTTTATCAAGTGAGATATCCAAGACCCATAACCACAAAAAATGTCACCTCTAGATGCCAATTTAAACCTTCCTTTTATTCAGCAAATCCATCAGGAATAGGCCAAGAGATGTACCAAGACATATGTTACATGAAATCTAACTCAGGAATACATCCTTTCTTTTAGTCTTCCACCCTTCACTTCTTTTATATCCTTCTCCGCGATATTTCAGACCAAAATTCATTGTGTGTGTCTCCAAATGAGCTCCATCTTCTCCTTATTTATACAGTTTACAGGGGGTGCGAATATACATTCTCATTGGGGTAGGGGAAACTTGACATGTAGGTCGACTTGGAAAATACAGGGGTTTCTGACCCAAAATTATATATTTAATAATTCCTTTTATTTTTATTTTACAATAGGTCCAAATAGGACTTCAAATTAAGAACCTATAAGCATGAAGAACATGCTTGTATAGAAAAATAATAATATTTTTTATTTTTCTTTTCTTTTCTTTTTACATAAAATATATGATGGTACAAATTATGAGGACCAAAACTAGTTACATTCTCAAACACTCTCTCTTAACTAGGGAGGTATTCATAATTGTGCACTCGGTACAAGGATATTCTCAAACTGAAATATTTTCATAAGAAGATTCATATCAATAATCCATCAACATCAAAACCAATAACGTCAACATAGTAAGGCATTTAACTAAAAATCTCTATTTACATAAGATCATAATGGTAGGAGGATTTACGTGAGACACCACATTACCTATTATAGCACATACCCCATTTAGATGTTCACTAGGTATGTTTTTTTAGGACTATTATTATCTTGGATTACCCCTCAAGGAACTTATAGTCCTCTTCGACCAATTTGATCTTGGATACCTATCCAATCCTCAAAGAGTCTCATTCCACTTCCTATCATGGATTCTTTATCATCGAGGAGTATCAATCTTAGATGCTTATCCAATCCTCTAGACCCCATTCTCCCTCCATGGCCTTCACTAGACGAACAACTATTAGTCATGGCCTAGTGCATGCCACATGAAGAAGATAATATAATGTCCATCTCACTCTCAACCAAAGAGGATATCCTTGTTCCCTCTTAATCATGGAATAGATCCTTGCTCCTTTTTAAACATTTAAGGAGAATTTTTACTCCTTCTTAAGCAGAGAGGAGATTCCTTACTTCCTTTTAATTGGAAATTCATAACCACAAGTTCTTTTAGCAGTTCTTGATCACTACATAAACTATTATTTCTTCATGGAGATCTTCAGGTAGTTGCATGGTTCCTCATTTTCTTTTCATATCATCAAATTGAGTTTCATTTTCCTAGAACTAAACTGTGATAGGATCAATCCATCAACCTTTCATATCAATTTCCCCTATCAATAAATACATTATTTTTAACCAATTCAATTAAAGCTAGACATAGCTCCTTCTCATCATGAAAGTGATCTTCATCGTCATATGAACATCAGGTTATATTTTTGTATTGCTACCATTCCACCCTAAGATGATATAAACATATTGACTAGAGAATATTCCATGGATTACCAAATCCATCCTCTCAATCCATGTATTCATTGAATTGAGTTCAAAAAAAATAGTTTTAGATACACTTACCTCAACTACCATTATTTCTACAACATTCTTCCAAGTAGCAAAACCATATACCAACCAGATAACCAATACCAAAACATCAAGATCATAATCCCCTCAACATGATGGTCTCTTGTCAAAATATTATATTCTGGTTATGGGCTTCCCTTAAGATCAACATTCTTTCATATGATCTTATCTCCATACTGTATAAGAATCCTTCTCGATGCATTCATTTTTAATCAAATCTCCCACATAATGAACTAATAGGAAAGGTTTGAATATCTTCTTCCTATTAGTTTTTGTAGCATTGGACATGTGCTTTAGTTATGACTTTGGTCAGAGAGGCTAAGAAACACAAGATCTCCAGAATCCAAAAAAAAAATTAGGAGAAAACACCCATAAACAAAGCTATAGATTAAAAATTCCTAAGTGTAACTTAGGGAAATCGATTAATTAAAGGGGATTAATTGAGAAAAGTGACAAAGCTATATAAAATCACATAGATTGAGCTTGTGACCCAAATATATGTAGAACAAATCAGAATACACATATAACCATAAATACAAAGATGGAGTGGAAATAACACCTCATTTCATTAATATCAAATAACTAAAATTTGTTTACAAGCAAAGTGAAAATAAACTAACTAGGGCATTGGTAGCTTATCTCTGAGAAGAGATGTGGTGGCTACAAGCCTCTGAACTATGTTACAATGAGGCTTGATGGCCTATTTATTATTGAGAAACAATGAAAAACCCTAAACATACAAAAACCTAACCCTTGCAGATGAAGCACCAAAACTATGGGCCTCGTTTGGTTAAATTGTACATCAACTTCTTAGGGACGTAACTTTGGCATACAATCTCTGTTTGACGGGCACAATGCCTCTTTAGAAAGATCTATCCGAGTACTACAACTTTTGATGTGAGCAACATCGAAGGAAATTCCATGTTGCTCCCGGTTTTCCCAAAAAAACAATTTTTATTGCATCAAAATGGTTCCAGAAGTTCAGGACCCAAAAAACTGCTAAAAATAGTAAGTTGTGCTACAACTAAGGAAACTGAAAAAATTGAAAGAAACAATGGTGGGGCCCAAGTGAAATATTTGGGTGGCCACCAATATCCACATGAATCAATTTCATATGATATTATAAGAGCAAGAAGATGGGGATGGAGAAGATACACTGGTAGTGTGAGTTGATTGGAAGATCGAACTACCGAGTTGCGGAGATCGAGTAAAGGAGAGAAGTTCGAGCAAGAAGGAAGGAAGGAAGGAGTGAGATTGAGAGAGAAGCATCAAAGTATTCCAACAGAGATTCCCAGTAGCTAGAGGTTTCTTAAAAATGATAAGAAACCAATAATTACAATCCACTTTGAAAGAAAAACCTCTTTTTGCAATGAATACAATACACAATATATATATAAACTATGACACAAACATTAAGAAAAGGCATTACCCTCACTTCTATCTCATTAATAAATTTTCAATTAGTACTACACCACTTCATAAATCTTGACTCTAAATCTTTATTCATAGAACCTAATGAATATAAATGAAGATGATTTTACATTTATAATCCAAACTCACTTACTATATCCTCTTCAAAGGTGTTGGCATTCAAGCTACAATTGACTAGAGCATCCATTTTGTTCTTATCTATTTTTTGTTGTTGTCAAGTTGTCGATGATCCTCCAGCCTTGACCTGTGGCTTGAGCAGTCGTGACTCGCGGGCATATAAGTCGTCGAAGTCACCCGGGGATCACACCCAACCTAGGCCACACCAGCCCTTAGCTAGCTGGATTTTTTAGCATGTCACCTCCCCCTAGCACAGGGCACAACCACCCCCATGAGGTTTGATCCTCGGTCCCCTTGCTCACGAGACCCATCCTCAACTGGTTGTGCTAGTGAGATTTGACATTTTGTTCTTATCTAATTGAATCCTACTTTTTTTTCATTTAATTAAATTCACTTTTATGTGCACTATGTAAACAATTTCAATTTTGTCATCCACTTTTGAACTTCTTTCCATTTGCTTTCTATGAATTAAATGACTTAAGTTATTTTAATAGAATTAACTACTTCTTAAGAGATACACTTTTCTCTCTTATATATATATATATATATATAAATATATAGATATATTAAATAATTGTTTATCTAATTTATTAATTAGGATGATAGGTTTTTAATTCAAATTTTTATCTTATTATTGTAAATAAAAGATGTTGGCATAAAAGATATAGATCAACCACTTACTAATGTGATTGGGCTAATTATGTTCATTGACATATCTATTTTAGAATTGAGCTTTCACAATTTCAATTTAATTATGAATAATTATTAGATGGATGATAGGGATTTAACCTCCCTAAAATATTTTAAAATATTCTTAATAATATACACAAATCAAAGACTTAAATTTATTTCCAAAGTAGTTATGCCTTTTTGCCTTTTTATTTAAATTCATTAATTAAAAAAAATCTCATATCAACAAATATCAAATGAAATGATTTATAATTTTTTTATATTGTGGTATTGAAAAGAAATAAAATTTGTCCATGGTATTATAATAAAGCCTAAAAAATCTTTATAATAATGTAAAAATACATGTGCATAATTAAAAAAATTATCATATCTTTTTTTAAATATATATATATATATGTTTAATTTATATCTTAATTCTTTTCATTATCCAATTATTTTAAATAAAATTATAATTTAATTATTTTTTTATAATTTTTTAAATTTTAATAATTTAATATATCATAAAATAAATATTTCGATGCTTATTATAAATTAATACTCATAACTAATAATATTTACATTCGCAAATCTATCAATGAGTGAGATACTCATGACAAAAAGAAAAAGACAGTGAGATACTCATATGACCAGAGATGTACTGAGATACTCATGACAAGAAAACAACTATTTGTTACATTAATGTGGGCCTCCTTTTTGTCTCCTTTTGGTTGTCCTATTGTTTGATAGAGTGGATACCTACGTGACATAAAATAAGAATTGTATGTGGTCTTCACCGAGAATATGGTGGGCTTGGCGTTCGTTTCCCCCTTAGATCCCTATCGCTCTGATAGAGCAATGTTAGGTGTCATGTGCCACTGATGTAGTCTTTGGTTGGGATTAAAAGGATTGCAGAGATAGTGTCGAATCTGGAAGCTTAAGGCAAAAATTAGGTGTATCAAAAAAGGCCAAACAGTGAATAATTTTGTGGTGTGAGATGCGCGCAGTGGAGCCATGACTCTGATGCACGCAATCCTGTACAAACATTTAACTGCAATATCTCTCTGAGGATTGTTCCCTTCCATCTGCATATATTTTCCCTGGGGGCCTCATTCTCTTAGATCGGATCAACATTAAAATAGCCGCCGATCAGGTTGGAGGAAGAAAGGTGGCAGGAAAATGGCCGCGCGGGACAGCTGCTTCTCCTCTGGACATCAAGCAATTGATATTGTTGTCGTAGGAGGCGGCGTTGCAGGGCTGGCCACAGCCCTTGCTCTCCACAGGTCAGTCTGCTCTAATCTCAATTTTCGGTTTTCAGCTTAATGATACTGTGGTTGTCAGGATCCAACATATTATATTGGGGGCAGGATTGGCCTTAAAACCCTAGTGCTGGAGCGCTCTGATTGTCTTCGAGCTTCCGGGACTGCCTTGATTCTGTGGGACAACGCTTGGAAAGCGCTTGACGCTCTTGGTGTAGCAGACACACTTCGTGCAGATTATTGTTTGCTTGATGGGTAAGTGACTGATAGGTTAATAGTTCTAGGGTTTGAGAAAATTGAACATACAAAATTTGAGAATATTACATCAATATTGCTAGGGTTTGAGAAAATTGAATTTAGTTAAATTTTGAAAATATTTTGGAATGAGTAAATCCAAATAATATTTATCAAGTTCACAATATAAAGATAATGATTAATCGAAAAGCTTGGCTTTGCTACTGATCATGATCATGCAGAATAAGGGGTTTCTCAAATTGCTCTGGTGTCCAGAAAGATGTTCCACTGAGAAGGGGTTTCTCAAATTGCTATGGTGTCCGGAAAGATGTTCCATTGATAAAAGACCGCACAGGGTAATTTATCTGACTATTAAATAAAAAATAATTTCATTTCAAACCTGGAAAGGGAAGAAAAGAAATTATACTCAGCAGATTATGATAATTTTTAATAACGTTGAAGTTCAGGAGATCAAGTATGTATTGCCTGGAATCTCGGTGCGTAGAAAGAAGTGTGCTTCTGGAGACACTAGCCAAAGCGTTGCCCGATGGAAGTATCAGATTCAACTCTAAACTTGTTTCCATACATAAAAAAGCTGCCTCTCCTTTCACCACACTAGAGCTGGCAGACAGAACATTCATTACAGCTAAGGTAGGGTTGTAGGTGCTGTTTTTAATTTGATTTTAATGGTTGAATTTAACTTGATTGTAGTTTCTGTGATTTATTATTAAAGTAAAAAAGAAAAATTGGATAAATTATATTAAGCTTTTGGATAACTGGTTTGGAACTCTTGATGATGATGAATTTGAGGAGGGTTTGAAAGGAGTCCATCCAAAAAGCCTTGATGATGTGATTCATTTAGAAGAGGTTTTTTTAATTGTAGTTTTAAAAAATACTTTGAATTCCGAAAGAGATAAAATTTATATTTTGTTTATTAAATTTCAAAATATTTTTAAAGATTTTTAATTGTAGTTTTAAAAAATATTTTGAATTCTGAAAGAGATCAAATGTATTTTTTGTTTATCAAATTTCAAAATATTTTTAAAGATAATAAAAATTTAAGTTGGGTTATGCATTTCAGATTGTAATAGGTTGTGATGGCGTGAATTCAGTAGTTGCACCATGGATTGGTTTAGAAGCAGCTAAGCCCTCCGGCCGTGTTGCCTTTAGAGGAATGGCAACGCTTCCTGAGGGCCATCAGTATACAGTTGAGAAAAAAATGGTACAAATAGTGGGTAAAGAAGTGAGGGCAGGATTCATTCCCTGCACAGACCAAAAAGTGTATTGGTTTATAACTAGGAAATCACAACCACAAGGTATATGATTTCTGCAGCAATTCAATTTTATGTATTATGCAGGCAGTTCGCTTTTATTTATTTTTTCATCAATTCAATACTACAAGTAGCTAGTGCTGAGGTGACCTTAATTTCACAGATGTGGATGTATCTCGCGATCCTGAAATCCTCAGATGCGCAGCATTAGAGGCGGTGCGAGATTTTCCGGGACCCATTGGAGAGTTTATAAAGTCCAGTCCCGCAGACACGTTGAGTTTAGCGGATCTAAAGGTGAGATGGTTTTGGCCTTGGGAATGGGACAGCAAGGCAAAGGGAAGGGGCAGCGTGACTCTCCTTGGAGACGCATTGCACCCCATGATGCCAGATCTAGGTCAAGGTGCTTCCTCCGCAATGGAGGACGCTGTGGTTTTGGCCAGATGCCTCTCACACTTAAATCTAAAATTTGAGAATATAAATTGGGGAGAAAAACAAGAAAGAAGGATAGAGGAATGTTTCAGGGAGTACGCGGCCGCAAGGAAATGGAGAGTGTTGGGCATGAGTGGAGGAGCATTTGTGGCGGGGAATGTGATGGATGGCTACTCCTCTTTCCTTCGATTCCTTCGTGAGTGGGCTTGGCTGCCTTTCATTTCCATGTCTTATATCACTTACTTCGCAGCCTCTGACTGTGGCACTCTGCCCCTCCAATCAACCACAACCCATGCTCATCACATATAATTTCCATTGCATATGAACTGTCCTCGCACACAAAGACGTTATATCATCTAAATTAATTCATTCCTATCTTCACATGAAGGGATGGATGGTATATCTCTGCTATATCTGTATATTATATATATTGATAATGGTTATTTTTTAAAAGTAGGATTGTGCAAACCTGTTCAAGTTTGGATTTTTTTTTTGGGATAGTTTAATTTCCCTAGAAGCTATCTTTAACGGTTTTCTATGAAATTTGAACTCTAATTTTATTGGGTTTTGGATAATTGTATTTATTTATGTATTTATTTTGAAATACAAATTTTAAAATTTTAATGTAACTATCCATACTTATTAAGTGGATGAGTGGATGAGAGAAATTTAAATTCTTCCAAAAAATATCCACTAAATATTTTTAGAAGTAATCATATCTGAAAAATAATTGTCTTTTTTGTTTTCTAATTTAATTAAAAAGAATGTCAGTTACATGTATCATGTAACTATAGTTACTTTATTATGTTTTTATTTGGTACATGTTTTTCTAAGTGTATGTATGTTTAACTTATATATTAATTCTTTTATTATTATAAATAATAATTATTATTATTATTTAAAGTAAATTTATAATTTAGTTTATTTTTAAGATTTTTTAATATTGATAATGTGATCAAATGTATCAGGATAAATGTGTTGATACCTACTATGAATTGATACATATCCACATTTAGGAGCCATTTACTTTATTAGACATAGGTTAGTAAACATACTTAATGATTACTATGATCTCACACTATACAAGTGTATCTAAAATGAGAGAGAGAGAGAGAGAGAGAGAGAGAGATTAGTATACCTCTTGGATATTACATTCAATATGTCCCTTTATGAAGATGGTGCTAAAAAATATAACGTATCTATTTTGTGCTCTTAAGAAATTAAATATATAATGATGTGTTGAAGAAAATATTTAACATAATGTAATATTGGTGAATTTTTTATTTTCTTTAATATAAACATGGAATTGTGACTATGGGTGGAGTATATATGTCACATCCCCAAAGCATTCTCACAATTCAAATAAACTTGTGACCTCTGACTGTGAGGCACCAACATGTTACCTCAATAATGGTGCAACCAACGTGCGAGTACTACACCTAGACTATGCCTCTATAATTATACTTCTATCTATCTATTTAGTTATCAATATAATGTGAAATAAGAACATGTATCTATCATAAAGTACAATTGTAGTTCACTTCATCACCATCACATGTGCATCAATACATCATACAGGTACAACACAAAAATGCTACAATTAAATGTCACAATACATCATACACATGCACAATATCAAAGTACTCCAAATATGTATGTGGGGAAGGGCCCTTATTTAGCCCCAAGAATATATATATATATATATATATATATATATATATATATATATATATATATATATATATATATATATATATATGTATATATATTATATATATATATATATTAGCTACAATAATGATACATTAAGGGGCCAAAGCCTTACACCCAAAACCCAGGTTATGACTTCCCAAGTCAAATCCCAAAATATACTATACAAAAATGCCCCAAATTATACAACATATAGTGCACCCTTAGGGTAGTTCCTTAGGCTCAAAACCTAGCCTAAATACACAACATAAATCTCATATAATACCCTTGGAACAATTAGATATTCACTCGGAACTCATTCCCCCAAATGGTATGCAAAATGGGTCCAGAACGATCCTACTTTGGTGGCTTTGGTCCTCCCACAAAATTTCTCACCCTCTGGGTTATAGAACCACCCAAACCTTATTTCTTGGCCCTCCTTCAGACCTGAAATACCCCTTAAACCCTTCATCCTAACCCTCCTCTTCCTTATGGGTAGGATGGTCCTGCCACCCTCATATGTCCACTTCTCTTATGGTGTCCAACTTGCAAACCTTCCTTGGGATGAGACCCAAGTTCCTTGTGCCAAATTTTCTCCTGCACACAACAAATGATCACATGTATATAGGTTACATGGGTAGTAGGGTAGGTGTGTGGTTGCAACACTTCATATGTCACCCTTGTTGACCCTACATGCACCCATTCATACTCCTAATGGGGTGGTGGTTCCATATGATCCCAACGCACATCTCTACATATGAAATAGATCCAACCAATGCCCAAATATCATCTGTAAGTCCCCTTCCTTTGCTCAACCATATCCACCCTTGTTCAATTCCATTCCACCCTATGACAACCGTGGCACCATTCACAAAGAATGAGATGGCCAAACTCATGTCAAGGCTCACCCACAACTCGAGGATGGTGGGGTGTTCGTTTTCCATCGCGTTCCATGCATAAGGAAATTTTAGGCTCACACTCCCTGTTATGTAGGTAAATCCTCTCTGCGGACAGATACGATCCCTCTAGCCCTAGGGTAGGTCTAGTAACAAAGAATCATGCTAAGGTGTAGGTTCCTAGATATTGGAATGAAAGAGGACACGATAAGACAGCCTACCTGTGGTCCAATGTTGTTGTCGGAAATTGTAGTGGTGATGAGAACTGCTCGCTCCCGATCCAGCAAGTCACAATCCCTTCGCTTATCACACTTGGACACCTGCACAAAGATCAGAAAATGACAACCATATCCCACATACTAATTTCATCCAAAATCTACTAATCAGTCAAAGAAGATTAGAATATTTCATTCAATAGAGATAAAACACAAGACGGGAACTAGACAATAGTCACTTATATTAAAAGGTAGAAAGAAGAAATACAACCATGCTCTGACGTTGCGGTCTCCTCCAGCGGGGCTCAGGTCAAGCACGTCTCAAAGCTCGTTGGGGAATTCGGATGGGAAAGGGACCTCTCGATGGATTTCTCCTTGTTTTACCTTCTCATAACTCGGTTATTCAACTATAGCTTAGTCTCTCAAGTTCATCACTTCAGCTGTATAATTCTCTTTGTTCAGCTTCAGCCATTAAGCTAGTTTTCATAAAGAGAGAAGGCTTGTTTATACCCTTTAGGAGTGTTCCAAGGGAGGTGGAAACTACTAGCTAAAGAAGGAGGCCCGTGGTTGTTTCAGTTCAACCACTCCCAATGACTCATCCCCGAGGTGGTTGGAATGGAACCTCCACCTCTATTTTTAAAAAAAATTCATAAATAGCTTGGCATGGGCATCACACTGTGACAGAGTGCCAAGTGGCGTGGGCTTAGTGTAAAATTCCCAGGTCGGCGCGAGGAGACAAAGGGCTACTCGTGCCAAGGCAACAATAAGGATTTCCACAGCTCTGCTCAAGGAAATGTCAACAAGGATAATGTTGCCTTCATCAAAGGGGATGCAAGGATGTAATTTTCAAAGCATAACACTATGCATTGGTCACAAAAATGACCCTCCAATGTGCGAGTTGGGGATTGTAGGGACAGTGACAAAATTCTATGTAATAGATGCCCCCTAAAGCATGAGGTTCGAGGGAGAGGGAGGGGCGAAATGCTTTATGAGAACGCGTTCGAACCAAACACTGCTGTCGGAAAACCTACAATTACAAATACAAATGATATCTCTGATACATTAATCATGTGGCATGGGCACAACCATCCATAATAGAGTATAAAAACTGGGATCTAGGTATGGACGCAGCCATCCAGTAGTAAAGATACAAAAATAGACTCAGGTATGGTCACAACCATCCAATCAAAGAGTCATGCAATAAGTCATGATAATACACAACGACCTCGCAGCCTAGATCTTATCAGACAAAATCCAGGGTCTTGCGCTCCATCTCGACCCGAGCAAGTACAATTTCTAGAATGCGAATGTATGAGCTGAAGTCAAACATGCAAGAAAATCGTTTGATTACCAGCCAATGATGAAAGCTATTAACAGACGAGAGAGAAACCACTAATAATGACAATGGTTCTCAAGGTACACAAGGTTTAATCCACGAAATGTGAACAGTGATCTGGCGTCGAATACCCGCGGAGTCAATCGATCGAAGGCCAATGATGTGGACCTTGCGTCGAATGTGAAGAACCTGCCATTAAGGCATGCAGGCTCCAAGGTACCGGAAGGAGTCTCTAGATCAGATTCCTGGATAATGAGCTGAAGTCGACAGGAAGTGACCAAGTCGAAGGAGGGCCATGTAATGTTTCCCACATCATCAACACGAGACAGAGGAATATGATGTTTGTGAATCAGAACTAACAGAGAATCAGAGGGAGGTTAAAAAACTGCAGAGGCGAACTTCTCTTGAACATATCAGCAGCACGACACTGGATTTGGCAGTATTTCACATCAAAGGATCTGAGGTCATGATGACGTGGAAAAGAGCGAATGAGAGGTCAAAAGAGATTACCCAAACCCATGGAAGAAAAATAACGGAATGATATGTCCCCAATCCGACATGAATGCAGACAAGTGCCATGTTCAAGAGCGACATACTGCCAACACAACTAAAATCTGGTTCCATTTTCCCCCACCATTTCTGGCGAGTACCCCAATTATTTTTGAAAACAAGCTTGAAGGGGACAGCATATGCTTGCACTATAAGTTCGTCCTTCAGACAAATCCATCCTAGTACATTTTACAAGCCCTAGGAAGGAGGAACCCAAATAATGTCATGGTGATGAGGTCCGATGTCATCAGGTTTTAACGAGTCTGACAAAGGGAGAACTCGGTATCTTTTCATTTTTAGAGATTTTGAAAAGAAGGCATAAAAGAAAACTCCAACAGTCCCTTTTCGTAGGTAGTCTCACAGATCTGAAAAGTAGAAAACTATGTCTGAGAGAACCTCTTAGTCGCGATAGGCTAAGGTATTCATTTTTCGTAAATAATTCATCCCAGCTCAAAAAAGGGTTAAAGGTATACTGGGTAGATATCGTTTCGCAGCCATTTAACGAGTTCAAAATGACAAGAGGTTTGGCAATCTTTTCAATTTTTGAGAGTCAGAAAAGAGATGAAAGATGACTCCTCTTGGAGGAATGAGTGGTATTAAGGGTAGCTACTAGTTCCAGTAATGGTGGAACTGCTCAGAACATGTAAAGGTTAAGAGGCTGGCTAACAATACCACTCATTGCAGAGGTTCCTCAGGAATGGGTAAAACAACCAAGTGAAGGCATATGATTGGCCAAGCAGATAGGGACGATGGAATGAGAAAACCAAGGTTCATCTCGCAAAACAGGCTAAAAAAAATGGCAATCATGAGAGGTAAAATGGGAATGGTTTCATTTTTACACAAGCTTGAAATCTGGAAACTCTACTTGAAACTAGTTTCATTTTTACACAAGCTTGAAACGGAAACAAACTATGTTTGAAATGATTTGCATGCCCCGAGCATGGTGACTCAATTCGAGGTACATGCCCCCGAAGCTTCAATGCATTCACCGGAGTAGACTGCTAGTTACTGACAGGTGGATGGAATGAAGGTTCAATTATGAGACCAAGAGAAAGACTCGACTGGGATTTTACAAGATCTAATCAAAGACTCGAATTGAATGGAAACGTGTTTCATTGTTTTAATGAAGTTGACACATTAAAAGAACTATCCTTAGGACACCTTGTTTCATTTTTTAAGGAGCTTGACACAAGAAAACAAACTCTGCTCCAACAACCTTGTTTCATTTTTTAGGGAGCTTGACACAAGAAACCGAACTATGCTCCGATGACCTTGTTTCATTTTTTAAGGAGCTTGACACAAGAAAACAAACTATGCTCCAACTACCTTGTTTCATTTTTTAAAGAGCTTGACACAAGAAAAATGAACTATGCTCCAACAACCTTTTACCATGAAGAATAAGAGGTCATGGATTCCAAGAGGTTCACATCTGATGGGAGAACAACATCTTGAAAATTAGGACCCAATGCCCCCAGCACACGATGCACAATGGTACTATCACTGAACGCGGGCACAGGACAGGTAGCCACATAATTAACGTGTGGCGGGGAAGATACAACCAGCAGATAAAGGCCCGAAAGGGACGATGGTGGACTAGATGTCACGTCAGGACCAAAGAATGAAAGCTGATCAATGGTAACGATCTGACCTTTGTGTGGAAAATAGACCACTAGAAAGAGGGAAGAGACAATTTCCCCCATGACATAAGTATAGTCGCGCCCCAAGAGTAAATTGAAATCCAAGGGGCCTAGAACAAACATCACATCTATATAGATGGTTTTCCTTCTCAAAGTAACAGGAAAATTTGGAAGGATCCCTAATGGTTGACTAGTTCCTCTGTTAAAAGCCAACAGATTCTGGGTAACAGGAATAAGCAGTGGAGAACCAAAATCTTGCCAAGTAGTTGAATACAGAACACTAACAGATGCACCTTCATCTATAATGGTGCTAGGTATGACCAGATCAAAGGTCTGTACCGTTATCTCAAAAGGCACATAAGAAGGAAGGCGATATCCTTCAAATCGACTCCAATTGAAGGAAGCGACCAAACTACTTGGAGGAGGTACCATCGAACTGAGATGGTCTTCCCTTAGTGTTACCAGATCAAGAGGAGCACTCTCTTGGACTTCCATCACGGGAGTAGGAGGAGAAGCTTCTTGAACTACAGGGATGGAATAATCTTTCTCCAAGTCCGAAGGATCTGAAGAAACAAGAAGAACATGAGGGGAATGAGATCCACTCTCAACGGAAAAAACCTGATGAACCATAGGTGGGATCAAGTCGACCAATTCCACGTCCAATGGTTGGTTGAGAACGGATTCCTAAATTTGAATTTCCGGGGGAGTGGGGTCGACCAAGGATAACTCTTGACCGATCATGGAATCAACTGGCAGAGGACTCGAAGAAAGCTTCTGGTAACCAGCCGAAAGGTAGGGTGCAGAAACAATAGGATTTTCCAAGACTCTCTTGGCTTCATCCATTTACGGACAAAGGTGAATGGGATGATGCCCTTCACACAACCGACAAGGATTGGTAATCTTACCCTGTTTCTTATGAGTCTTTTTAGTACTAGTCAAAGATGTGTCACCAATATGACTTCCGGAAGCCAAAGGAAACGGTGGACGACCGTCGGACCACACTTCAAGTACCTTGGGAATGTCAGGGTAGTCTCGAAGAAGGTGGTCACCTTTGCACAACATGCAAGGGAATTTGAATTTCCATGGAAGGTTGGATGGTTTCTCAAGGAAAGGTGTCCGAGGTGAAATAGCTGCAACATTAGCCTCTCGCTTATTTGGCTTCTTCTTCTTCGTCTTCTTCTTCTTCTTCTTAGCCACCTGGTTACTTGAATCAAAACTTTCACCAGGAAAAGTAGAAGAGGAGGACGAAGAAACAGGCGAAGAAGGGGAGAGGTCCACCTTGGAATCAACATGGTTATGTTCAGGTGGAGGTGATGGTTGAACAGATATCGGGGTATTCGGGACCACCGAGGTCGAAAACAACCACACGGGAAAACCAACAGTTAACCCTAGAAGAGACAACGTTGCCATATAAGGAGCACCAACATTCCCAGAAACAGGAAAAGGGTCAGGATTCCCTTCGGAGGGGATTCCTTGGTTGGTAAAATCCGGAAAGGTTGTCATCAGAAACAACAGTAAAACAACACTAAGGAAGCTAACTTTAACCAGGAATATTTTGTGGGCAGTTAATTTTAAGACACTGAAACCAAACTCTACCATTTGTCGAGAAATGGGAAAAAGGTGACTCTATCAATTTCAGGTTGAAACGAGCATGAAAGGACAAGTGCTTGATGATTTTTTCAAATTTAAGGAGTCAATAAAGATAAAAAATCACTGCTCAAGTAATCTAAGCAAGAGGGTATGCCAGGCTTCCATGAATTGCCATATACACCTTGGTGATCAAATGAAAAATAAATGACCAAAGACTTGACGTACGTACAGGTAGTCTCCCCGAATGTTGTGTTCGGTGTATCACAGTTACAGGGTGGCAGACTCGGCTTCCTATGGATAAAAGGATTGCAACTTAGAGGGGTCTCCCTTTATATACTCAACGGTACGAGGAGCACAAGTTCGTACTAGCGTTGTCTGAAGCCAGATGGCGAATGACAGCTACTAGGTTTTAAGACGTCGGAACACATCTCTAACTTAGAACACTAGAATATTTCGTTAGGTTTCAATGTTGTCTTAGGTTAATTGAAATAAATTTTAACGTTGATCTTGGATTAAGTTTCAATTTCCAGGCCTTAACATATGTCGGATCTGAAATCTTCCTAAATGCAAAACTATATGCAGAAGGATACCATTTTCATTCAATGAAACCTATCTACGAGAAGGAAAGAAAACTTTCAAGCAATAGCGAATACTAAAATCATGTGAAAACATCAACTAATGCATCTAATGCAATCTACGGAAAACAAAAAACTCTTTCCTAGCCAATGCAATGCTAGTTATGCGAAACAACATTTCATTTTCAAAGCAAAAGAAATGTAATTTTTTGTTTTATCAATGCAATAGAGCAAACAATGCAGTAAATGACATAAAAACAAAACTAAACACTAGTTTGAGAGAGCGAATGGGAAAGTTGGAACAGAATGACTTCTCCAACATAAAACAAACACAACAAGACCCAAACCAATGATACAAATTTTCCAAATCAAAGATAAATCTCTAAAATGACCCGTACAAGCAATGTAATCGGTGCTTGGAGTAAGAGGAAGAAAAATCAAACAAGCAAGGGAATGATCATTCAACCAATGAACATACTCAACAAGATCAAAGAGACCAAGAGCAATTAAACAGGGAACGAATTTGACAACTAAAAAAAACTCGATCTTCAAAAAGAAGGCTCAGTGCACCAAAGTACTAAAAAACCCTAAGACCTCAAGTCACACTGATAAGAAATGGACAAAAAACTAAATAAAATGAGCTTCCAGCAATCAAAGACAATCCAAGGCACTTCAATTACTCTAAAGAATAACCCAGAAACACGTATAATTAACCAAAAACTCATGCAAAGCTCTTATCCAAAAACTCACAGGGGTCGATGCGACTGTGAGGTGGTAATCAGCGCCAAATAGGCGATGGCGCGAGTGCTACAAAAGGAACATGCACCAATCAGCGTGACTATTCAAGGGAAAACCGCGCCAAGCTAGTTAACTAATGAAAAGGGAAAAAACTCAACAGAGAAGAGGTCAATTTTGATACTCTGGGGCTGAACAAGGGTTTGAAGCACAGTTAAAAAACTATAAAGGTAAACAACATGACCAAAAACCCAAAAATGACCCAACAAGATCAAAGACAAACTCACACTGGTCCCCAGTGGAGTCGCCAACTTGTTATGTAGGTAAATCCTCTCTGCGAACAGAGACGATCCCTCTAGCCCTAGGGTGGGTTTAGTAACAAGGAATCATGCTAAGGTGTAGGTTCCCAGATATTGGAATGAAAGAGGATGCGATAAGATAGCCTACCTGTGGTCCAATGCTGTTGTCAGAAATCGTAGTGGTGATGAGAACTGCTCGCTCCCGATCCAGCAAGTCACAATCCCTTTGCTTATTGCACTTGGACACTTGCACAAAGATCAGAAAATGACAACCATATCCCACATACTAATTTCATCCAAAATCTACTAATCAGTCAGAGAAGATTAGCATATTGCATTCAATAGAGATAAAACACAAGACAGGAACCAGAAAATAGTCACTTATATTAAAATGTAGAAAGAAGAGATACAACCATGCTTTGACGTTGTGGTCTCCTCTAGCGAGGCTCAGGTGAAGCACGTCTCAAAGCTCGTCAGGGAATTCGGATGGGAAAGGGACCTATCGATGGATTTATCCTTGTTTTACCTTCTCATAACTCGGTTATTCAACTATAGCTTAGTCTCTCAAGTTCAACACTTCAGCTGTATAATTCTCTTTGTTCAACTTCAGCCATTCAGCTAGTTTTCTTAAAGAGAGAAGACTTGTTTATATAGAGGCAAAGGAGGAGGTTGGGATCCCTACAAATGTGAAAGGGAGGCCTATCCTTTAGGAGTGTTCCAAGGGAGGTGGAAACTACTAGCTAAAGGAGGAGGCCCATGGTTGTTTCAGTTCAACCACTCCCAATGACTCATCCCCGAGGTGGTTGGAATGGAACCTTGACCTCTATTTTTTTTTTAAAAATCATAAATAGCTTGGTGCGAGCATCACACTGTGACAGAGCGCCAAGTGGCACAGGCTTAGTGTAAAATTCCCAGTTCGGTGCGAGGAGACAAAAGGCTACTCGCGCCAAGGCAAAAATAAGGATTTTCACAGCTCTGCTCATGGAAATGTCAACAAGGAGAATGTTTCCTTCATCAAAAGGGATGCAAGGATGTAATTTGCAAAGCATGACATTGTGCATTGGTCACAGAAATGACCCTCCAATGTGCGAGTTGGGGATTGCAGGGACAATGACAAAATGCTGTGTAACACTCCCTCACCAAACACATCATAATTTCGCAAATAACATTGCAAAAATCTGTCGCACACAAGATGTGATATCTCTTTAATATACAAGATGGTATTGTGTGCATCCATAATTTCGAGGGGGTGTTGGATGCATCCATAGTGTCGAAGGCCTAACATCTTCCCCCACCAAACAATGTTGTCATCCTCGATAAAAATACCCAACGAGTAAAATTGAACCAACAAGTTACCAACTAAAGCATCAATGCAGAAACTCCTAACCAAGTTTGTAATTTCTCGATCTAGTGTCTCCACCATATGGAAAATCCAAAATATCTTGGCATTAAGTGATCAATCACAATGCAATGCAACCACATTTTTCTCCCAAAGTCATCATCATGGAATTCCTCTCCCTCCTAACTTTGTGTGCAATGTATCAAGTTGAAATTTCCATCATGTAGATCACCGAATCTCTGTGTGATGAGCCACTTCTGAACTTTGTTGCCACACTCCAACATAAATTTGACATGTCTCTAATAACTAATAACTCCTATTCCTTGAATTTATTGGGTGATTGGTCCAATCATCACATCTACCTCATGAGAATGCACATCCTCATGTCATCATAAATCCTTTCTCCAACACCCTCATCACATACTCATCCACAAATATTGTTGTCATTGTCTTGACTCCATCATGAAATCCTCCACATAATCCAAGTGTTGTGCTTCAAGAATATTGGTAAATACACACAATTATCTCAAATGAAGGCATCACATTCCTTATAGCCTATGAAGCACTCCAAATAAATTCCATCTAGTAACACCATAGTCTACTCCACAGATCCATGAAGAGATTTTGAAACTCATAAATCATCGAATCAATTATGATATCCTCTTGTGACATCTTGATCCACATCCTCACCATCTCATAGTTCTCGTTACTTCATCTAGTCTTTCTAGATCCACTACTCCTATCATTATCCCAATCTCTCCACTCCTCATCTCTCCTATGATATGAAAACATGGTGCTCACATCTCTGCTAAGAAGGAAATTCCCACTCACCTCATTAATCTCATCCATGTACTGCTCAAGGTATCCATCCTAATAAATATTGAAATATGTCCATGTATTCCTTGTTAAGAAGGCTTTTCAGGTCTCGAAACAATTAATCTCATTAATCATCCCACTCCACAACTCATGCTACAAAAATAGCTAAGTTTCCTAGACTCAACCAATGACCCAAGTGTCTCACGCCAAGGCCTGATCATAGTTGCAACTAGATACACCCAACTCTAGTGCTAAACCATATAAATAAGGTGTTTAGATAACTAAATATCTAGCTTCTAAGTTTTCTCCAACCAGACACATCCCATATGTTTGGATCAATATGCACCTAGTCTACTTAAGTAACTCAATCCAAGCTCATTAGCAAGTTATAAATACTCCAAGATCTCACATATCCACATGAAGGCTCCTCTAGTCACAATGATGAATTAAATTGTCTATCATCTTAAGCTCCTCAAATCTAATTCATCATCACCATCATCATATCACCCTAGCTAGCTCATTTCTCCATCAAAATCTCTACCCCCTTTAGCTATACATCTTGGTTTACCAAGATCTCATGTACGGAAGTCTCGACTCAAGGTGAAGTCCTAATGAAGAAATCCAACCACTCCCATAAGGTCAAATAATGGAGTTGGGTTACACATTTTGGCAAGAGAGGGTGCGTTTAGGTGAAAAAAGATGGCTCGATCGTGCAATTTAAGAGCTTGATTGAGCTCCTCGAGTGCTAAAAAAGCAACTCAATCAAGCATTAAATTAACTCTTGATATAACTCCAGTGTAACCCAAGGTTAGGAGCTCAATTGAGCTTTAAGGCTCGATCAATTGAGCCCTAAAGCTCGATCAAGCCTTAAAGCTGAGAATTTTAAAATTTATGTAAATATCAATAATAATGTTAGATCTAAGACTTTTATGATCCATAAAGTAGATAGATCTCTTTTGGATAAATCACATTGTTATGATTTGGTTGACATTTCGAAGGAGCTAATGTGGTTCATCCTGAGGACAAGATGAAAAAACGGAATCGATCATCATGAATAAATAGTAAGGATGCAACATAGCCCGAATATAGCCGTTAGAAAGCTAGCTGATGTTGAGTTAGTTAGTTAATTAGTTGTTAAGTAGATTATTTAAATATTTAAAAATGATTAAAAATTAAAGATGATAAACTAAAATATTTAAAAAATATTTAAAATTATTTAAAAATTTTATAATTTAAATATTTCAATAAATATTTTAATATTTTAATAAATATTATAAATATTATAACAAATATTTTGATTAATATTAGAAGGAATTACAAAATTTTATTTAATAATAGGGAAAAATATATCAAATAAGGGAAATAAGTGACAGAGATAAGAAAATAAATGTTAAGGAAAAAGTAAAAAGACCACAAAGGGATGGAGAAAATAATTAAGGATAAGAAAAAGAAGGGAGAGAAAGAATAAGAAATAGTAAGAAAAAACTAACAGTGACCTAAGGAAAGAGAGAACACAACGAAAAGAATCAAATCAAGGGAGCTAGAGTCCAACTCTTACTCAATTTCCATCCATCGTCCCTCTTGAGATTCTTAGCATGTCTTTCAATCTCAATAACCTCCCAAAATTTCGTATAATAAAAGTGTTCAACCTTACCAATGACCTTGGATCATACCTAATACAAGTAAAAATTACATAATCCAAAATTCATAATATGTTATATCATAATATAAATTATTAAATTATTTTATATAAATTTTAAAATTGATAATATTAATTTAATGTATTTGACTAACATTTATTTAGTCAATTATATTATATGTATTTAAAATGTAAATACGTCAGGATTGTTGATTTGGATTAATTTTTAAATGCTAGTTTTTTTTCACTTTTTTAATTAAATTAAACTTACACCGAAACAAATTCATTTATTAAATTAAATAATTATTATCCATAATAAAATACTATCACATATTAATCTTTATTTGATATCTATTTTTTAAAATAATCTTATTTGATGATATTATTACAATATTTCCTTTATCTTAAAAAAATTTTACGAAGCCTTTATGCTTTCTTTCTCAACTTTTTATCACAAAATTAATATCAAACCAAATTTTATAATTTCTTATTATATTCTCCATCACAATTTTAATCAACTTGTAAGTATTCAAATATATAAAAGTATCATGAATTTTTATCAGTTCAGTGAAATAGACTCAACATATTATAATGTTTTCAATATTTACAACTTTGAAATACTGTTGCAAACCATATTTTAAAAGTTAGAGTAAACAAAATTATAAAAAGAAACGTCTCTTAGCTGTGCATTCTTTTTATTAAAAAATAAAAAAACTTGAGTAAAAACGGCTACAAAGATGAATGGATCATAAACCACATACAATTGAAAATTTTAATAAAGTATACGTAATTTTAATTATTCGAAGATCAAACCATTTTTCAAGACCAGACCGGATATAAATAAATAATAATAATAATAATAAAATAACCAATTATATAAAAAAATAGTATTAGGACTTGCCATTTAACTATATCAAAATTAAACTTTCACAATATCTAAACGTAAAACAAAAATAAAACTATTTTTACACTGCAATATTATATTACATCTTTTTTAATAAAAGTTTAGTATCAACAAAATCATAATATTAGATATGAACGAATGTACAGTGTACGTGTGGACATATATGTACATAGGGATGGGCATGTGTAAGACATTTCTTTTTATTCAACTAGAAGCTTGTTCTCTTTATATACATGCTTATAAAGGAAATCATATATTAGATGTGAACAAATGTGTACATGTGGACATATATGTACATAGGGATGGAAATGTGTAAGACATTTCTTTTTATTCAGCTAGAAGCTTGTTCTCTTTATATACATGTTTATGAAGGAAATTCAATGAAACTTAAATTCTTTAATATCTCAAACATAAATGAAAATGAAGTGACATTTTTCAATTTTATGTCGTATAGTGTCATATATTATAGCCAAATAAATTTATCAAAGAATTGTGATAAAGACTCATGAGTTATAAACGGCACAATATTGAAAGAATTTATCAAAGAATTGTGATAAAGAATGATGAGTTATAAACGGCATAATATTGAAAGATTGTATTTTTAAATTCCGAAAGCATAATATTTATGGATTACGGAATATTGTATTATTCTTTTGAGCAATAATACAAAGAATAAGAATCTGAAATGAAGGTGAATAATATTCAAGACTGCAAAGGACTCTATCATATATTATATAAAAATAAAATTATCAAAGAATTGTGATAAGAAGGATGAGTTATAAATAGCATATTAGTGAAGGATTGAATTTATAAATTCGGAAAGCATAATATTTATGGATTTCAAAATATTGTATTAGTTTTTTGAGGAATAATACAAAGAATAAGAATACTAATTTAGATTCATCTTAACTCTGGATCTATTAAATGCCGAGAGGGATCAAATCTCTAGAGGTGAAAACCTCTTTTTTGAGTTCAAAACTTGAGGAATGATTTGCACCTCGAGAGATTTGATCCCTCTCGACGCTTGATAGATCCTGAGCTAAGATGGATCTAAGATGGTTTCAGTCATGTACGACCAAGGAAAATCTATCGATAATATGAAGAACATATGATTAATGTTATCAATAATATCAAAATACATCTAATATTAATATAACAATTTTAAATATGTCAAATATGTTTGAGATTTATTGATTCATTTTAATTTTAAATTTGCTTAGTTACATCAACTTGTTGAGATGATAAATATTGTAAAATAACTGTAATGATGAAAAATGATGAAATAAAATTTTTGAATGCAAAGTGACAATGTAATAATATTGAATGATGGAAAATGTGAATAATAAGAATGTAGTAAATTACAAATAGCCTTCATTGTGATCAATCTCAAACTATTTTCTTCTACTATTCTTATTGTCACCCTTGTTAGTTTTGTCATCTTTTCATATCAATTATATGAAAAATAAAGTTGAAATCATAAACCATTTAAATATTTAGCTCAAGTTGTTGTAATAACATCATACCTTGTCTCTCTTTCTCTCCAATATTATTAGGTTTAATTACAACAACACAGAAATAAATCTAATAAATCAATGCACACTATTAATCCAATGACTTTAAAATTAATGTCCCATCATAGATATAATTACATCAAATCAGAAATCAACATATACAATAAAATCAATGCATCTAATGAAAAAAATCAAATATGATTAGAAAACAACGTCTACACTGAAATCAATGCATCTAATGCAAGTAATCAAATAGGATTAGAAATCACCATCTACACTCAAATCAATGCATCTAGTGCAAGTAAGAAAATAGGATTAGAAACCAACATATACACTAAAATCAATGCATCTAGTGCAAGCAATCAAATATGATTATAAACCACCATCTACACTTAAATAAATGCATTTAGTGCAAACAATCAAATAGGATTAGAAATCATATATATTGAAATCAATGCATCTAGTGTAAGCAATCAGATATAATTAGAAATCAACATCTACATTGAAATTAATGCATCTAGTGCAAGCAATCAAATAAGATTAGAAATCACCATCAACACTGAAATCAATGCATTTAGTGCAATTAATCAAATAGAATTAGAAATCATATACATTGAAATCAATGCACCTAGTGCAACTGATCAAGTATCATTAGAAATCAAAATCTACACTAAAATCAATGCATATAGTTCATGCAATCAAATAGGATTATAAATCACCATCTACAATTAAATCAATGCATCTATTGCAATAAATATTCTTCCCTCTCTCCCACCTCCATATATATCTATATGTCCCTCCATATCTCCTTCTTTGTCTCTTTATCTCACCCCCACAAACACACACTCTCTCTCACTCCATATTTATCAGTCACTTTGTCCCTCCCTCCTTGTCTCCATCTATCTCTTCTTTCTCTTCACCTTCCATCTATATCTCTATCTCTGTTTGTCTCTCTATATAAACCCCAAAACATACACTCTCTTTCTCCAATCTATCTATCTATCACCCCCTCCTCCTCTCCCTCCTTCTCTCCCCTCTCCCCTTCCCTCCCTCTCCCCTGCTTCTATATCTCTTCCCTCCTACTATCCTCCCTCCCTCTCTATCCATCTTCCTTATCACTCCCCCCCTCTCTCTCTATCTTTCACTCTCTATGTATTTATTATACCTCCCTCTCTCTCCCCCTCCATCTCCATCTCTATTTCCATACCTCTCTCCACTGTCTCTCTTCCTTTCTCTCCCACCTCTCTCTCTCTCTCTATCTTCACCTTCCAAATTTGTTAATATATGCCTCTCTCTCTCCTTCTCTCCATCTCTCCTTATTTGTCTCTTTATCTCACCCAAAAAACATACACAGTCTTTGTCCATATCTCCCTTGTCACTCCTCGTCTCTCTCCACTTGTCACTCTCTATGTATTTCTTCTTCCCTCCCTCTCTCCTCCTCTCTCTCAAGACGCCTCTCTTTTCCTTCTCTCTCTCTCCCTTTCTCTCCTACCTCCCTCTATCTTCCCCCATCACTCAATCTTTCTCTCTCTCGTTCCCTACAATCCTCTCACTTCCCCCTCACTCTCTCCCTCTCTCTCAAGTCCTCTCTCTCGTCCTTCATCTCTCTTCATTTCCCCCCCACCTTCCTCTATCTTCACCTCTCTCTCTCTCTCTCTCTCTCTATGAAATCGTCTCTCTTCCACATCACTCTATCTCTCTCTCCAACTATGTTATTATATTCCTCCCTTTCTTTTTCTTTCTCCTTATCTCCCCCTTATCTCCGTCACTCTTTCTATGTATTTTTTTCTCACCCATAAACATACATACTCTCTCTCCACTTCTCACTCTCTATGTCTTTATTCTTCTCTCCCTCTCTCCTCCTCTCATCCTTCCTCTCTCTCTCTCTTTCTCTCATACCTCCCTCTCTCTACCCTCCAAGCCTCTCTCCTTCTCCCTCCTTCTCTCATTCTCTCTCTCTCCCACCTCCATATTTATGTTTCCCTCTCCCTCTCTTACACTTCTCTACCTCTCTCACTCCTCTCCCTCTCTCTCTCTTCATTCCTCCTCTCCCCATTTCTTTAGTTTACCTCCATCTCTCCTTTGTCACTCCCGCTATTTCTCCACCTCTATCATATGTCTTTGTTCTTCCCTCCCATATATATCTAGAGGTTATTAAATTTAATAATATTAATATTATATATTAACATGAATATTAGATTTAATAATAATATTATTATTAATATTAATGTTAGAGTTAATAATATTTTTTTGCATGTTATTATTATTAATTTGGTCCATAGCCTTCATATATAATTAGATGTTGATTTCTACTCCTATTTGATATATGTTTATTTATTTACCTTATTTTTTATACCTCTTTTATAAATATAGTATATAGCCCATGGTATTTTGCCCATGGTATTTAGCTCATGGTATAAATAATAATATTTGGCCCATAGGATTCACCTAATTTTTTTGATTTTTTGTAAATATAAAGAGGTTTTAATTATTTACCATACCTCTAGTTATTTATATTTTTATTTGTTTACCATACCTCTGGAGTAAGTAGAAAAAAAGGTTTTGTTTATTTACCTTATCTCTTTTTTTAGTGTTCTTAAAACTCTTCATATTTTAAATTTACATTGTTTAAATTTATTTTTAATTGTTTATTTATATGGTTGTGTAAGTTATTATTTAAAGCTACATTATTTGGATTTTTTTTAATTTTTTTTAATTTTTTTTTAGCTTCCGACATACTTACACATCGGGGTCATACTGGGTTGTAGAATGTGCCTCTTGGCGCAATGAAATAAAGATGAATAATATTCAAAATTCCAAAGTCCTTTTGATAAATGAATCCAAAAATCATAAAATAAAGTACTTATACATGTATTATATAAATGAAATGCATCACATGTTTATCTTATATATGTATCATATAAATGAAATGCATCACATGTTTATCTTATATATGTATCATATAAATGAAATGCATCACAAATTTATCCTAGATTCTCCTTTATTTTTCATGTGTTCAATGCATCACATGTTTATCTTATGTTCTCCTCTATTTTCCTGTGTTCAATAGTGGTATCATGAGCTCTTTCTTAAAGTGTACCTTCTTCTTTCCTCAACCATTAGCTTCTCTTTGAAATTCAACCTTTGACAATTCACAATGTTGAGTGCATGTTTAATTCATGGGATTTTTCTAGTTTGACAACCACCCTTCCACTCACTCGGTTTCACCACTAAAATCATTCTTTTTGTCAAACTCTCTCTTATCTTATCATATTTCCCTCTTAGATTTGGGTCATTTGGCAATGCTACATTCTTTTAATATTTGTGAGAGGTATCTACATCCATGTGGAAACAAGTCCATTCCATTACATATTACTCCTCAATGTTGTATTGTGTCCTAATTCCTTCCCCACAAAGATATGACACAAATACAAATCCTACAAACCTTGATTTCAACCCATCATGAAATCAACCCTAGAAACATTAAATCTAATTTTGAAAATGCTAAAGTTCTCAAACGGATAACAACTGTGGATGCAGTCAAGAAAATTTCGAACATTCAAAGCTCCATCTAGTAGATAAATTACAAAATTATACCATAGCAAACATGGCTTACCATTATGAACGTTATTGACTAATGAAGTTAGGTGTTTGGAAATCTTTGCAAGCTTTGGCTTTCCAATGGTAGGATGTGATGGAAAAATTTGGCTTCAATTCATAGGCATATGGTAAATTATGTATGTAATCCCTCTTTCCATTTGAGATTTTTCATTCAAGGTTTTCTTTGTGAAGTGGCAAATTGTTATCTATATCCATGTGGCATCGATATTTACTTAAAAACTAAGATACTATGCATTTATTCTAACGAATATATGCACTAATGAAAAAAAATATTTATGGGGAAAATATGAGCTTAAATTACTTAATTTTGATACAGTAATACATGGAAGGCACCTTGAATGAGGGATCTAATGAATTTGTATAGGATTGGAAATATTCATATATTCATTTTCAAAGTTGGTTGAATACATATCATATTTGTGTAAGTATATGAATATTAATATGATAAAGGTAATCTTGTCACAAAATTTCTAAACCATAATGTGGTAAATTATTTTAAAGAAAATTATTTCGAATAACTTCATCTCCTTTTAGTTTGAGTTTACCTTTTGAAACTTAATCAACAAATTAATAAATAACTTATTTTAATATTAATATGCATTGGTGTTATTAGTTATTTAATGGCAATGATATACTATTGGGATCATTAAAACATTTTTCTCTTTGTAAACTAGAGTGATTTACTATTCAAATATGTGTTCGACCACCAATAAATTATGAGTATCACATTGTAACTTGCAAACAATCTTTCTGTAAGTTAACTTGTTGAATGGCATTGTAAATGGGAAAATTTTACTAGAAGTTTACACCCTTCATTTCGCAAGGTTGAATTTAGAGAGAGTGGCTTGAATTGTTAAAGTGTTAGTTATTGAATAATATGATACTCTCTATTGTTGATGATAAAATCAAAATTGGAAAAACTGCTCTCATATATGTTCTAACATTTTTACAAAAAAATAATAATGTTTCTCTAGCTTGAATAACAACTCCAATGAGATGAATTACGATAAAGAAATCATCACTTTGAACTATTCCTTGCTCAAAATTATTATATTTTTGAGTTTGATAAGTATTGTTATTGGCATTAGACAGATGGTGAGATCAGTGACACCACTTCAAATGAAAATTCAAATGAAGATGAAGTTCTACTTGCACTTTCCAAGCCCATCATGATTCATTAGGACTTCAGAATAATTCATCAAAAATAAGTATAAAAATGGTCTTGGCTATCAAAATGAGGTGACCTCTCACATTCTAAACCATTGCAAACCAATATAGTTCCAAAGTGATGGTTTCCTTCAAGAAAACACATATACACTTACTTTAGTTCAAGAGAAGATTAATAAATGCCAACATTTTCATTGAGTTGGCCACATGGAGTGATATATAAATTACCATGGATATTCCACTAGATAGTTTGTTACAATGGATCTATTAAAATTAACAAAAAATTGTATTATAAAGGCTTAGTTCCCTTAGATTCCAAACCTCTTATTATTATTGTTGTTGTTTATACATACTATAGATAAAATCCAGAAAATAGGGAATAGTGAAATGCAAACACATATCAATCATAACGAACTCCAAGATATTCTTTGGGAAACATTGATCCTTAAACCATTGTGAATATTACACTAGACTATTCGTCACAACATATCAGATAAAACTATATTTAAAAAATATGAAATCTATATTATTAGGGTGTTATTTCTCTTTAGATTTTTGGATCTGTAAATTATTGTTAATTGCGTAGGCATGCAAATTAAAATTATGTAGAAAATAGATAACAAGGAAATACAAATTCACAAACCATAATTTGCATAGGATATGACATAGGAAACCCATTCGAGAGAAAACCCATCTCGAAGATGAGGCCATTGTGCTCTCTTTCTCTGAATAAAAAATGGCCATGAGTACAAAGAAGTATGACCTGCAGCCTTGTTGTGGTAAAATCACAACCCCCCATTTTTAATTTATTATCCTCATAATAATAATGGTGACCTTCTAAATAAATTCTGGTTATATCACATTCTACTACTTTTATTTGGTTAATTATGTGACATTTTTTCATATTTTATTCTGATTACTTCATTGCGTTCGATTTTTCACTAGCTTTTCATCGGTTCTCATTTCATCTCATTTGGACTCACGATTTACAAATGGCGCGTATCCAAAATTCACAATTTTTACTGCCTAAACTAAAAAAATATAGGAAATTTATATTCCTTTAACTTTTGTAAATTAATAATTTTATGTAAATACTAATTTTTATAAATTTTTAATTAATTCTTATTCATTTTTATTTTATTTTACTAATTATTCTACAGAACCATCAGAAACAAAATTATATAACAATTAAAACTATATAATATAACAAATTTATTAAATATAAGTATTATAACTTTATTTTAATTATTTCGCATATTACGAGATCTGAAATCCCAAAAAACACCATTAAATAATAATTGTAGTTTTTTACGCCGATAGGCGTAACCCCCTGTTGGAATTGGGTACTTTAATCCTTTTTCTAATTAATCTTTTTCATTCGATGGTCTAGATTGAAAAATGTCGGTATATTCTAGTCGTCGCCACTCAATTAATGCATGAAATTAAAAGCCATAACCTCCTTTCATGTCTAAATCAAGTGTTTAAACCCTACTTAAATTAATTTTTTACCAAATTATCATTAATAAATTACTATTCGTGATTACTATGCCTTGAAAATGTGCAAACATGGGTGGAAACGTGGAATGTAACGACTAAAAAGGTCAATAGGTTCCGAAACGTGTCTGCTATGATGTTAACATTCTCCAACACACCCAATGTGTCTACTATGATGGTTGAAATTCTGTAACGCTCAATTTCTTTCAGACCGTAAGGCCACCCCGGTGCAGAATATACGAAGAGCGAACACCAGTTGGAAATACTATAAGAAGTCCATTGTCGTCTATTTATCCAAATCATTCCTAGCGGAAAGGCTCTTATTCACCATAAATTCATCTGGTTGCTGTTCATTTGTGCTCAAATCCCACCAATTTTCTTCTCGATTCCCTTATCGTTTGTCTTTTACCTCTCATTTCCGCTTGGGGTTTTGATGGTCTGAAGGTCGAATCCTGCGAGGGTGGCCTAATCTTTTTGAAATTTTTTTTGGCCTGCAACTCCGTTCTGGTATTTCAGAGTCATTTGTATAGAGAAATCAAATGAACAGTAGCAAGGTAGCAGTCGGAACCGCGGTATTATGCACAGCCACAGCCTGTGTTGTAGTGGTATTGATCATCAACCATCGTGCTCGAAATAAGAACAGGCTGAAATAGGTGATTGCCATTTTCCGTGACTTTGAGGACGAGTGTTCGACTTACGTGCACAAGCTCAGGAATGTGGTGGATTCTATAATTATCAAGATGAACGCAGGATTGGCCTCCAAGGGCAGAAATAAGCTTAAGATGATCATAAGCTACATTGACAATCTGCCTACAGGGTATGCTTTGACATGCACTCTAAATCTGCATCTGTTTCTTTCTATATTTAGATGTTTTTAATTGGGGCAGTTTGAAATAGATATCGAATCTGAAGCTAGCACTTTCTTTACCATGCTGAAATTGTCGATTCTTTTGATTTACTGGGTAATCACCGAATCTTGATTCTAGCACACTAAATCTAGTCTTTTATACCGAAATCAAATAAATACATGGCATTCTATATATTTTTTGGATGAAACTGTATTTGTGGAGTAAATCAATCTACGGGGACATTGCATAGAAATACGTTGTTTAAATGTTGTAATTGTTTATCATTACCTTGTGTTAGGAATTTGTAATTCTAGCAGATTGGTGAGACTAAAACTGCAGAAACAACACTTGAACCACTTTAGGATTCTAGGATCTAGCCCTCCTGAATCCAGAGAGGGATCTCTATAAGTGCAAATATTGATTTATCTTTAAGGCTTTTGAATGTAATATTAGGCTAGTTATGAATAACGAGGTTTTGTTTGTTTTGGTTGGGCAAAGATATGTGAAGGTGAAGGAAGTCTAAATGAAGGGTGAAGGTGAATGAAAATGAAAATGATTCAGCTAAGAAGATAGGCAAGAAAAAAATTCAATCTATTGGACTATGGAGTCATAGTAGGATTTAATTGAAACAACAAGGTTCAAGAGTGATCCATGGGGCAAGCCATCTATGTCTAAGGATCTCTTTAAATTTGATTTTATGGAATGAAATGAAACAATAAGAAGGGGAATTAAAAAAATGAAGAACAAAGAGCAGCCTAAGATCAAGTAAGTACTTTGAAACTATCCTTCTTTCGGCATAAACTTAAGAAAGACATAAAATTAATCTAAGATCAGGTAAGTAATTTGAAACTAGCCTGCTTTTGATGCACTTTCAATAGAAAACATTTAAAACACGAAAAAGAATAACTTAAGATCAAGTCAGGATTTTGAACCTATCCTGCTTTCAGCATATTCTAAGGGAAAATTTTCAAAGCAACTGTTGGAGAAGAAACTAGAGGACATGGCTCACCATATACTTCCCTAGTTCTGCTTTACTTAGAAGAATTATCAAGACAACACATAAGATAACAAAGAATAGTCTAAGATCAGGTAAGGACTTTGAACCTAGCCTGCTTTCAACATACTCTTAGGGAAAATTTCAGACAAATTTTGAAGATAAAGCTAGAGGATAGGGCTCACCATATACTTCCCTAATTAATCTTTACTTAGCAGACACTGAAAATAACATTCAAGAACAACATTTGGTTTAGACAGTCGGATGAGGGAACACCAGCATTCCTAACTGCTTGGACTGTATTGAATCATTCTTAAATACACAAATTTGGAAGAAAACATGTAGATAAAGCTTATCAGTAAGAGCAGGGTACCTTTGACAGTAAATCCTAACTCTATAATTATTGTTCTTTATCAGAGAAGATGGACAGAATGGAAACAGAAATAAAATAACAATTTACAATAAGAAAAAACATCACCGTTGACATAGACCAGGATCCCATAAATCAGCTTGTATTGATGCTTCAAACCAGTTACAATATTTAAGTCCAGTGGGCCTCTACAGCTTCAAACTTCTCATCTCAAATTAGGTATATTCAATTACAAACAGATCTTACAGCAGCTTCAGTAAACTATTTATAGGCAACAGATATGCAGTGACCAACATTCTCTAATCTTCTTCAGAATTATTTATCGAAGAAATGAAGAGGTGGGATGTGAATAAAGATCTTGTAGGTTCAATTAATACAGTTAAATGCTTCTCGGACTTTAAGGGGCTCAATGGAGAAGATTTCAGATATTTCTCTGTATTAATTGGCTTACATTAATTATTAAGCTCGCTGGGAAGATTTTGTTGACCTTAAGGCTCTTAGTTATCTTTACAATAACTCTGCTGACAATTTACAATAAGTTCCTTTGGCTGAAATAACTTTTCAACTGCTTTGAGACAAATATCTTCTGTTCTGGTCATTACTCAACCTCTTTTGAATGCTTTAAGGCTACAGGTGGATTTAGATAGCTGAGAGGATTTAATTAGCCTCTGATGTGGTGGTAGAGGCTTTCTTGGATTGTTGAATTGCTTTGTCCTTCTTTAAACACTGTTAATTTGCTTTAACTATGTGTGTTAGGCTTAATTCGGCCTAATTTCCTATCTTCTGTTCTTTAACTGTGTTTAATTGAGTGGATTAGGTGTTTGATTATTGATTTAGGCCATAATCCCTCAAACTGTGTAAACCATCTTCGATCCTTCATCTCTGTTATGACTGGATATTTTAATACTGATACTCTTGTATTTATTAAAATTTGTTGTGTCTTGTTGATGTGTAGATGCGCAGAGGGTTTCTAATGGCATCAATTCTCATGAGGGACTCATGAAACATGGCGTCGAACCCTGCAGAGAAATATTCTTTAATGAATAAAGGCCTAGGGGATCATCATCCCCGACCTTCAATTTCTTTTTAAAACTTTTGAAAAAACTATTAAAGCTTGCAAAAAAAAGAAAAAGTTAGAAAATTCTACATATTTTGGTTTAACTGCTTTGGAGGCTTAGGTTTAGAGCACAGCCGTGAGATTTATCGCGAGGGTCAAATGGAGGCAATTGGAATAATGGTGCAGAAATTAAGTCTGGATCGTTGATTTGCAGAGATCAATGGTCGTGATTGATCGGGGTAATATAATGTAAAAGGGCGAATTTATCGCGAAATGGAAGAAATACAAAGGAAAAGGGTGAAAATCCCTTTGGCGGAGGAAATAGGTTAAAAGGAAATTCGGGGTTTCTGAAATGATTCTGGGTCGTCGGATGAGATCAGCCCCTAAGATCAACAGCGGAGGTTGATCATGAAATCCCTTGGAGGATGGCGGAGGGAAATATTTCAAAAGCGAGATTGAATGCGAACCGTTGATTTGCAGAGACCAACGACGGAAAACAAACGCAATGGGGTGCAGTGTAAATGAGAAGGGTGGCTTCGGCTAAAGAAACCAGCGGTTTTGCGCAAGAAAATGGAGGAAAGGTAGTTTTTCCTTTTTGAACGCAATATGCATTAGAACTTGACACGTGGCATTTCAAAACTGCCCATATCGCATGATTTTAAATCATTAACTTCCGGGCATAAATTTACGCGAAAATGCGTGTCAACCGTCAGATTAGGGGTCTCAGATCGGACGGTCGAGGAGTGAGCACGATGGAGGATAGATGCGTGGACGGAAAGAGGTGGGGCGGTTTTAATCTGGACTGTCCGGTCAAGGGATGGATGGCGTAGATTGGATCTGGAGGAAAATGGGACCCAAAGGAGTTGGGCCTATCAGGATAAATCTGGGCCGTCAGATGAAACAGATCAATGGCTCATATTTGATATGTGGGTTAATGAAATGAATATGAGGTGAGAGGAAGGGTCAATGTGGGCCGTTGATCTTCAGAGATCAACAGTGGAGATTTCATTTCAAACTTTATATAGCGGGTTTATGAAATTTAACAAAGGTTGAGGGAAATGATCTGGACCGTCGGATCTGGGTGCATGGACGACATAGATACAATCGGAGGATTAGCGATCGGGGGAGGAGAGAGGAAAGGGGCCTCATGCGATTGAACGTGGGCCATCGATCTGAGGATCAGATCGACGGCGGAGAATGAATCAGAGGAGGCCACAAGCGGGGGGATGGGCTTTGGGATGGAGCGATAAGGGTCGTTAGATCTTGATCTAGAGGGGGAGATCAATGGCTGAGGATCCATCGGGAGAGGCCAATCGGAGGGGGAAAATAAAATATTACAACACGCCCAATGAAAATCTCCGATGCGAGATTACGAAGGCCGTTGATTGGTTTTGAATCAAGGGTGGAGGTTCAGCCCGACCAATGAATGGCAGGTCACGTTATAATATAAAAAACAAGGTTTTAAATAAAATAAAAAGGAAAAAGGGCTTCGGGGAGGGTTTATTATAGTGTTAAGAACTTGATTGCGAGGCCTTTGGTTTTGCGAAGATTCAAAGGGATTAGGGGTTTATAACAAAGGAGCCCATCGCATCGGGACTTCTTGTTTAAACAAAGAAACACGCCCATCAAAAATTTCCAATGCGATAAGCACTCAGGACTTTAACTCTTGGTTCCAGGGCATGGTTATATGGTGGGGAAGTGGTTTAGGGCTTAGCCCAAAGGGGCTTAGGCCTATAATGCAAAAAGGCTCATTTTTATGATTTTTCAAGGATTTTTAAAGGATTTTGAGGGATTTGATAAGGCAAAAAAGGAGTTTTAAACCTCATTGAGGGGGGTTTTGATGAAAGGAAGAAGGGAAATGAGGAAAAATAGAGGAAATTTATGAGAAAAAGGGGATAAAATGGAGGTTAATCTTGAGTGAAAGCAGGGGTAAAATGAGGGGAAAATGGAGTTTTTTTGCAACAATCTTTTCATCATGAAAACAACAGAATTTTAGAGTTTAAGAGGAAAACAACAGTGAATATTAATCAAAGGATATGATGTCTTCACAAGACTTCAAGAACTAACAATTTTGCAATAAAAATTGTTTCTTGAAGGCTTCAAAAATGATTTAGCCACCATTTGACATGACAAATTTTATAGGTGGCTAACACCTTGGTTATTCAGGTGTTATATGCCTTGTGAGACTCCCTTACAATGAATATTTTGGTCGTGTTCCATTTTATTTTCTCATCTACAGGTAAACTATTTCATTGGGTACATCCCCTGTCTGTTTCTTTCTTTAAGAAGGTTTTGAGATGTGATAACTGCTCTTTGCAGTTTTATTTTCAGAGACAGCCTCTGTGCGCTTGGAGATGACAAGGTCTCGGCCTCCTCCTGATCTGGTGGTGCTGCATCTTTGGTAAGCAGAGAACCATTTGGCTTTCATCTACTCCAGTTTTCTCCACGGAGGAAGAGGCATGGAGTTTTGGTTCAACGAACACTTCACAGTTTTACACACGATCTGTAGAATCTGCTCTAACTTTGTTGCCTTGCCAATAAAGATAGCCGGTAGTAGCTTCAAGGTCGCCTGGTATTGCGGAACAGGCCTCGCAATCTCGAACTGTGTTCAAAAATCTATGTCAATTATTATGCGATCGGCTGGGTCAGGATTTAGATTGGGCATGATTATGTCAATGTACTCATACTGACCTGTAATTCCTGACCAATTCAATAAAATATGGCGCTATTCAGTGCCAAAAATTCAAATAAACAGTGCCTATATACAGGTAAATCTGCTATTTAAAAGTAAATACCAAGGATCATACGATGCTCACCTCCAGGAACTCTTCTGGAGTTGTTCCATTTGATCTTGCAAAGAGAGGCACTGTATCCATAACATTTTAAGCTTTTCACTACCAAATGCCTGATACAACTTCCGTTACAGCTTGCACGCGAGCTTTGACAAACCAAATCTGTCTCGTTCACTTTCATCAGTACTTGATAAATGCTATAGAGTAAGTCTCTTTCAGGTGAAGAGATGGACTTCGCTAAACCCTGCAGACCAACACCAGGGAACTTTACATTAAAGTAGACAGAAAAACAAGTATATAACTCTAAAATTGATAAGAATTTCCCTTAAATAAATATATAAATAAAATATGTATATATAATTGAAACTTCTGATTTTCTTACATGACCATCATTTTGACACTTTTATAAATACATTACCGTCAAGAAACAAACCTTCCCAAATCTACGGTCGTCACATTCCACTATAACTAACTCCACAATCTTATGGTGATCACATTCAAACTAACCCGACCTTTAAAACTTTTGGAGGTGCGCGATAAAAGTGGTTTGGTGTATCCACGTGTCGATTGCTGGGATATATCGCGTGGTTTCCACAATTTACCACTATCAGCCCAAAAGTTGTGCGATAACCTTCGGCAAATTTTCAATACCACTTTGGATTTTTCGGGTACACGTTACACCAACTAATTTTTATAACTCACACCAAGTTACTGTAGTTTAAATAAAATTAAACTAAAAAGGAATTACATAGAGTACAGTAATGGAAACTCGAGTTAAACAAATTAAAAGGTATAAGCGCACATGCAATAATGATTGGATGCTCCAGATGTAGGGATGGGATAATTTAAATAGAATGGAATAATGAACATAATGGATTGGATTTATCGTAATGAACAGAGAAAATAAGTACAAAATGGATGGATGAACCGTAATTACAGTAATGGACGGATTTTATAACAGAAAACAATAAATAAAACTAAACTAATTTTTATAACTCAAAACAAACTACCTCTAATTTAAATAAAACAAAAGTATAAAGGAATTACAAGGAAGCTACATTAAAAAAAATTGAACATGTTGCGATGCAGAAACTGCATCTAATTTAAATAAAAACAAAACTACAAAGGAATTACAATTAAACAACATTACCAAACTATAAAGGAATTACAATTAAACTATATTACAAAAAAAATAAACACATTGGGATGAAACTACAACAATGGGAAACTACACTGATTTGATAGAATGGAATAGTGATTAGATGGGCAGGAAATACAGTAATGAATGGAGAAAATAAGAAAAGTATGGATGGTTGGGTTAATTTGACCAATAACGATTGATAACTAATATAAAATATTTTTAGAAAATTAATAGAAAATACTTTTAAAAAATTAAAAGAAAATTAGCAGAAAGAAAAGTTTTGGTTTCACTGAAGAAATTAACAAAAGCAAAATTCAAATGGAAGAACTAGGGTTAGAGATTAAAGGAGCAGGAGTGAGTAAACCATATCATATTAAAGGTTCCTATCCATCACAACAATACAATAAAAAATAATCGAACGGATCTTTCAATAATTTTCAAGGAAATAGAAGCAATGCAATGCATGAGATTTGATATACACAAACATATATTGCACTGGCTGAAAAATAATAGCACACAAATGAAATAATAAAGAAAAGTCATAGGGAGTCTTCATTTCAGTCATTGAATAAATTAACAAAAATAAATGATTAGGTTTTGTCGTCATTGAAAAAATTAACGGAAAGAAATGATTAGGGTTTGCTTCTAAAGGATATTAGAGGAAATGTACCTGTAATTGAAGCAGTGCGAGTTATTGAGGAGGAGCAGTAATAAAACATAGCATGCTCTTCAATTATAGGTTCCTTTCCATCACAACAATACAATAGAAAATAATCATACCAATCCTTCCAATAATTTTCAAGGAAATAAAAGGAATACACATACATACATTTCAATGGAAGAAATGAATTAAAAGAAAACTACCGCTTCTGTGAAGGTAGAGAAAAAAGCAAACGTAGAAAATCAACAAATGAATTAACATAATATTTACCTGAAATTGAAGCCATCACTAAGACAATGAAGAAGGGTTTAACTGTTAGGTTTATTCCTATAGTTTAATAGAAATCCCTTGGGTTTATCATCATAGTCAACCTTGATCAATCAGGTCCAACATCTCATTGTGACAAAGATTGTCTCAATATGAAAATGAACCATTTTCAACAATCATTAACTGTGGTCAAAAATGGTAAACCATTGGCAATTGTTGTCGACCATGGTCAATCATGGTCAAGCATCCTCCAATGTCACATTGTGACAAAGATTGTCTCAATATGAAAATCAACCATGTCAACCATGGTCCAACGTCGCATTTTGACAAAGATTGTCTCAATATGAAAATCAATCATGGTAAACCATACTAAACAATGTTTATTTTAATATTTATCTTAGGCTTTATAAACCTTGGGCTTATAGTATTTATCCCCTTGGTTGTCTGAATATGAAAATCAACAATGGTCAACCATGATAATTCTAAGGTTTACAATACCTATATTAGGGTTTAAAGTATTTGTCTTGGGGTTTATTTACCTTTGATTTATAATATTAATCCCTTGGGTTTTAATATTATTCACTTGGGTTTATAATCCCGTGAGATTTAATAAAAATATATTGGGTTTATAATCATGGTCGATAGTGGCCAACAATGGTCTAGTGTTAACATTGTGACAAAGACTGTGTCAATATAAAAATCAACCATGGTCCAACATTAGATTGTGGAAAATATTGTCTCAATATGACAATCAAACATGGTAAAGCCTTGTCAGCTATGTTTATTTTATTATTTATAATATTTATCTTAGGGTTTATATACATTGGATTTATAATATTTATTCGTTGGGTTTAATATTATTCCATTGGGTTTTTGGTATTAATCCCTTGGGTTTATTTATCTAAGGGTTCTTATTCCTATGGTTTAATATTATTCATATGGTTTATAATATTTATCCTTTGGTCTAATATAAATCCTCTTGGTTTATAATCATGGTTAACAATAGTCCAACATCACATTATGACGAATATTTTCTCAATATGAAAATCAACCATGGTCGATAAATGTCATCCATGATCAAATGTCACATTTTGACAAATATTGTCTAAATATGAAAATCACCCATGGCCAACCATGGCCGTAGTTGGTCCAATGTCGCATTGTGACAACAATTGTCTCAATGTTTAAATCAATTCCCTCGGGTTCACCAATTCCTTTGGTTTATAATATTAAACCCTTGGGTTTATTAGTTCTTTTGGCTTATAATATGAATAATCGATCAATGTCATCCATGATCAAATGTCACATTCTGACAAATATTGTCTCAATATGAAAATCACCCATGGCCAACCATGGTCATAGTTGGTCCAACGTCGCATTGTGACAACAATTGTCTCAATGTTTAAATCAATTCCATTGGGTTCACCAATTCCTTTGGTTGGGTTTATTAGTTCTCTTGTTTTATAATATGAATAATCGATCAAATTCATCCATGATCAAATGTCACATTATAACAAATATTGTCTCAATATGAAAATCACCCATGGCCAACCATGGTCATAGTTGGTCCAACGTCACATTGTGACAACAATTGTCTCAATGTTTAAATCAATTCCCTTGGGTTCACCAATTCCTTTGGTTCATAATATTAAACCCTTGGGTTTATTAGTTCTTTTGGTTTATAATATGAATAATCGATTAATGTCATCCATGATCAAATGTCACATTCTGAAAAATATTGTCTCAATATTGGGTTCACCCATGGCCAACCATGGTCATAGTTGGTCCAACATTGCATTGTGACAACAATTGTCTCAATGTTTAAATCAATTCCCTTGGGTTCACCAATTCCTTTGGTTTATAATATTAAACCTTTGGGTTTATTAGTTCTTTTGGTTTATAATATGAATAATCGATCAATGTCATCCATGATCAAATGTCACATTCTGACAAATATTGTCTCAATATGAAAATCACCCATGGCTAACCATGGTCATAGTTGGTCCAATGTCGCATTGTGACAACAATTGTCTCAATGTTTAAATCAATTCCCTTGGGTTCACCAATTCCTTTGGTTTATAATATTAAACCCTTGGGTTTATTAGTTCTTTTGGTTTATAATATGAATAATCGATCAATGTCATCAATGATCAAATGTCACATTCTGACAAATATTGTCTCAATATCATTGTGACAACAATTATCTCAATGTTTAAATCAATTCCCTTGGGTTCACCAATTCCTTTGGTTTATAATTTGTTGGGTAATGGTTTTCCCTTGGGTTCACCAATTCCTTTGGTTTATAATATTAAACCCTTGGATTTATTAGTTCTTTTGGTTTATAATATGAATAATCGATCAATGTCATCCATGATCAAATGTCACATTCTGACAAATATTGTCTCAATATGAAAATCACCCATGGCCAACCATGGTCATATTTGGTCCAACGTCGCATTATGACAACAATTGTCTCAATGTTTAAATCAATTCCCTTGGGTTCACCAATTCCTTTGGTTTATAATATTAAACCCTTGGGTTTATTAGTTCTTTTAGTTTATAATATGAATAATCGATCAATGTCATCCATGATAAAATGTCACATTCTGATAAATCTTGTCTCAATATGAAAATCACCCATGGCCAACCATGGTCATAGTTGGTCCAACATCGCATTGTGACAAAAAAAAGAAAAAGGAAATTGTCTCAATGTTTAATCAATTCACCGGGTTACCAATTCCTTTTACAGGTTTTACTAATATTAAGCCATGTAGGTTTATTAGTTCTTTTAGTTTTATAATATGAAGATAATCGTCAGTATGTCATGATCAAATGCATTCCCGTGACAAATATTGTCTCAATATGAAAATCACCATAGTAACCATGGTCATGGTTAATCCGTCGCATTGTGACAAAATTGTCTCAATGTTTAAATCAATTCCCTTCCGGGTTCTTAAATTCCTTTGGTTTATAATATTAAACACGCAGGTTTGTTAAACTCTTTGGTTTATAATATGAATAATCGATCAATTTCATCCATGATCAAATGTCACATTCTCACAAATATTGTCTCAATATGAAAATCACTCATGGCCAACCATGGTCATAGTTGGTCGAACGTCACATTGTGACAACAATTGTCTCAATGTTTAAATCAATTCCCTTGGGTTCACCAAGTCCTTTGGTTTATAATATTAAACCCTTGGGTTTATTAGTTCTTTTGGTTTATAATATGAATAATCGATCAATGTCATCCATCATCAAATTGTCTGAATATGAAATCAGCCATGGCCAACCATGGTCATAATTGGTCCAACGTCGCATTGTGACAACAATTGTCTCAATGTTTAAATGAATTCCCTTGGGTTCACCGAACCATACAGTTTTATAAATATTAAACCTTTGGTTTGTTAGTTCTTTTGGTTTATAATATGAATAATCGATCAATGTCATCCATGATCAAATGTCACATTCTGACAAATATTGTCTCAATATGAAAATCACCCATGGCCAACCATGGTCATAGTTGGTCCAACGTCACATTGTGACAACAATTGTATCAATGTTTAAACCAATTCCCTTGGGTTCACCAATTCCTTTGGTGTATAATATTAAACCCTTGGGTTTATTAGTTCTTTTGGTTTATAATATGAATAATCCCTTCGGTTAATTATTAGTTTTTATTAATTTCTTCAACTTGAGTATTTTTTTTATTAATTTTCTTGATCCTTTTCCTTATTGGTCCCTTGGGTTATTAATATTTTTCCCTTGGATTCACCAATTCCTTTGGTTTCTAATATTAAATCCTTCAGTTATTAGTTCTTTTGGTTTATAATATGAATAGTACGTTGGGTTAATTATTAGTGTTTATTAATTTCTTTTGCCATATTCGATCAATGTCATCCATGATCAAATGTCACTTTCTGACAAATATTGTCTCAATATGAAAATCACCCATGGCCAACCATGGTCATAGTTGGTCCAACGTCGCATTGTGACAACAATTGTCTCAATGTTTAAATCAATTCTCTTGGGTTCACCAATTCCTTTGGTTTATAATACTAAACCCTTGGGTTTATTAGTTCTTTTGGTTTATAATATGAATAATCCCTTGGGTTTATTAATCTATTGAGTTTAAAATATTATTTCATAGGCTTTTTTAATTTCTTAGGTTTTTTATGTTAAAATATTAATTATTAGGTTTTATTAATCTCTATTGTTTTTAATATTGCCCTTAGCCTTATTGATCCCTTAGGTTTTTAATATTTATCCCTTGGGTTCACCGATTCCTTTGGTTTATAATATTAAACCCTTGGCTTTATTAGTTCTTTTGGTTTATAATGTTAATCACACGTTGGGTTTATTACTCTCTTGAGTTTAAAATTTTAATTCTTAGGCTTTTTTAATTTCTTAGATTTTTTAGTTTAAAATATTAATTCTTAGGGTTTATTAATCTCTATAGTTTTTAATATTCATCCGTTAGGTTTATAATATTTATCCCTTGGGTTCGCTGATTCCTTTGGTTTATAATATTAAACCCTTTGGTTTATTAGTTCTTTTGGTTTATAATGTTAATAATCCCATTGGTTTATTAATATCTTATGATTAAAATACTGATTCTTATGGTTTATTAATTTATTAGGTTTTTTAGTTTAAAATAGCAATTCTTTGGGTTTATTAATCTCTTGTGTTTTTAATATTGATCCCTTATGTTTATAATATTTATCCCTTGGGTTCACCAATTCCTTTGGTTTATAATATTTAAACCTTTGGTTTATGAGTGCTTTTGGTTTGTATTATTAATAATCTCTTGGGTTTATTAATATGTTTAGTTTAAAATATTAATTGTTAGGGTTTATTAATTTCTTCGGTTTTTTGTTTTTAAATATTATTTCATATGCTTTATTAATCTCTTTAATTTAATATATTAATTCTTAGAGTTTATTACTTTCTTATGTTTTTGAGTTTAAAGTATTATTTCTCAGGGTTTTTTAATCTCTTGAGATTAAATTATTTATTCTTAGGATTTTTTTATTTCTTGGTTTATAATATTAATATTTATCCTTTGCTTCACCAATTACTTCGGTTTATAATATTAAACCCTTAGGTTTATTAGTTCTTTTGGTGTAAAATATTAATAATCCCTTGAGATATTGATAAGAGATATATAAACTTATTATAATATTAATAAAAAATTATTATTATGTTATAATAGAATTATATTATAGTTTGAGTTAAAACTATTAATGTATTCAAATAATTTAATAATATATTTTTATTATATATTTTACTATTGAATAATATAATATTATATATTCTAATATTTGATATTCTCATATATATATATATATATATATAGTTAATATATAGTATGTATATAGTTAATATTATTAATATATTATAAGTAAATATATAAAATATTTTGGTGATTTTAATCATAAATATATAATATTTATTTTGGTGAAATATATGTGGTGGGTAGTGGATATAGGCCTATCGGCACATATCAATCACATTAATTAATTTATAATTAGAATTCAATTACTTTGTATATAATTAGTAATAATTGATTTAATTTGTTAATTTAATAATTGTAATTAATTAACAATTATTTAATTTTAATTGTATAATTAGTTTAAATTAGATTTTTTTAAATTAAAAATGTCTAATTTTCGCCGAGGCGTGCATTTTTCCATAATTGTAACAGTTTTGACACTTTGACTTTGGAGGCTCATAAGTTGAGTTTTACTTGATCAAATGTGGCCCATGACATATTATTAGAAAGATAAAATTATGGAGAATATTTCTAAGGTGGTTTCATTATTAGATTTGGTCATTAACTATGCTTAAAAAATAGTAGAAAATTAGGCTCCCAATTTGCAATCAAAACTAATTTTTTGAGCTTTGCTTTTGCATTTTCATTTTCCTAAAACTTATGTTGTTGCAGATCTATGTCCTCTTTGAACAACAAGATATTTACAGAGATCAATGAGAAACTCTTTTTTTTTTTAAATTGGATTTTGATTGGAGAGTTGGGATTTCCCAAAATTTTTAATTCTGATTTTAGTATGCAATTTAAATTTTTTTTTTTTATTTCAAGTTTTTGAGTGCTTTCTTGTGGGATTAAACGCAACAAATTGGGAGCAATGAGAAGGGACCAACAAGACAACATATGGAGGATTGACAATAACAATCTTAACAATTCTATATTTTTAGTTTTCATTTCTGTAATTAAATAATAGACTTAACAATGAAGAATGGGTTCCTTTTCTCTGTAACTAGAGAATTATGATACACTATTGTAAGTGATTATTAGATGTAGGGTGAGGAGAATATTTCAGATTTGAGGTTTTTATGGGAAATTCTGTGATTTATTTTGTAGTCACATTTGCACTTTTGTGGTGTACTGTGAGTTGAATTACGGAGAGACAGAGCATTTTGAGCTCTGAAAGAGAAGATTGTTTTTCACTATTGTAAGACATTTCTCTAAGGAGATGAATCTTCCCATACACTACAAAATTTATAATGATTTTCTAGTATAATTTTAATACATTTTCCTTCTAATGCAGTGTTGTTTCGAGTGAGTTAATCTGCTATTGCCAAAATTTCTCTAGTTGTTTTTTTTTTTTTTTAATTTTTGTTCTAAATAGTGTATTTCTTTGTAATATTAAGAAATTTTGTTGTATCAATTGCTACATGTTATTGAAGCTTTGTAAGAGCTATCTCTAAGGAGCATAACATAATTAAAATTAGGATGAATTTATTAAGATTATAATGCATCAAGTAGTAACTTTTTATTGTTTAAATGCATTTATATTTTGGTTCCTCTTTCATTAATTAAATGGACTTCTTATTTTAATTGATAAAAATCATATAATGAATTCAACCATTTTATTTGATTCAAATATGTATTTTTAATTTTCTTTGATAAATTTTTATTTGAGTAAATTCGATTTCTATAAAGTGATCTAATAAATTGTAAAATGCAAAGCATTTTTCATGTTGCAATTTAATCTCATTTTATGTATTCAGTCATTACATAGGTAGTCCTTTTCCCCTAATTAGTATACTCTTTAATTGAGAGAAGACTGTCATTTTCCAATTTGAGATAGGGTTAGTTTTTTCTTCCCTATTTGACTAGATCTGCATTTAGATTTAATTATGCATTCTAGAAGTCCCCTCATGTACGGGTAGACTTTAGTTGTGACTTGAACGAAACATAAAGTCAACTTAAGGATTTGTTTGCTTGCATGTACACAACAAAAGAGAAGATATAATTTCTCTCTTTCTATTGGTAAATAAAAGATATATTATAAGCCAACAAGGAGAGAGGGGGGGTAACTAGACCCAATTGAACCAGTTGAAACCACGAAATGAAACAGATAAGGGATTAGTTGGGGCTCTGGTTGGGTGGTATCCCTTACATGTTGATGAGGTCATTTTTTATCATCAACATTTTTGGTGGTAGAAGGAGGGCACAATAAATTGTCTTTAAAAATTTTGCGATTTAAAGTTTTATATTATTACTATGGTTTCACTTAAAATATCACCTTCGAGTTGCTTTACCAAACTTCCACTAGCTTCCAATCTGATAAATATAGAAGAGACTCTGTCTAAAATCAAATTCGATGGTAAGACTTCTAATTTTGATCATCTCCTTTAGTCTATTTTAAATTGTAATAATTTCAATATTGACAAAGGCGTTATTTGCAGGATCTTCACTCTTACTCTAAAAGGTTAGGCTAAAGACTGGCGTCGATCCCTACCAGTTGGCTCTGTACATAGTTGGGATCAATTTTCGAAGAATTTGCTTCACGATTTTAAGAAATATTATTACGAAAATGTTTGTGGTCAATTGGAATAATTGTGTAGGATAAAAGGTAAGCCTTTGGATGATTTCCTAATTAAATTTAAATTAATTTGTATGCAATTTCATTCCAAATATTTACCTCCCAAATTTCAACTAATAAGATGGTTCAAACATTTATTATCTCTTCCTTTCATTTCTTATCAAGAACGAGAAAGTATGTGCACTACTAATGAATAATCAATTGCTCAAAATGACAACATTGATCCTCCACAAATTAAAATTGCAAATAGTGATAATTATCAATCTCAATAAGAAATGGTGTTTCAATTCAAAATAGTTATGTTGCCTCAAATTTTGATGGACAATATCAACCAGTAAGGAGAAACGATTAACAAATAAATAAAAAAATTAAAATACAAATTGTAGCAACTAATTCTATACTTTTTTCTGCTGAAAATAATAATTCATCACAAGAGAAGTCTAACAACAATTTACAATACAATTGAATACATCTTCCTCTTGATATTATTTCAAGTGATATATAATGGGACTTTTCTATTAGAGAGGACATGGATCAACAATTCAAAGTCTAATATAATGCAAATCAGAAAGAATTTGAAATGTGCATTTGGGGAAATGAGAAAAATTCTTTGAGCAGAGAAATTTGCAGAATTGTAACTTCAAATTCTGATTTTTTTATTTACCTCGATTTTTTAGTTAATAATAAGTCATTGAGATTTGTAAAAGGCAGGAGATTGACTTGGCAGATCCCTGCACCAGGTCGACCGTCATGACCTAGGGTTTGGAGGTTTCCGCGCAGGCTGCCCCAGTCAAACATCCCTCCCCAGATCATTAGGTCGTGATCAGTCTCCTGGGAAGACTTGAGGCTCACCGATAACTGAAACTAGTGTGGGGACTGCTGCTCCCCCCATCACAGGCCAGCCTCCCATAGGGGTGGCGACAGAGGCTGATACTATCAATCGGAAAAACTCTGGCCTATCTCATGACATCTTAGGGGTGACTCCCATAGCGTAGCAAACAAATACATCAGCAGCAAAAGAAGCGAACATCAAGTCAGAAACATGCATTCTGAAGAACCCCAAATGAACAATGATTGAGCTCCTAACGCATCGCATCAATAGAAGAATCCAGTTCATGAAGGATCACACCCTGATAGGCAAGTTCATGGGTTTCTGACCCATTGAAAAATCCCTTCGAGGATGGATAGCTTCGAAGTGGAAACCCAAAGGCCACATTGACCTACAGTTGTGTGCTAAGGACTTATTCAATGTGCTCTTTACATGTATTGAAGACAAAAATAGGATCATGGATCAAGGACCTATTTTTTTAACTCTACAGGTTTATACCTCCGACCCTGGACGAAGCGGTTCAACCCCGGAAAATAAGATCCTACATGGGCTCCAGTCTGGATTTGGCTCTACTCCCTCCCCCAAGACTACTGGGATGAGCTGACCCTCGGAGATATAGGCAATGCTCTAGGGAATTCATCAAGATAGCAGAGGAGACAAATATCAACCACTACGCAGCATACGCCCGAATCTACGTCTACATGAACTTGGCGGAGTCGCTACCATGCGAGGTAAGTCTACTACACGAATATTTTGAATGGATACAAACTGTAAATTATGAGCATATTCCTTTCAGATGCAGGGGATGTCACCAACATGGGCTCCTCTTTAGAGATTGTCCTCTAAACAAAAAAGCAGTGGCTGAAAATGAATCCAATGATCAAGCATCAAAAGGATTCACGAAGGTAGCAAGTAAGAAAATGCACAACAAGAGAACTGCCTCTCACCAGAATAAAAAAGGACTTGCGACTAGCAATATCTTCGCTACTTTAAATCAATTGAATGAGAATGAGAATGAACCAGATAACGAAGTTGGGTGCACCTCGACAGAGCAACCTTAGTCTTCCAAAGCACAACAGAACAAGTTCCCACCTCAGACCTTTCTGAAACCTCAAACCGCTAGCTTCGCAGGGGAAAACCTTGCATCGAAGGGAAAAGAGAAGGTGATGGAGACGATCCCAGAAGCTATTGAGGAAGAGACATAGAGCATTGACCTTGAGGGTCTAGATCTCATAGGGTTAGAGGATGCTTGCAACAAGAATGATTTCAGATTAATACCTGAGCAGTAGGTCCAAAAGATGGAAGAAATCCTAAGCCCTACATAGTAGCTCCCCTCTCTGGGCATTCAGGGGGGTACACTCATAAACACAAAATACTTCATGAAAGAGTCCCGTAAAAGGGGTAGGAAGACATTGTTGCAAAGAACAATAGAAATAGGAAAAAGAAATGGTGAATTCTAGGTGATTCTCCAATTTAACAAGATTATACGCCTATACCACCAACCCCCCCCCCCCCCCAAATGAAGATCATCTCTTGGAATATAAGAGGGCTTAACAGCCCCTCTAAGCACATGATAATAAAGAAAATAATTACTAAGGAACACCCTATAATACGCTACATGCAAGAAACCAAATGTTCCAGCTCCACTCTGGAAACAATATTAAAAAAGATATGGAAAGGATGCAATACAATAGCGGTAGATGCCCATGGTGTGTCTAGAGGACTGAAAATCATCTGGAACCCCCAAATCATCTCCCTTGAGAACTATCATGCCAATAAGCACTTCATCCAGGCCAACTTTCACCTAATTGGCATAGACATCCATGTCCTGCTAATGAATGTCTACTTTCCCCAGAATCTCCACCAGAAAACAGAGCTTCTGGATATCATAGTTGAACTCAATAAATAGAGATCTCTTCCCCTCTGGCTCCTAGGAGGAGACTTCAATATGATAAAAAATCTTTAGGAAAATAAAGGAGGAAGGATGCATCTGGACCTGGACAGTAATGGATTCAAGAAATTCATCCAAGAAAACCACCTCATTGATCTTCAAACCTCCAAAGTAATCTTCACATGGAATAACAAAAGAGGAGGCACCCACCAGATAGCTTCCAGACTGGACAGATTCCTCATCACAAAAGATTTCGTCCATCTGGGGGGTGATATAGCAGCGACCATCAACCCTGTTGCAGGATTTGACCACTAGCTAATACAACTTCAATGGTTAAGACCAAGTAAGCATGCTCCCAAACCATTTTACTTTGAAAATTACTGGCTCCGACACCCAGGGTTCAAGGAAATGGTCTCTTCTTGGTGGACCTCCCAATTACCTCTACAAGGTACTACAATGCTCTAGTTCCAGAAAAAACTGAAAATTCTCAAAGGAAAACTGAAGGTTTGGAATAAATCAACCTTTGGCAATATCTTCAAAGACCAAAAATATTTGGAGGAAAAAATGAAGAAGCTGAAAAATACCATCATCAAGGAAGGACACTCAACCGAGTCAGAGAGCCAAGAGAAGATACTATTTACTCAGATGGAAGAAATAAGGAGCTAAGAAGAAATCATATGGAGAAAAAAATCAAGGATCTGTTGGCTTAAAGATGGAGAATGAAACACAAAATTCTTTCACCTATCCACCATTCAGCATAGGATGAATAACAGAATCATTGTCCTCAAAAACCAAAATGAAGAGCCGCTGGAAAAGCAAGAGAACATTTGTAATATTCCAAATTTACCATGCAGTTAATTGGAATATTGATTTTTTTCTTTTACACCTAGGAGATGAATAAATGATAAAGGAGGCCCATACATTTCAGAAATATGAATACAATCCCTCATAATGTGAAAAGGGATCATCATAGGAGCTATATTTCACACCCTCATGTGTGAAAAGGGGCATTTTCATGTGGACAAGGTCAAGTTTGACCAAGTCAACAACGCTGGGATAAGAGGTGGAGATCATCTTTGGAGATAGCGCAGAGATAGTGAGAGGAAGATTCCTTGGTGGGGGAAACCCTAATGAGTGGGACCCAAGATGAGAAGGCTTCCACTTGTATAAAAGGAGGGCAAGGCAGCCATAGCAAGACATGAAATGGATTATTTATTTTGTGGTCTGAATGACTATTGTTCTTTCTTCAACTGTTTAGTTGAGATTGATATGCTACTTAGCACAAGGCATTCCCATTTAGGAAGTCCTTATCCTTTCTTAAGAGGCCTATTGAAGGAGCTTGTACTTCATTTCTCCACATCTAGGCTTAAGGCCAAGCCACCTCCTTCATCTACAACGTTATTTCTGCAGAAGTATAACATTGTGTTGCAGTGTGTTGCAGTGGACAATTCACAACACCACTTCCGGAGCTTATTTTTCAGAGGAGGAAGCTTTCTTTCCTTTGGGAGATCAGTGAGGAAGCCCTTGGAGTAGATTTCGTATCTTGGAACTTGGCCAACATAGTTTCTATCTCCTACAGCATTGTCCCTCTCCTTTACTGCGTTATTTTCAGTAAGTATTTGCAGTGAGGGTTGCCATGATTGTTTGGAGGGTGAGATCTTTAGTGTTAGGATCAGCCTTTCACTTGGAAGATCCATTGGAGGAGGTTTGTTTAGCTTGTGCATCATCATTAGCCATGTCCATCTAGTTCTTGAGTTGTAGCTGCTATTCAGTCCTAGGACTGCAACTCTGGCATTTTTTCCATTTTGCATATCTCATGAAATCCTTTCCGGATTGCCTTGAAATTGAGTTTGGGAGTCTAGATCTTCACTCCCAACATTTTATGAGATGCATATTTTCATATCCATGTATTTACATACTCTAGTAGTAGTTACATCTAATAAAATTGTGCTATCATAGCCTTGAGCATTTTCTGTGTAGCAGTATACTTCATTTTTCTTATACATGTTCTCTTGAGGCTTGTTTAGCCCAACTTGAGTGATTATTTCCTTAAGGATTTGTATACATTTGCTACTATGATCTTAATATGATGGCTATTTGGATCTTCTTACATTTTATGTGTTTATGTATCACTGCTCTTTCAGTATTGTGTTCATGTATTGCTGCATCCCCATTTTGGGATATTACAATGGTATCGGAGCATAATCTTGGCTCAGCCTATGGAATCTTAGCCATTACGATATCAAGAAGATAAGAAGAAGAAGGAAAAGATCATAATGATGGAGAGAATGAGCTTTATCTCATCTCTTTTCAAAAGTAGGAAGAACTTCAACAAGGAGGTCAAGAAAAGAAGAGAAGAAAGAAGCAGTGGGACTATGCCCTTTCCTTTTGAAAAAGAGGACAAATTGTAAAAAGATGGAAGACACTTGGATCACAAGATTCTAAGTGAATACCTTGTTGAGTACAAATCTCAACCTAGAGCCTTCAAGGAGACTCTAGCTTTCCCACAGTTCATTCAGCTGGAGGAAGAAAGGAGACCTTGCAGCATGAGGAGAATCAAGGGCAATAGGTTTCTATTGTCTACTTTTGATGGGTCATCTACAGCAAGGGCTTGGGCAAGGAAACTAGATACATTTTTCCTACTACATCCAATGGTATAAAGAGAGGTTGTAGAGATTGCAGTGTTTCACCTTGTGGGTGAAGCAAACACTTCGTGGATCAGCCATTTGATTCATGCAAGAGTGATTAATTTTGCTGAGTTTACTCAAAGGCTGATTAGAAAATTTGGCAAGGAGGAATCAGAGGAGGAGAATCCCTCACCACCATTGGAGGAGGCATGCACCAGCGCTGATACAACTATGGAGGAGTAGCCATCATCTTCAGCAATTGGGGGAGCCAACCCATTGGAGGAAGGAAATCTTGCAGCCATACAAGATACTTCCATATTTCACCAAGGTATGCCTAAGTTTCCATCTCCTATCATTTTAGCAAATCTTATGGAGGGATATATACCATTGCACACTGCTTATGTAGAACAAGAGAATTGCACTACGCTGTGCAAACTTGAATGGTTCAATGAGGGGATGAACCATCATCCTCATGTGCCATTATTGAGTTGCATACCACACTTGAGGTTGGGGTTTGAAAACTTGGAGGAGAGGATGAATCTTGTCCAAAAAAAACTCATACAAACCATATGTTCATCCTTAAGTTGGAGTATGAGATAGAAAATACACCATTGAGGAGACTAACAACGTTGTCATTAAGCAGAAGTGAGGAGGTTTTACCTTCAGCACACTTGGATCTTTATGGATTCAAGATGATCATGGGTCTGAGATCTTTTCTAAGAGGTCTCCAAGGAGTTGCATTTCAACATCCCATGAAATGAAAAAGCAGAAATCTGTTTTAGGAGGATGGTAGTCTTCATTGGAAGAATACCAAGATGGAGCATGAGGAGAGGAACCCACATTTGGATGAATGGGTGTGGACAGTGAGCAAGAAGATGGAAAGCTACTTGCAAATATATGACACCGGGCAACAGGAGGCTTGGTTGCATTAGCTACTCTTGAAGGAGTCTGTGTTGAGATTCAACAAGATGACGAGCTTAGTGAAAAGAGTCTCCTTCACTAAGTGGGCCCACAGGCTATTTTTGGCACAAGTCTATTTTTAGACTATGTCTATTTTTAGACATGTCGATCATATTTCAGAAGTTGCAAGATGCTATTTGTGGAAGGTTGATCAAGTTGGAAAAATAGATGAAATTCTATTTTTAGAATACTGGGCGAAGTTTATTTATAGATCGTCAATCTAAAAATAGATGCATGTCAATTATTATTAGCTCTTAATAATAATCAGACTCTAAACAACAACTTATTCTCTTGGAGCACTTCATTTCAGTGCACAGATGTGGCACAGCAGCTGAAAAAAGGAATTACACTATTCCTAAGGGTTTACTGGAGCTATTGCATGGAGGACTCAATTAGAACTCAAGTGGCAGAGTTATGACACAGTTGGAAGAAGCAGTTATGGAGTTTTATTTAGTTTAACTCAGTTAGACTCAGTTGAGCTAGTTATATCTAGTCTAACTGATTGATACACTAGTGAGAGTGGAGTGAATTAATTAGTTAATTAATTCACAAATAATAACTCATTAATCAACTTAACAATACATCAGTTAACTACAGTTCATGGCAGTTTCAGTGGAGACCAGTGGAGAGATAGGTGAAAGGGAAAGATAGACTATTTGTTGTGACTATTAGTGATACATTGATTGCATCCAACATAAAGTGGAGATGCCAATGAGGATTGCACAGTAAATCCAAGAGTAATTCGAATTAATTCAGAGCTATTCTTCAGCAGAGATTGCGCAGTGGAGGCAAGCTAGTAGGCGGAAAACATCGGTGCATGGATTTGCAAGATTAGGCCTGTATGGTGTATGATGATTGTACTGTACTGAGAGCTTGTGATAAGCTTTGTATGTTTGTATGAGATTGTCATATGATCTCCATGTTACATAATATATATTTGGGGTTTTCAACTTCAGGCTTTCCCAGTTAAAAACTGTGTTATGTGCGATTGATAATTTTTGTTTATGCTTCACATGTGTGTGCAATTAATTTTTCCGCAAAAGATTAACAAGTGGAATAGATTCAGTATCTTGCATAAATTTAAATAGTGTGAGATCAGGTCGATCTAGGACATATGCATGCTTAGTGCATATAATTTCTACATGGTATCAAAGCATTGTTGATTGAAGATTGCAATTGTGAAGTGAGTTTGTGTTGGTGGACAATTCAAATTTGCTACAGAAGATTCTTGGTGTAGAAATCGAGTATACATTGAAATGTATTTCAACGGGTTGAGATTGGAGTATGCCCTTAATGGGAGCTTGAATTACATAGCTTGGAAAGATAGGATGGAGGTGGTGCTGGAGGATAATGGGCTGAAGGATTTCATCGATAGCGATGTTCCTAAGTCGGGATCTAGCGATGCCGCATTACTTGATGCATGGAAAAAGAAGATTGCAAAGACAAGGAGGATTCTGTTGAAAGGTGTGAAGGACCACATTGTGTCCAGACTTCACGGGAAAGCCACTCCATTCTTAATGTGGAAGGCTTTGACAGACTTGTTCCAAAGTATAAGTGACCAGAGGAAGTTGGCGCTTAAAGACAAGCTCAGAAAAATAAAAATGGAGAAAGGCGATAGTATTCCAAAATACCTCACGAAGTTATTCCACTTCAAGGATGAGATGGGAAGTGTGGGGGTTACTGTTGATGAATAATACTTGTTGATATTGACTCACCTTGTGCTTCTGAAGAGTTTGCATAGCTACGAAGACTCTGTCAATGGATGGGAGAAACTGTCATGATGGGAGCGACTTTGGTCGGATCTTGTGCAGGAGGAGATAAGGCGGGGTACCAGGGATGGATCTTCATCGAAGAACGAAGATGAAGAGAATTTTTCTTTGGCTGCCAAAGCAAAGAAAGGGAAGGGGAAGAAAAATATTTGTAAATCTGGTGCGAAAGGCAAGAAGCAGGACTTGTCCAAAGTGAAGTGTTTTCACTGTCACAAGCATGGAAATTTCTCCACTAACTGTCCACAGAAGAAGAAGAATAAGAAGGCTACTGGATCTGCAGCTGTAGATGCCTTAGCCTCACAATTTGAGCTGGATTTTTCCTTAATCGCATGCTTGGTTTCAAACTACATGGGATCGGTGTGGTATCTTGACAGTGGTGCGTCTTTCCATATGATGGGAGACAAAGATTTGTTTAGTGACTTGGAGGAGAAGAACCTCCAGATGCATATAGAGATGAAAAATGATGGTCGGTAAAGTGCGACAGGCATTGGGGCCATTACCTTTGAGAGGGAGTCTGGTAATCCATTCTTGTTGAAGAATGTCATGCATGTTCCAGGTCTGAAGAAGAACTTGGTCTCAGTCACAATGCTGGAAGACAGGGGTTACGATGTTGTTTTCAGTTAGGGAAAAGCTCTCCTTCGACATTAAACAACGGGTCAAACCAAGAAGATAGGGGTTCAAATTAAGAATCTCTACAAGCTGGAGGTAGATGGTTGTGTTGCAATGGTGGGAAAAGAAGAAGAAGTGGTGAGCCGGGATGAGGGCGAGTCATGGCACAGGAGATTGGGCCATCTTCACCATGGCGCTTTGAAAATTTTGTAGCAAAATTCTACTGGACTTCCCAAGGGTACTCTCGCGCAGTAAGATCAGTGCAAAAGATGTACAATGGGTAAGTTTGTGAAGACCACCTTTCATGAGAAGGAGAACCGTGCTTCGGTGATCCTGGAGAGAATTCACACAGACGTGTGTGGACCATTATTAGTTGGTTCAACAGCGAAACATAGGTATTATGTGATATTTATTGATGAATTTTCTCGTAGATGTTGGATCTTCTTCATGCAGAAGAAGAGTGAAATGTTCTCAAAGTTCTGTGAGTTCAAGGCATTGGTGGAGAAGGAGTCGGGGAAGCAGGTGAAAGCTCTATGGAGTGATAATGGTGGTGAATACATATCGGGTGAATTCAAAGACTTCTGTAGCAAAAAAGGAATTCGAAGAGAACTCATAGCGCCTCATAACCCACAGCAGAATGGGATCACGGAGAGAAAGAATAGAATGATCATGGGTGCTACACGAGCGATACTGCATGACCAGGGCCTACCGATTCACTTGTGGGTGGAAGCATGCAACACTACGGTTTATGTGCAAAACCGTTGTCCTCATAGAGTACTTGGCATGAGTACACCCGAGGAATCTTTTACTGGTAAGAAGCCTGATATTTCTCATTTGAAGATTTTTGGCTCACCTGTTTACATTCATGTGATGAAGGATGCCAGGAAGAAGTTGGAGTCGACTGCAGAAGTTGGGATATTTGTGGGGTACATAGAAACACCCCATAACTATCATGTGTATTTTCCAAACAGTCGGATGACTGTTATGCGACGAGATATAAAATTCAATGAGGTGAAAGCCATGAAGTTGTCGCTAGAGAGGGAGCTACACTTGCATGCAGAAGAGGAACTTCTTGTTCCCAAAGATGAGCCTCTGGATGTGGATCGGCCACAAGAGGAGATTCATGGAGTGGAAGAGTCCACTCATGTAGAACCAAACATCAAACAAGGCAGGAAGTGTACCACAGAAGCTAAGATATTGAAGGTGGATGCAGCACAAAATGTAGGAGTTCCAACATCACAGCGCAGACAGAGACAGTCACCTGACCGATATACTGGATACATGGTTCTTATGAGCAAGTGTATTGTGACAGAGCCATATTCTTTTGAAGAAGCAGCAAAGGAGCCCACATGGGTAGATGCCATGGTGGAGGAGTATGACTCCATTGTCAGAAACAGTGCTTGGGAGATTGTTCCAAGGCCAGTGGGAAAATCAGTTGTAGGATCAATATGGATCTACAAGATAAAGAAAGCTACTGATGGGAGCATCAAGAAGTATAAGGCAAGATTTGTTGCCCAGGGCTTCTCACATATTGAGGGGATTAACTATGAAGAAACCTGTGCACCTGTCGCACGGTATTCTTCCATACAGACCATCCTTTCTCTCTCAGTGTAGATGGGTTGGCACATTCATCAGATGGATGTGAAGACTGTGTTCCTTAATGGGATCATTTAGGAAGAGGTGTACATTGAGAAGCTTGAAGGATTTCAGATCTTCAGCAACGAGTCGCATGTGTGCAGACTCAAAAGAGCGTTGTATGGGCTGAAACAAGCACCCCATGCTTGGTACACTTGGATTGACAGTTATTTCACTAGACTTGGCTTCACCAAGAGTGAGGCGGATGCAAACCTATACCAGATTGTGGTTGAGGGTAAGCTTTTGATTATTTTACTTTATGTTGATGATTTGATACTAACAGGTGATGAGCAGTTGATACACTCATGCAAGGCAGATCTTGCAAAGGAGTTTGAGATGAAGGATTTGGGCCTCCTTCATTATTTCCTTGGATTGGAAATATGGCAGCGAGAAGGTGAAATATTTGTGTCTCAAGGCAAGTATGCTCGAGAGATACTGGAGAAGTTTCACATGCAAGGCTGCAAGCCTATCGACACTCCTCTTCCACGAAATTGGAAGAAAGAGGATGCTACATCAGCAGAGGTAGTGGATGCCACTGTTTATCGACAGTTGGTGGGTTCGCTCATGTATTTAGTCAACACAAGACCGAACATATGCTATGCAGTGAACGACCTTTCACAAGCGATGAAGCCTACCAAGCTCTTTTGGAAGGCAGGCAAGCATGTCCTAAGATATCTCAGGGGCACATCTGAGTATGGTTTATGGTACAGACAGACGGATGAGGTGAAGTTGCATGGCTTCACGGATGTAGATTGGGCAGGAAGTCCAACAGATAGGAAGAGCACATCAGGAGGGATTTTTAGTATCGGATCTACAGCAGTTTCTTGGTACAACAGGAAACAAAGATATGTGGCACTCAGTTCAGCGGAAGTGGAATACATGGCAGCAAGTTTAGCTACATGTGAGGCTATCTGGATGAGGAAGATTCTGGTTGGTTTGTTTGGTTCACATTTAGATCCCTCTCAGTTAATCCTGTGTTTCATGATAGATCTACACATATTGATACCCGGTTTCATCATATCAGAGATTGTGTGTAGCGAAAGATCATGTTGCTTCAGTACATTCCCATAGAGGATCAGGATGCAGATATTCTGACGAAGGCGCTCACCAGGAGAAAATTCGAATACCATAGAGGCAGGATCAGGGTGAAGGATAATCCCTATCTTGTTGAGAGGGAGTGTTGAGATTCAACAAGATGATGAGCTTAGTGAAAAGAGTCGCCTTCACTAAGTGGGCCCACATGATATTTTTGGCGCAAGTCTATTTTTAGACTATGTCTATTTTTAGACACGTCGATCATATTTCAGAAGATGCAGGATGTTATTTGTGGATGGTTGATCAAGTTGGAAAAATAGATGAAATTCTATTTTTAGAATATTGGGCGAAGTCTATTTATATATCGTCAATCTAAAAATAGATGCATGTCGATTATTATTAGCTCTTAATAATAATCAGACTCTAAACATCAACTTATTCTCTTGGAGCACTTTATTTCAGTGCATAGATGTGGTACAGCTGCTGACAGAAGGAATTATGCTATTCCTAAGGGTTTACTGGAGCTCTTGCATGGAGGACTCAGTTAGAACTCAAGTGGCACAGTTATGACACGGTTGGAAGAAGTAGTTATGGAGTTGTATTTAGTTTAACTCAGTTAGACTTAGTTGAGCTAGTTGTATCCAGTCTAACCGATTGATACAATAGTGAGAGTGGAGTGAATTAATTAGTTAATTAATTCAAAAATAATAACTCATTAATAAACTGAAAAATACATCAGTTAACTACAATGCATGGCAGTTTCAGTGCAGACCAATGGAGAGATAGGTGAAAGGCAAAGATAGACTATCTGTTGTGACTATTAGTGATGCATTGATTGCATCCAACACATAGTGGAGATGCCAATGAGGATCGCGCAGTCAATCCAAGAGTAATTCGAATTCATTCAGAGCTATTCTTCAGCAAAGATTGCATAGTGGAGGCAGGCTAGCAAGTGGAAAATATCAGTGCATGGATTTGCAAGATTAGGCCTGTATGGTGTATGAAAATTGTACTGTACTGAGAGCTTGTGATAAGCTTTGTATGTTTGTATGAAATTATCATATGATCTCCATGTTACATAATATATATTTGGGGTTTTCAGCTGCAGGCTTTCCCGATTAAAAACTGTGTTATGTGCGATTAATCATTTCTGTTTATGCTTCACATGGGTGTGCAATTAATTTTTCCACAAAATATTAACAAGTGGAATAGATTCAGTATCTTGCATAAAGTTAAATAGTGTGAGATCAGGTGGATCTAGGACATATGCATGCTTAGTGCATATAATTTCTACAGTTTGGCCATCATGTAACATGTCCTCTTTCTAAGGGTATGTGGGTGGAGAAAGTGTGGCAGGATACTTGCATCATAGGGCAGTAAGGAGTATGGATGCATTGTGTTGATATGACATTCTTCATATCAATCATTATGTTTTCACCACATGATTTGTATGATGGAGGTATGAGGAGGCAGAAAAAGCTATTGTTGCTTTGGTTGTTCTTGGGAGAGCATGGGCAGATTTTCTCTCATACTTTGCATGATATTGCAGGAGTAGGAGATGGCACTATCATGGTGAAAAGGGGCTACTCCTTAGCCTTGGATGAGTATGAGGTAATTCCACTTTGGAAGGAATTTCCTATATGTAGCAGCATTGTGGGAGGTGTCTTTGACAATGGGCTTGTCAAAGAATGGAGCTATGAGTTGGCAGGAGCCTATTTACATAGGCCAACAACGTTGTCACTTTGGAGCTTGGGCTTATTGATGGAGTGTCCCCAGGATCACTTCAAAATTGATGCGCTTGGTGGAAAAGGAGGAGGTGAGAGTGATAAAGTAGTGGATAGAAACATCTATTACTGAGATATGATCTTCTTAACTTGGATTTCCAACTATATTGAAGGAGGATCTTCATGCAGCACATGGTTCATTCCTCTTCATGGGAGTGTGTCATACCACTATGGAGGACTTATTCATGGATCCATACATCTTCTTACTTCCAGTACATGGTAATAATATTTTTTTTTCATTTATTGATTGTCTAACACAGTATTTGCATACTCTTACCATTTCTATTCAGTGCATTGCTCCACAAGAGGGCAAGCTTCTCATTAGGCTCCATGGTCAATTTTGGGCCAAATTATATGATGGAGACAACCATATTTTGTGTGGCCTTGGGCAAGTGTTTTATTATTTCATGTATGCTCAGTTGATGTACCCAGCCATTTACTATTCACTAGTAGATGTGATGATATACATAACTAGCCATTTGTCAAGAAACAACTTGCCATGTTATTTTATGAAGCAGCAGTTAGGAAAACTGTGTTGTGACTACTTTGGCAACTTTTGGTACCTTTCATCCCCACATGAAACTTTTAGTATTACCCTCACTTTGATGCCATATGGTGGTGATTTCCTATTCATCACATATGGGATGAATTGGGGCAGCATGATTCATAACATTGGAGAGGAGATCTTTGGAGATCTAGTCTTCTTCTTGCCTCTTGAAGGTAACATTATTGTAGCCCAAGATCAACAACTACTCTACACTTATCATAAGTGGAGAGAAGGACAGTGTGGGGTAGGCTATGTTGTCTACCATGTTCAGATATTCAGCCCCCCTACATTGCAGGATCCAAAGGTGGAGGAGGATTTTCAAGAGTTGCCATGTTGGGATGTAACTCATTTTACATGGATGATAGCTTGGGGATGGGAGATTCACATGGGGATGGTAGATCCCAATCTACATCAGACCTCATTCCTCAAAAAGGCCTTTAGATAGCCCATTGTTGCCTCCATGTATGTTTTACTTTTACATGATGATAGCTATTTGGGATGCACACCAAAAGCTACCTTGCATACTTGGGAGGGGCAACTTGGAGATGTATTGATGAGAAAACATCTTGATCCTTGGAGGATTTTATAACATGAGGATGCTACAGGTGGAGAAGAGGAAGCTCTTCAGTTCTATCCTTGCAGTTGCTTGAGGACAAGCAACATTTGGGAGGGAGGACTATAATATTCCAAATTTAGCATGCAACTAATTGAAATATTGATTTTTGTCTTTTACACCTAGGAAATGAATAAATGGGTAAGGAGGCCCATAAATTTCAGAAATATGAATAAAATACCTCATAATGTAAAAAGGGATCACCATAGGAGCTGGATTTCACACCCTCATGTCTGAAAAGGGGCATTTGCATGTGGACAAGATCAAGTTTGACCAATTCAACAACTTTGGGATAAGAGGTGGAGATCATCTTTGGAGACAACGCAGAGATAGTGGGAGGAAGATTTCTTGGTGGAGGAAACCCTAATGATTGGGACCCAAGATGAGAAGGCTTCCACTTGTATAAAAGAAGGGCAAGGCAGCCATAGCAAGACATGAAATGGATTATTGATTTTATGGTCTGAATGACTATTTTTCTTTCTTCAACTGTTTAGTTGAGATTGTTGTGCTGCTTAGCACAAGGCATTCATGTTTAGGAATTCCTTATCCTTTCTTGAGAGGCCTCTTGAAGGAGCTTTTACTTCATTTCTCCACATCCAGGCTTAAGGCCAAACCACCTCCTTCAGCTACAGTGTTATTTCTATAGAAGTATAACATTGTGTTGCAAGGTGTTGCAGTGGAGGATTCACAAGACCACTTCTGAAGCTTATTTTCCGGAGGAGGAAGCTCTCTTTCCTTTGGGATATCATTGAGGAAGCCCTTGGAGAAAATTTCCTATCTTGGCACTTGGCCAACATAGTTTCTATCTCCTACAGCACAGTCCCTCTCCTTGACAATGTTATTTTCAGTAAGTATTTGCAATGAGGGTTGCAGTGATTGTTTGGATGATCCGAATGGAAAATGGCATCAACCCATGGTATTCATCTATCGAGTGTATTTATTTTCCCATGGTATTGTAAGTGACATCTATCCATGATATTCATCCACCCATGGTATGTATCCTCCCATGGTATTCATCCACACATGGAATTTACCCATGGTATTGACCCATGGTATTGTAAGTGGTATCCACCCATGGTATTGACCCATGGTATTGTAAGTGGTATCCACCCATGGTATTGACTCATAGTATCCACCTATGGTATTGTAACAAAAAAAAAGGCTATAAATAAAAAGACTCACTTTGTAAAAGGACATATTTTCAGCTACAATGTAGCTTCTACAGTTATTCTTTGTTTTAATAAAACAAGTTTCTTTGTGGTTTTATTTTCTTTGTGTTCTCTCTTTTTTCTGGCATTCTAATTTTGCAGATCTTGTCAGATCCATTTCAACTTTTTAGATCTTGGGGGCCTCCCCCCAAAATCTGGATCAGTGGTATCATATTTAGGTTACGAATCCATGGAAATAAGGGTTTGAAGCATATTTCAGTGTCAATTTTTGCCAACAATCTTTTGCAAACTCCATGAATTTCTTGGGCGGCGAGTTTTTCAGATCATATCTGAAATTTTTGGTGAAAAATTTACAAAACAAAAGACTAGATATGGATTCCTTGCGAAACAATACTCAAATTAAAAAAAAAAATCGGCCAAATTGGAGTTCGATTGAGGGAGATATTGCTAATTCAAAATCAGTAATGTTGAAGCAATTTTTCTGACAACAATTCATGGAAGGCGGCTCTCTTGTCATTTTTCACAATTTTTAGTGCAAAATTTCAGAAGATTGGATATATATCTGAGCTCCTCTTGAAAAATCACCCAAGTTCAAAAACAAATCGGTCGAATCGGAGTCTAGATGTGGGAGTTATTGTTGAATTAAAATCGACTATTTTTTCAGAAATTTTGTGACGGCGAGACAGTTCTAGCGTGAATCTAAGAGTCTAGAGTCTCCAGATAGTGGTTTCAAACACATAAGAAGATGAAGAATGATCATTCCATTTCTAAAAACAGGTTATAATAAATATTCTGAGTTGTATTGACCGAGTTATGCTCATTTTAAATCTGGAGCAACATTCGAAGTGGGTTCCCTTTGGAGACGTGCCCTCCCACCCCGCTTTAGTAGGTGTTGGTGTTCCGTGTTTTGATAGTTTGGAAAATCAAAAGACAAGGCAACATCAGAACCAATATTTAGAGTTACAGGATCTAGTCCTCCTGTTCTCAGATAGGGATCTCTCAAAAGTTTATTTGCAAAGGTTTATCTAGTGTGCTTCGAGTATTGGTTTTAGACTAGTTATTAAGTGCAGGTGTTTGATTGTTTGTTTGTTTGGATGGATTTGAGACAGAAAAACATGAAAGACCTGGGAAAGATATATAAGACAGAGATATATCTGGTTCATTGGGCAATGGAGTCAAGAAAAGGTCATAACAGACTCATCAATGGATATGGGATATCAAAGGGCAAATCTAACTTGGCCATAGGATCCTTTTGTTTTTGGAATGAGATGAACAATAATGATTTAGAAAGAGAATTTTAATTCTCAACAAAGGGAAACTGAAAACATATTTTGAACAATAAAGAGCTCTTTAATAGAGGGGGATAACCATAAAATCTACAAATCACACCTTTAAGAAAATAATGACTTCAGAACAACTTTTAAAATGAAATCTGAGATTCGGGGAACACCCTATTTCCTCAAAGATCTTATTTCAAATGACTTAGAAAACATAAAATATTCACAGATAATTGCAGTCATAGAAGAGGGAACACCTAAAAACATCTATGATCATAATTATAATGACCTTTAAGCCAACTGTTTAAGTAAGGACAAGGGGCAAGATCAAAACATACCTCTTTGATTCACTGTAAACAAAGAACTTCAAAGGGAGACTTCAATAATAGTTTTTAAGTGGCAGCAGACAATCAGGGCAAACCATAATCATGCTGAATCCAACTGTTCAAAATATTAAGGAAATAAACAAGAATTAAGACTAAAGAGAAAGATTAAAGCCTCTAAAATACTTCAGTAGCAGAAAAAATTAAACAGTGAAGGGTGAATAGGTCTAAGGTGCTTCCAAGAGTCATTTCTTAGACTAAAACTTTCAGCCTACTGTAGTAAGAAATTATGGAACATAATGAAAATAGGGGAAAAACATAAAATAGTTCAGAATACTTCACCAACAGCCAAGCTCATGGATCCAATGATAGAGCCTTCTCAGGAACAAGCATGCAACAACATCATCAAGACCTCCAAGACTTCAATTTGTTCTTCAACTTCAACAGACTTATGTATTTATTTCAGAGAGTTTCAGTATTACAACTTGTAATCAAACAACAACCAAGCAACCAAGCAACCAACATTTTTCTCATCTCCTACTGAAGTACTTATAGGAAGATGAGGAGGTGAGATCTAACAAGATATCTCTTTAGAACAATTAATACAGATCAGAGACTTCTCTTAGCTTTTGAGGGGCTCGATGGAATAGTTTACAGGTGGTCTGCCTGTATTAACTGTTTACAATTATGATTAAAACTCAGTGGAAGCCTATATTTACTTTGAAGCACTACGTCTATGTGGGAGTAACTTCTGCAGATATTTTTTATTAAACTCTTTTGGCAGAATTAACTTCTTGGCAGCGCTGGAGGCAGATATTAGTTTAATCAATAACTTCGGCCTCTTTTTTGAAAGGTTTGAGGCAACATGTGGCTCTTATGGTAGCCGAGGAATCAATTCGCCTCAAATGTAATGGTGGAGGTATTTTCTATCAGTAAAACACTTATGATTTCTTTTGACTATGTTTTAACCGGGGATTAGGCTTCTGATAAACATTTTTAGTTGTAATTTCCCAAATATGTCTTCAATCTTCGTTCCGCTGTGCTCCGTCTTCAAGAACTGATACTCTTTTTAAAATGTGATTTTAAATCACAGTGTCTTGTCGATGTGCAGGTCGTGCAAGTCCTTTAACGACATCAATGCCCATGAAACATTGATAAACAATGGAATAGAGCCTGCGAATGGTTCTCTTTAATAGTTCAAAGGCGCAGGAAACGTCGTTCCCGTCCTTCGGCCTTTTTCTTCAATATAATGAAAAACCATTAAAAAGACCTGCAAAACACATAAATAATTAAAAAATCCTGCGAAATGGGTTAAACTACTTTAGAAGGCGGGAGAGGAGCGTAGCCGTTGGATCTGGATACGTGGATGGTCCAGATCTAATCAGGAGATCGCAATCGGTGGGAGGAGAAAAGGGGTGCGATGAAAAAAATCCGATGCGATTGCGCGATCAAAAGGGCCGAGGCGATTAAGCGATGGTCGTTGATCTAAGGACGAGATCAACAGTGGAGAAATGAATTGGGGGACTGACCGATCGGAGGGACAAACAAAATGCGTGCGATTTAAACATTGTGAGGCGATTGAAATCACCGATGCGACGGAGCGATGGCCGTTTGATCGGTGTTCGATCAACAGTGGGGATTAGTTCTAGAGTGAAAGGCGAAAACCCTTATAATATACGAAAAACCAAAGTTTTTAATATAAAACAAAGGTTTAATGGGTCGGGGCGGAAATAAATATATATATAAAGGATAAGCTCCCGACGGCGGGGCCGCTGGATGTATGAAATTTAAAGGGCCCTGGGCTTTATTTAAAAAGTTCTATCAGAATTGGAAGACCAGGTCTGGTCTTTTTAATCTACCCATTAAAATATTCAGCACGTGACTTTGGTTTTTTAGACCAAACTTTGGAAGAATGGGTTTTTCAACTTTTACAAAGGAAAAAGGTGATCGGGTAGGAAAAATAGAAAGTATTAAGCGCCGAAGGTGGGCCCATCGGAAATATATAAAATAATGATGCGATCGGGGGTTTTTTCAATATAAAGGCTGATCGCATCGCAAGTTTTAAACACAACAATAAACCTGCACACTCGAAACTTTCCGATGCGATTAGTGCTCGGGGTAATAACTCTTGGTTTTCAAAAAAGAAACATGAGACCTGGAGTTATAACAAAGGGGAGCCAATCGCATCGGGGTCTTTTATGCAACAAAACATATGCGCTGGTTTGATTTATTCCGATGCCGATAAGCGCCAATGGGACTAGTGCCTGGTTCCGGGGAAGGGGCATGTGGGGGAAGTGGTTTAGGACTTAGCCCAAAGGGGCTTAAGTCCATAGTAAATACTTGTATTTTTTATGAGCTTTTCATGGTTTTTCAAAGGAATCGGGGGTTTCGAAATAGTTTAAAAATGAGTTTTTAACTATGGAAGGCTGATTTTCATGAAGGGAAGAAAGGAAAACATGAATAATAGAGGAAATTTATGGGAAAAAGGGGAAGAAAATGAAGGTTAGTTTTGAGTGAGAGAAGTGAAAAATGATGATTTTGCAGCAGTTTCTTCTCATGTTTTTAGCAGAATTTTTGAGTATAAAATGGAAACAGCAGTGAAGATTTTGGGATAGAGGCATGAGGCCTAAAAGAGTCTTCAAGAGGCAACAATTTTTAGAAATGAAATTTTTTTCTTGAAGGCTCAAAAAGTCTTAGCCACGTTTTGCTATAACAATTTTATAGGTGGCTAACAGTGGCTCCATTTGGGGATGGTGCCTTCTTGAAGGCATCAAGAAATTTCAGACTTGCATTTTCTAGGAGGCTGATCAGTTGCCTCATCCATTGGGCTGCCTTTCTTTGATTGAATGATATTATTTTGCTCTGGAAATGCTAACAACCTTGGAAAACAATGGATTTTTCATCAACAAGCTTTCAACCTACCCAATCCTACTGATCTAACATTTTTTCTTCCTAGAGTGCATTTGGATTGGAAAACTCTCTTTCAACATTTTATTCTTTTTGAAAGAAAAAATCTAATCTAGTTCTACTTCTTATTTCTCCATGGATTAAGATTAATCAGTTGAATCCATATAATTCTCTACCTAATCTACTATCTGTTTGGGATTAAATTGTCCAATCAAATTTTATTCTCTAAATTTCTACAACAGAAATTTAAAAACATCCAAGTCAAGATTAAGTTGTTTGACTTGTTGTGATCTATGGCATAAAAACAAGCTGCACATAGACATTATTTTGCAGAAAATTAAATCAAAATCGAAGGCTTAAGATCTGGAAGTTTAAAGCACTTCCTTCATCCTTTTCGAGCTCTGTTTTCACTACTGTGTGAGTTGTTTTCTTCATCATCTGGTTCAGATTTTGAGCTGATTAGAACCAGTTTTGCATTTGTTTTGACTCAAAAATAAAACAAATTTGAGTCATATTTCTTTTGGAAACTTAGGTTCAGTTTTTAGCTTGTTTGAACCTTTGATTTCTATCCTAAACTATCTATTGATAAGCCAAGATTAGACAGTTTGGCAAATCGGATTCACTATTCTATCAGCAGAAAAATTTAAAGCTAATTAGTCAATATTGAACAGTTTGACTAACTAGAAGTTTGTTTTGAGGAGTGGAATTTAAGCTTGCACACTTTCAGAATTTATTTTCTTTTTGGCATGGGGTTGTGCCTTTCTTGTTTTCACAATCTTCCCTCTTTTCTATCTTTTGTATGTTTTTGTATTTTTTATTTTTCTAACTTTGAATGCAATGGTTAGACTATGATATTTACAATGAAAAAATAAAAATGCTTTGAAACTTAGGATTCTTAGCATAAGTAATGCTTGAGCATCTTGCCATTGACAGGACCTCCATATAGATCTTCTCCATTCAATTATTTCAAGAAAAATGTATTTTGACCCCTCTTAGCATCAATAATATAGGGCCCTTTCCACAAGTTCTCAAACTTGCCATGTTTTCCCTTCTCTTCTCTTCTTGAATCCCATTTGAGAACAACATTTCTAGATTGGAAATTGTTTGCCTTGGTTCTCTTATCGAATAGTTTCTTCATATTCTCTTGAACCAACTGTGTTCTCTCATAAACTTCTTCTCTGGTCTACTGTAGATGGATTGTTTGGTTGATTCTTCTCTGCATATTGTTTTCTTCAATATGCACTTCTTGAAGGAGTTTCATGACTGGAACTCCCAATGAGGTAGGAAATTTTTCATTCATGCCATAAACTAACTGATATGGGGACATATTTATTGATTTCTTTGTAATTTAATCTATCAGCCCATAAGGCATGAACCAGCTTACTGTGCCATGATTTTTTATTCTGTTCCAACAGTTTTTTGATTATATTGATGAGACTCTTGTTGGAAGATTTAGCTAATCCATTTCCTTGGGGATAGTAAGTAGTGGAATGGCCCAAGGTTATGTGTTATTTGTGACAGAAATCAACCATCTTCTTAGATTTAAAAGCAGCAGCATTTTTTGTTATGATTTTTCTAGGACAACCGAATCTGGATAGGATATTGGTTTCAAGAAACTTGATAATGACAGAGTCATTAGCATTCCTGGAGGGTATAGCTTCTATCCACTTGGTAAAGAATTCAGTGGCTGTGAGGATCCACTTATGTTGAGCTGAGGAGGATGGATGAATTTCCCCAATGAAGTCCAGCCCCCATTGTTGAAAAGGTGCCTCAACTCTGATAGGATGTAAAGGTAAGGGAAGGAGTTTTCTCTTTCCATCAAAAATTTGACATTTATGGCAAGAAATGACTAATTTTTTAGTGTCTGGGAAAAGGGTAGGCCAATAATAACCAGATCTAAGAATTTTGTTTGTTGTGGCCTTCCAATAGAGATGTCCTCCACGTTCTCCGTCATGCAACTTATGCATGATCTTTCCTGCATCATCTTCAAGTAAACATTTAAGAAAAATTCCAACAGCATTTTTCCAATATAACACCCCATCTAATATGAAAAAACTCAAAGCCTTTTGTTTCAAAAATCTAGCCTTAGTTTTATAAAAGGAAGGAGGGGCATTTAAATATAAAAGCACATAAATAATGTCAGCATACCAAGGAGAATTTAGAAATGTTTCTTCAATAAAAGGAGCAGTAGATTCTTCTATTTCTTCCAACACATCTACCATATTCATGTCTAGTGCTTGGAAGTTAGACTCAGCCATAAGTTTTGCTAATCCCTGCCCTTTAACTAGCTTGGTGGGCCTGATCTCTAAATCATATTCAAGAATAGTTGCAATCCATTTTCCCCTTTTACCATCAAGGTCTTGACTTAGAATGTCCTTGACAACAGTGTGTGGAACAAAACCAATTATGTGAGCTTTCACTAATGCTAAGGCTTGCTTCTCCATGATGTTATATTTGAGAGTGTTGAGATTTCAACAAGATGATGAGCTTAGTGGAAAGGAGTCGCCTTCACTAAGTGGGCCTGCAGGCTATTTTTGGCGCAAAGTCTATTTTTAGACATATGGATCATGTTCTATGAGTTGCAGGATGCTATTTGTGGATGGTTAGTCAATTCAGAAAAAATAGATGGACTTCTATTTTTAGACATACTGGGCGGAATCTATTTTTAGATTTCCAGTCTAAAAATAGATATGTCAAATATTATTAGCTCTTAATAATATTTAGACTCTAAACATTATCTTATTCTCTTGGAGCACTTCAGTTAAGTGCACAGATGTGGCACAGGAGCCGACAGAAGGAATTATGCTATTCCTAAGGGTTATGTGGAGCTATTGCATGGATAGTTCAGTTAGGACTCATGTGACAGAATTTGGTGGAGTTGATTGAGGAAGTTAGTGGAGTTGTATTCAGTTTAACTAATATAAACATAGTTGAGCTATTTGTATTCAATTTAACTAATTGATACAATTAGTGAGAGTGGTGTGAATTAATTATTAATTAATTCACTAATTGTAAACTCATAAATCAACTAAAGAATGCATCAGTTAACTTCAGTGCATGGACAGTTTCAGTGGAGACCAGTGCAAGAATAGGTGAAAGAGCAGGTTAACTATCAGTTGTGACTATACATTTGTTGTTTGCAACACACAGATAGGTGGAGAAGCCCATGAGGATTGCGCAGTACAAGCCATGTGGTTTATCTATTTAATGAAGCCATCCCATAGCATTGAAAACACAATAGAGGCTGGCTATCAAGTGGAAAAAAGGTTGGAGGATGTGTTTTGCTAGATCTAGCTTGATAGTGTGTAGCAAGTGGATGTGGTGCTTAGAGCTTGTGAGGAGCTTTGTACTATGATTGTTACATGATCTCCATGACATATAATATACAGATAGTTGGGGGTTTTCAGCTTTAAGTTTTCCCATGAAATACTGTGTTCATATGTGTGATTTTTTATGGTTTTAATGTGTGCATGCAATTGATTTTATTTCCGCATGTGATGATCAATGGTAGAAGAGATTCTGTATTGTGCATGAAGTTAAAATAGTGTGTGATTAGGAGAATCTCGGTGAATAATATATCAGTTATTCAAATTTCTACATGATATCAGAGCTATATTGATCATCAGAGCAATTGCAAAACATTGAAGCAGTTGAGTTTTGTGCTGGTGGAATTCGAATTTGCAGGAGTGTTTTCTTGGTGTTGAAGTTGAGATGTCTTTCAACAGATTGCGATTGGAGTATGCCCTTGAGGGAAGCTCAAATTATATTGCATGGAAGGACAGGATGGATGCCGTACTAGATGATAATGGGTTTAAGGAGTTCATAGATGTAGAAATTCCAAAACCTGCTTCTAGCGATGCTGCTGCACTTGACGCATGGCAAAAGAAGACAGCAAAGTGTCGATGGATTCTATTGGAAGGTGTGAAGGATCACATAGTATCTAGCCTTCATAGTAAGGCTTCTCCATTCTTGATGTGGAAAGCTTTGATAGATTTATTTCAAAGAAAGAGCGATCAGAGGAAGTTGGCGCTCAAGGATAAACTCAAAAACATAAAAATGGAGAAAGGCGACAGTATGCCCAAGTACCTCACGAAGTTTGTCCAATGCAGGGATGAGCTGGGAAGTGTGGGGGTGACTGTTGATGATGAGGACTTGGTGAGCTTGGCTCTCCTTGGGCTTCTGAAGAGTTGGAATTCCTATCAGGACTCTGTCAATGGTCGGGAGATATTGCCAGGATGGGAGTGACTTTGGTTAGATCTTGTGCAAGAGGAGATAAGGCGAAGTACCAGGGACGGATCTTCATCAAAGAACTCTGATGAAGAGAATTTCATTTTGGCTGCCAAAGAAAAGAAGGGGAAGAGCAATAAATCTTCTCAATCTGGTGCGAAAGGCAAGAAGTAGGACATGTCCAACGTGAAGTGCTTTCATTGTCACCAACACGGGCATTATGCCACAAATTGTCCATAGAAGAAGAAAAATAAGCAGGCTGCTAGGACTGCAGCTGGAGAGGCCTTAGCCTCACAGTTTGAGCTAGATTTTTCACTGATCGCATGCTTGGTCTCAAGCTTGTTCCAAATGGAAAGTTTGAACATGACCACACATCCAGCTGAACAGAAACCCATCAGCTGATGATCAAACCCTCAAGCTGAAGAAAGAAAAATGTCCAGATCAGGCATGAATCTTATCTCTGTGGCGATGTTAGAAGACAAGGGATATGATATTGTCTTTAGCGAGGGAAAGGCTTTCCTGCATAGTAAGGTAACTAGTGAGACCTGGAGGATAGGGGTTCGAGTTCAGAACCTTTATCAATTGTAGGTAGATGGTTATGTATAAATCGCAGGTAAGGTAGAGGGAGTGGTGAGCCGAGATGATGGCGAGTTGTGGCAGCGGAGATTGGGCCACCTTCACCATGGAGCTTTGAAGATACCGCAGCAGATTTCTATTGGGCTTCCTAAGGGTACTCTTGCGTAGTCAGATCAGTGCAAGGGCTGTACCTTGGGGAAATTTGTGAAATCCACCTTTCATGAGAAGGATAGTCGTGCCACGATGATCCTTGACAGAATTCACACAGACGTGTGTGGACCTTTCTCAGTAGCTTCGACAGCAAAGCACAGGTATTATGTGATATTTGTTGATGATTTTTCTCGTAAGTGCTAGATCTTTTTCATGCAGAAGAAGAGCGAGACATACTCAAAGTTTTGTGAGTTCAAGGCACTGGTGGAGAAAGAATTGGGGAAGTAGGTGAAGGCTCTTAGGAGTGACAATGGTGGTGAAATAATCTCTGGCGAATTCAAGGAATTTTGCAGTGCAAAAGGAATTTGAAGAGAGCTCATAGCACCTCATAACCCACAGCAGATTGGGGTTGTTGAGCGGAAGAACAGAACGATTGTGGGTGCTGCATGGGCGATGTTGCATGATCAAGGCCTTCCCATAAACTTGTGGTCTGAGGCATGCAATACTACAGTATATGTGCAGAACCGCTGTCCTCACAGGATACTTGGCATGAGTACACCCGAGGAGGCATTTTATAGTAAGAGGCCTAATATTTCCCATTTGAGGATTTTTGGTTCACATGTTTACATTCATGTGATGAAGGATGCCAGGAAGAAGCTAGAGCTGACTGCAGAGGTTGGGATATTTGTGGGGTACACTGATACACCCCACAACTATCGTGTGTATTTGCCAGACAGTCACAAGACTGTTGTGCGACGGGATATAAAATTTCAGGAGGAGAAAGCCATAAAGTGTTCGCTTGAGAAGGAGCCACACTTGCATGCAGATGAGGAGCTATTAGTTCCTAAGGATGAGCTTCAGGATGTGGATCGGCCACAAGAGGAGGTTCATGGAGTGGAAGAGACTACTCAAGCAGCGCCAACCATCAAAGGGCGAAAGCGCACTACAGAATCTGAGCGGCTGGCTCAAGATGCAGAGAAGGTTGTAGGATCACCTACATCACAACGCAGACAGAGACAATCACCTGACTGGTATATTGGATACATGGCTCTCATGAGAAAGTGTATCGTGGCAGATCCATCCTCTTTCAAGGAAGCTGTGGAGGACCCCGCATGGGTAGATGCCATGGTGGAAGAGTATGATTCGATTGTCAGAAATAGTGCATGGGAGATTGTCCCGAGGCCAGAGGGGAAATCAGTGGTGGGTTCGAGATGGATCTACAAAGTGAAGCAGGCAGTTTATGGGAGTGTGGAGAAGTACAAGGCAAGATTTGTTGCTCGAGGCTTTTCACAGATTGAGGGGATCGATTATGAGGAAACCTTTGCACCTGTCGCAAGGTATTCTTCCATACGAACGATTCTTGCTCTCTCAGCGTAGATGGGGTGGCACATTCATCAGATGGATGTGAAGACTGCATTCCTCAATGGAGTCATTGAGGAGGAGGTGTACATAGAGCAGCTTGAAGGTTTTTAGATCTTCAACAGCGATTCGCATGTGTGCAGGCTCAAGAGAGTGTTGTATGGGTTGAAACAAGCACCTCGTGCTTGGTACACACAGATAAATGGTTATTTCACTGGACTTGGATTCTCCAAGAGTGAGGCGGATCCAAACCTATACCAAATTGTGGTGGAGGGTAAGTTGCTGATCATTGTACTTTATGTAGATGATTTGATTCTGACAGGTGATGAGCTGTTGATACTCTCATGCAAGGATGATCTTGCAAAAGAGTTTGAGATGAAGGACTTGGGCCTCCTTCATCATTTCCTGGGATTGGAAATTTAGCGAACAAGAAGGATGGACCCGTTTGTTTCTCAAGGCAAGTATGCTCGGGAGATACTGGAGAAGTTCAACATGCATGGCTGCAAGCCTATTGATACTCCTCTTCCTGGTGGTTGGAGGAAGGAGGATGCTACTTCAGCGGAGGTAGTGGATGCCACTGTTTATCGACAGTTGGTGGGGTTGCTTGTGTATATGGTCAATACATGACCCGACATATGCTATGCTGTGAACCAGCTTTCACAAGCTATGGTTAAGCCTACCAAGCTCTACTACAAGGTAGGCAAGCATGTATTGAGATATCTCATAGGCACATATCTCAGAGCCACATCGGGATATGGATTATGGTACAAACAGTCGGATGAGGTGGAGCTGTGTGGCTTCACAGATGCAGATTGGGCAGGGATCCCAACGGACAGAAAGAGCACATCCAGAGGGACTTTCAGTATCGGGTCGACAACAGTTTCTTGGTACAGCAGGAAGCAGAGATCCGTGGCACTCAGTTCAACAGAGGTCGAGTATATGGCAGCGAGTTTGGCTGCATGCAAGGCTATATGGATGAGGAAGATCCTGGTCAGGTTTTTCAGTTCACACATTGACATCCGGTATCATCATATCAGATATTGTGTTCAGCTAAAGATCATGTTACTTTCATACATTCCTACGAAGGATCAAGATGTTGATATCTTGATGAAGGCGCTCACCAGGAGAAAATTAGAATACCACAGGGGCAGGATAGGGGTTGCAGATAATCCTTATCTTGTTGAGAGGGAGTGTTGAAATTGCAACAAGATGATGAGCTTAGTGGAAAGGAGTCGCCTTCACTAAGTGGGCCCGTCAGCTATTTTTGGCGCAAAGTCTATTTTTAGACATATGGATCATGTTCTATGAGTTGCAGGATGCTATTTTTGGATGGTTAGTCAAGTCGGAAAAAATGGATGGACTTCTATTTTTAGACATACTCAGCGAAATCTATTTTTAGATTGCCAGTCTAAAAATAGATATGTCAAATAATATTATCTCTTAATAATATTTAGACTCAAAACATTATCTTATTCTCTTGGAGCACTTCATTTAAGTGCACAGATGTGGCACAGGAGCTGACAGAAGGAATTACGCTATTCCTGAGGGTTATGTGGAGCTATTGCATGAAGACTTCAGTTAGAACTCATGTGACAGAGTTTGGTGGAGTTGATTGAGGAAGTTAGTGGAGTTGTATTCAGTTTAACTAATCTAAACATTGTTGAGCTATTTGTATTCAGTTTAACTAATTGATACAATTAGTGAGAGTGGTGTGAATTAATTATTAATTAATTCACTAATTATAAACTCATAAATTAACTAAAGAATGCATCAGTTAACTTCAGTGCATGGACAGTTTCAGTGGAGACCAGTGCAAGAATAGGTGAAAGAGCAGGTTAACTATCAGTTGTGACTATACAGTTTCTATTTTTAACACACAGATAGGTGGAGAAGCCCATGAGGATTGCACAGTACAAGTCAGGTGGTTTATCTATTTAATGAAGCCATCCCATAGCATTGAAAACACAATAGAGGCTAGCTATCAAGTGGCAAAAATGTTGGAGCATGTGTTTTGCTAGATCTAGCTTGATAGTGTGTAGCAAGTGGATATGGTGCTGAGAGCTTGTGAGGAGCTTTGTACTATGATTTTTACATGATCTCCATGACATATAATATACAGATAGTTGGGGGTTTTTAGCTTTAAGCTTTCCCATGAAACACTGTGTTCATATGTGTGATTGTTTATGGTTTTAATGTGTGCATGCAATTGATTTTATTTCCGCATGTGATGATCAATGGTAGAAGAGATTCTGTATTGTGCATGAAATTAAAATAGTGTGTGATCAGGGGAATCTCGGTGAATAATATATCAGTTATTCAAATTTCTACAGAGATGAGCATCTCTTAAGGCCCTACTAAAGAAAGATATTGGTTTTTCTTGCCCCAAATCATTCTTTTGAAGTAAAACTGCAGCTATTGTATGCTGATATGCAAAAGAAAAGATGTAAAAGTATTTGGTGAAATCTGGACTAATCAGGACTGGTGTTTGGGTAAGAACTTGTTTGACCAGTTCGAATGATTGTTTAGCTGGTAAAGTCCATTTTACACCCACATCTTTCTTAATCATATTTGTAATGTTTTTTAATAGCTAAGAAAGGTTGGGGATGAATCTCCTTAGAAAATTAATCCTTCCAATGAAAGATTGTAATTCTTTGAGGCTTCTTGGATGGCTAATTTGCAATATGCCATCTATCCTTGTAGGGTCTATTTTGATTCCCTCTTCTGAAATTATATGGCCAAGAATTTTACCTTCCTGGAGACCAAAGAGTGTCTTCTTGGGATTGAGTGACAAGCCAAATTTCCTACATTTCTCAAAAACTTTTCTCAAGTGAATCAGATGTTCTTCATCAGTTTTCGAAAAAATGGTTATGTCATCAAGATAAATAATTATGAAATAGCCAATATCTTCAGAAAAGGCTATGTCCATGGCCCTTTGGAATGTGGCCCCTGCATTCATTAACTCGAAAGGCATTTTGACATACATAAAGGTGCCCCAAGGTGTGGTAAAAGTAGTTTTGATTTGATCGCTTGGGAGCACTAACACCTGGTTGTAACCCGAGAACCCATCTAAGAGTGATATCCTTTTTGACCCAACTACCTTCTGAAGTATATGGTCCATCTTGGGTAAGGGGTAGTTGTCTTTTAGGGATGCTTTGTTTAAGTTCCTGAAGTCGATACAGAGCCTAATCTCTCCAGTCTTTTTTCTAACAGAAACTAGGTTTGATACCCATTCTCAAAATATAATTGGCACGATGATCCCAGCAGCATGCACCATTTCAATCTCTGCCTTAACTAAAGGTAATAAAAGTGGGTTTATCCTCCTCAGTTTTTGTTTGAAAGGCTTTTGATTTTCCTTTAGGGGAATCTTGTGCTGAATGATGCTGGTGTCGTAAGACTTTAGATCTGTGTATGCCCAGGAAAAAACATCTTTAAACTCTTTAAACAGATCTATGCATCGAGATTTTATGTGAGTTGGAAGAGTGCTGGAAAATTTAATCATTTTGGGTTCTGCTAGGGAGCCTATGTTATGTTCTTCTACGTTTGTTTCTACAGGCTCCATTTTTGGTTCTTTAGCTTATCATTAAATTCGAAAAGGTGTTCCAAAGGTGAGAGACCTCTCGGAATTGAACCATTTTTACATTCTAAAATTTCCAGGTCTTTTTGGTCCGCGTTGTCAATTAACTTTTCTCCAATCGGATTCTCATAATGACTTATATCAGCAGAGTGTATTATTTCAGCTTCTGGGATTTCTTCGATATATGGAAAGTTTTCATTATGGCTAGATTCTGATGTTGGTATGGTGAAATCATTTTCTGATTTTAAGAAATCGTCTATGTGTTGGTTAGAATCAAACACTTACCAATGATCTTCGTTATCAGGGACAGCAGGCCTATGTTTTACCTTTACACTAAGGTGTTCATTTATCTCAGGTATTTAACAGTTACTGGCATTGAAAGCAAGTTCATTTGCTAAATGATTAAACGCTATAGGAATTAAAACAAGTTCATATTTTTCAAAGGTTTTCAATAAATCGAGGGCAGCATTCCGATATTCCCTAAGCCTCGGATTTTTGGTTGAGTATTCTCCTTTGATCTGTTTTATGATAAGTTCAGAATCTCCTAAGATTGTTATCTTTTGGGCTTCTAACTGTTTTAGCAATTGTAAGCCTAGGAGAAGCGCTTCATACTCAGCAACATTGTTAGTGTACGGGAAATCTAATTTATATGAAAAAATCTGATTCGTGTTCTAGATCCATACACCTGCCCCTGCACTTGTCTTATTACAGGATCCATCAAATTTTATTGTCCAAATTACGTTCGACTTATTTTCGTTTTCTTGTTGCTGTTGATTTTCAATGTTTTGACGTTGATTCAAGGGAAAATTCGATTTTTCTGATGAATCAAATGGGTGTATGTTCTCTTTATCTTGTTGATTAATTTCACCTTCATTACATAAGATAAAGGAATCTAAACTTTATTTAATAGAATAGATTGGAGAGTTGTTTGGTTTGTCTATGTTGCTCACCATGTACTTCATGTGAGATTCCCTATACAGTCTTCTGTTTTGGTTGAAAACAGGGATGGTGGCATAAGACATGCCCATTTGAAGGCTTCCCTGAAGTTTGGCTCCCCAAGATCTTGATAAGAGCATGCCATACATAGGGAGAATGTCAGCTACAACTATGTCCATGACTAAACTCTTAGCAAGGATTTGAGCTAAATTAACGCATAAATCTTTGATTAAACCCAAACATTTGACTCTGCTTGAGTCAAAAGAATACAAATCTTTGTAAGGTTTAGTAATTTCTAAACCTAAGCTTTCCATTACTACCTTGGGCATTAGATTGTGTGAAGCTCCAGAATCTAACATGGCATTGTGTAGAGTTTTATCATGTATGTTCAAACTAACATAGAAGGGAGGGACGGGTCCTTCTTGGTACTTTCCTTCAACCTCTGGGCCAAAAAATATCTCAGGTTTGTCATCTGTCAAGTTCAAGGTATCAGTATCACTTCCTAAGTTCAAAGCTTTTAAAACTTGGTTTTTGTACATGTCTTGGGTTACTAGTTCAGCTAGAGGAATGGCAATTTTTATCTTAGCAATCTCTCCTTCAAGGCTGAAAGGAATAACTGACTTGTTTATATTTACATCTGCCTTTTCAATTGACTTCTTTTCAGCAACCTTGATTTGTTGAACCTTGTTTGGACTGGTAATTGGGACAGTTTTATTAGGACCACTAGTTGAAGTGCTAGGGGTACTCTTTTCAACATTTGGCTGAATATTTTTGTCTTTTTTTAAGTCTGGTTTCTTGGCCAAAATGTTGGTTTTTTCTGCTGTCTTTTTGGGTTGAGTTTCAATGTTTTTCTTGACAACAGTATTAGTGTTGTTATCCTTTGAATTTTCTATGTTCCCTTTGCTCCTAAGATCGTATTGTTTGTGCACTTCCATGATTTCATTTTAAAACCCCAATCTATAGTCATCAGAATCTTCATAGGTGTTTGTACTTTGATCAGAGAAGAAACCTTGTTCTTCCTCAGTGAGGAGAACATCATTTCCACTGTCTGATCCAATCAAGTTTACATGACCTTCTTCCAACCTTTCCAACTCCCTATCTTCCTCATATTGATCTACATAGTTTTGTTGGAAGGGAGGTCTAATCTGTTGGTCACTTTCGTTCTGTTTGTCTTGATTGTTTTCTCTTCTATAATTCTGATTTCTATTTCGAGGAGCAGTTTGATTTTGACTGGCTTGCGCTCTCTTAATTATGCTCATCTCTTTCATCATTTCTTCCATCATTTTTCTCCATTTTTGAGTTGGAAGTAAAGGGTGTGGATTCCTCTCTAAAAGATACTCTCTTTTCAGTTTTCATTCTAGCTCTTTTCTCCATTAAGTTGAATTCCACAGAAAGAGCACCTTTTTGCATATCTTCAAGAGTTGCAAAATCTCTCTCTCTTAGCTGATAGGTCATGTCAGAGTCAAACCCTTTCAGGAAACTTATTTAAATTTGAGCCCTGTGAATGTTTTAGTTCTAGGGAAAGCGCATTATACACACTATTGAATCTAGTGCAATAAGCTTGCACACTTTCCCCAGTGTTTCTATGGAGGTTCTTGTAATCCGAAAGGACTTGGAGAGGATTCTTCTTTATTTCCCATTTGTTTAAGAATGTTTGATGGAAGGATTGAAGATCGTTAATACTATGGGGGGTTAAACCTTTAAACCATTTTCTTACTTCTCCCCCCAGACTTTGAGCAAATAATCTAAGCTTGACAGAGTCATCATCAATTTCATTTCTGTCAAAGTAGTCATTCATCTTATCCACATGTTTTGCTGCCGTTGTAGCATTATTAGCATCATATAATGGAATTTTGGACTGGTAGTCCTGTGGGAGATTGACTAATGGTGCAGGAAGGACTAAGGGAACATACCATGCTGCCATGATATGTGGTGGGGGTGGATTCACAAGAGGAAAGTGGGTTGAAGTGGAGTGGTTTGGACAGTGGATGTTTGGTGAATAGATGTGGATGTACTGGGGATAAATTGTTGAGCTGACCTTGGATGAGAGACACCTAAATTGAGAAGGAGATATAAAGCAGGTGGTGTGGTTTCTCTACTACCAGGTTGTTCACTTTGTTCTGGGGACGAAAGTGAAGACTCAGAATCTATCTGAATTATATCATCAAGTGACCTAGTTATAAAAGGATTTCCTAAGTTGACTTGTGATTGGTGTAAGGCTGCAAGATTTTCAGGGACTGAATTAGATCTTAAGGGTGTTCTGAAAATAGTTGAAAATTTAATCTTAGGAGACTTCCTAAGTATAATTTTAGGGTTTTTAACTACTTCCGGTGGGTTTGGGTCAGTGTGGGCTCTAGTATGAATCTTTCTAGGAGCCACTATGCTATGTTTTTCAGACCTAGTTAAAAGAAAAGTTTAACCAAATATGACAATCTTTAAGAGGCTAACTGATATTTTTAGAAGAAGGAAAATTTTAATCTTAAAGCCTTCTAACTGAGTTTGTATGATTCTATAAATACTTAGGGTCTTCCCAGTGGAGTCCTAAGGTCTGTTTTTAGGATTGTGGAGTCGCCAGGTGGAAATTTTTAGCTCTTTCGAAGGTAAAAGGCTTTATGGTCCACCACCAGGTTTATTATGAAACCAAACTGAAATGTTTTTGGGTTTTTCCTGAGTTATTTCGGTTTTATAGGTTAAGAGAGTGTTCTAAGTCTGATTTCGCACTTAGCTAAGGTGTTCAAACAAACAGAGTTTCTCTTATGGCTTGGTAACTAGTTCCTTCAAGGTTTGACAAGAGCTAATGAGAATCCTAAGGGTTACTTAGTTCGTCACTGATTCAATTAAGTCCTATCATGATTACCATTTGTTAGGTAGTGCTTGAATAAAGTTACTTATGTTATAATGGACCTAAAAAGTTTGAAGAAGGGTTTTCAAACCACTGTATTCTTAGTAGGTCCCACCGTGATCGCCATTATGTTGGTGTCCCATGTTTTGATAGTTTGGCAAATCAAAAGACAAGGCAACATCAGAACCAATCTTTAGAGTTACAGGATCTAGTCCTCCTGTTCTCAAAGAGGGATCTCTCAAAAGTTTATTTGCAAAGGTTTATCTAGTGTGCTTCGAGTATTGGTTTTAGACTAGTTATTAAGTGCAGGTGTTTGATTGTTTGTTTGTTTGGCTGGATTTGAGACAGCAGAACATGAAAGGCCTAGGAAAGATATATATGACAGAGAAATATTTGGTTCATTGGGAAATGGAGTCAAGAAAAGGTCATAACAAACTCATCAATGGATATGGGATATCAAAGGGCAAATCTAACTTGGCCACAGGATCCTTTTGTTTCTGGAATGAGATGAAAAGTAATGATTTAGAAAAAGAAGTTTAATTCTCAACAAAGGAAAACTGAAAACATATTTCGAACAATAAAGAGCTCTTTAATAGACAGGGCTAACCATAAAATATACAAATCACAACTTTAAGAAAATAATGACTTCAGAACAACTTTTAAAATGAAATCTAAGATTCGGGGAACACCCTATTTCCTCAAAGATCTTATTTCAAATGACTTAGAAAACATTAAATATTTCACTGATAATTGCAGTCATAGAAGAGGGAACACCTAAAAACATCTATGATCATAATTATAACGACGTTTAAGCCAACTGTTTAAGTAAGGAAAAGGGGCAAGATCAAAACAAACCTCTTTGATTCACTGTAAACAAAGAACTTCAAAGGGAGACTTCAATAACAGCTTTTAAGTGGCAGCAGACAAGTAGGGAAAACCATAATCATGCTGAAACCAACTGTTCAAACTATTAAGGAAATAAACAAGCATGAAGACTAAAGAGAAATATTAAAGCCTCTAAATTACTTCAGCAGCAGAAAACATTAAATAGTGAAGGGTGAACAGGTCTAAGGTGCTTCTAAGAGTCATTTCTTAGCCTAAAAATTTTAGCCTACTGTAGTAAGAAATTATGGAACATAATGAAAACAAGGGAAAAACATAAAACAGTTCACTATACTTCACCAACAGCCAAGCTCATGGATCCAATGATAGAGCCTTCTCGGGAACAAGCATGCAACAACATCATCAAGACCTCCAAGACTTCAATTTGTTCTTCAACTTCAACAGACTTATGTATTTATTTTAGAGAGTTTCAGTATTACAACTTGTAATCAAACAGCAACCAACCAACCAACTGTTGCGCCGTGAATACGACCACTTCGTAACACTTATTTCATCCATTTTCACTCTTCTTTATCATGTCATTTATTATAATTTATCATATAAATCCATTTTATAATGATTTATGCTCTTATGGATGAATATCAATTCTTCTCCTTTATTTTTAATAAATTGATTATTATTATGCATAATTTTATCAATGATGGTTTATTAATATCACTCACCATTTTAGCCTCCAAGATATTTTCCAGATTGTAGATTTGATTTCCAAATCATCATGAAATATTCCAACTCAGAAATCCGCTAGAATAAGAAGTGGCAGTTTTGTGGTTGAGATTCTGAGCAAATGAAGAAGAATCTGGAAAATCCGGAACATGGGTTTTGTCCAAAACGGACCCAATTAACTTTATCAAGGAATGGTTTGCCCAAATTCGGCCTGTATTGAGAGATACGCAGGGTTATTTAAGCATGATTTTCTCAATTCTGTTGTTGTGGTCGTCCTCCAAATCTCAGCTGCAAAGCCAAATTCGCCCTACTCTTGTTGAAAGATTGTTGGAAATGTATTTTCTGGTTGATCAAGTTGTTTGGAGAAATCCAATATTTTTATGGGAGATTATATTTGCTATTTAATTTCTCCTCCTTTTGATTATAAAAGGAGAAGCATGTATTGTGTATTGGGGGAGAATGGAGAGACTTTTCTTGTTGTAATTTGCAGAATTGTGCATCGACTCTTTTTAAGAGAGTACGAGCTGTTTGTAATCATTATTCATGCCTGATTAATAAAAGAGTTTGTTCTCATTTCATTTCTCAAGCGCTGGAGTAAAGCGCAGCAGCGTTTCACCGGTGGTTGAGGGCCCGACCCTGGTGGAATTGTTCTGTTGTTTGTATTTCTATTCTTTAATTACCGTTGTGTGATAATCGTGTTTGGTTTCATTACGATTATAGAGTTAATTATTGTTGAATTGTTTATTGTAATTACCGTTCCATTTTCTATTCATTGTTTGTTTACAGTTTTTGATTTTCAAATAGATGAGTTACAGTTACATGTTGCTGTTCCTTTTCAGTTTGGATTCCTTTTAAATTGCTTCTGTTTAATATGCTTGTGTTTCATTTGATTTAAGGTTTCCAACTGTCGAGGATAGAGGCTTTTGCTTCCAAGTCCCTAGAATTGGTAATATTGCATCGATTTCTAAGGGAAAGAGTTATTGCTACTGCATCCCTGATCGATGTTCTGCAAGATTGAAGTAGTTTAATCTTTCTATTCTTTTCACTGTAATTAGGTTTCTTTTCGAGCATTTGTTACTTTTGTATTTGTTATTTTATACTACATCTTCACAGCATTTCTCTTGGATGAATTGCAGCCTCAGACAGAGTACACTCTTGAAATAAAAAGTCGCTCCCGGATCGATAATTAATGTGAGATAAATAGGTGTTAAAATAGGCACCTTTTATGCCTCGACACCAACCAACCAACATTTTTCTCATCTCCTACTGAAGTACTTATAGGAAGATGAGGAGGTGAGATCTAACAAAATATCTCTTTAGGACAATTAATACAGATCAAAGACTTCTCTCGGCTTTTGAGGGGCTCAATGGAAGAGTTTATAGGTGGTCTGCATGTATTAACTGTTTACAATTATGATTAAAACTCGGTGGGAGCCTATATTGACTTTGAAGCACTACGTTTATGTGGGAGTAACTTCTGCAGATATTTTCTATTAAAGTCTTTTGGCAAAATTAACTTCTTGGCAGTGCTGGAGGCAGATATTTGTTTAATCAATAACTTCGGCCTCTTTTTTGAAAGGTTTGAGGCAACAGGTGGCTCTTATGATAGCTGAGGAATCATTTCACCTCAAATGTAACAGTGGAGGTCTTTTCTATTAGTAAAACACTTATGATTTCTTTTGACTGTGTTTTAACCGGGGATTAGACTTTTGATAAACATTTTTAGCCGTAATTTCCCAAATCTGTCTTCAATCTTCGTTCCATTGTGCTCCGTCTTCAAGAAATGATACTCTTTTTAAAATGTGATTTTAAATCACAGTGTCTTGTCGATGTGCAGGCCGTGCAAGTCTTTTAACGGCATCAATGCCCATGAAACATTGATAAACAATGGAATAGAGCCTGCGAATGGTTCTCTTTAATAGTTCAAAGGCGCAGGAAATGTCTTTCCCAGCCTTCGGCCTTTTTCTTCAATATAATGAAAAACCATTAAAAATACCTGCAAAACACATAAATAATTAAAAAATCCTACGAAATGGGTTAAACTGCTTCAGAAGGCGGGAGAGGAGCATAGCCGTTAGATCTGGATACGTGGACGGTCCAGATCTAATCGGGAGATCGCAATCGGCGGGAGGAGAAAAGGGGTGTGATGAAAAAACTCCGATGCGATTGCGCGATCGAAAGGGCCGAGGCGATTAAGCGATGTTCGTTGATCTAAGGACGAGATCAACAGTTGAGAAATGAATCGGGGGACTGACCGATTGGAGGGACAAACAAAATGCGTGCGATTTAAACATTGCGAGGCGATTGAAATCACCGATGCGACGGAGCGATGGCCGTTTGATCAGTGTTCAATCAACAGTGGGGATTAGTTCTAGAGTGAAAGGCGAAAACCCTTATAATATACGAAAAACCAAAGTTTTTAATATAAAACAAAGGTTTAATGGGTCGGGGCGGAAATAAATATATATATAAAGGATGGGCTCCCGACGGCGGGGCCGCTGGATGTATGAAATTTAAAGGCCCCGGGGCTTTATATAAAAAGGCCTATCGGAATCGGAAGACCGGGCCTGGTCTTTTTAATCTACCCATTAAAATATTCAGAACGTGACTTTGGTTTTTTAGACCAAACTTTGGAAGAATGGGTTTTTCAACTTTTACAAAGGTGTTGGAACACCTAATCCTACATGGGTAGGTGTGGAATGCGAAAAGTCACAATGGAGTCCAAGTGACCTTGGAATATGGGTGTTCAAGAGTTTGCTATTGTATTGTAATGGTCATAAAGAATGGAAAAATAAGAAAACACATGCTTATCTTTCATTGTGTGTTGAGTCTCTTGTGTGTGTGTGTATTCTTCTCATACACCATGTGTGTGCTTAACATGGTGTTTAACATGGTATCGTAGCGGCAATTGCCGTCTCGCTCCAAATTGAGTGAGCCATTTGTGTTTATGGCATGTGCATATCCGCAAAAATATTGACATTTTTGCGTATTTAGAGACTTTCTCTGCAATGCTTTTTTTGCCGCCATTTAGAAGTGTTTTGAAGAAGGAACAACATTCAGAAATTGAAAGCATTCAGAATTTTTTTTGAAGAAGAGCGCAAGGGAAAGTTGAAGAAGCACATCCGAAGGTTTTCACTGCACATCCGAAGGTTGATTTCTTCCCCCTCCGCCCATTAAATTTTGCATTTTGAAGAGCTGCTGAAAATTGTTTAAATTGAATTTCTGAAGAAATTTCTGGTTTTTAATGGAAAAGAATTCTGAGTTTTGCTGAAAAATTCATCATCTCTGCATTTTCCTGTTGCTGGGCTACTGAAAGATTTCTAAGTTTTCTGCTGAAATTTTCGTGAAAATTCTGCAATTCTCTGCTGCTGAAAGTACATTTTCTGCTACTGAAACAAAATTTCTCTCCATTTTTCCTTTGCTGTATATTACTCCTCTACTCCTCTGCTATTGTTATATTAAAAAAAAAATATTTAAAAATAAAATAAAATAAAAAATAAAAATTCTGAACAAACCCCATGCCCTTTCGGCCTCCCCAACCTGCAATTTTTTTCATCTCACACTCCCCTCGCCTCCTCTGCACACTCACAAAACACTCCCATCACTCTTTCCTTATAGCACCTACCTATTTGCATTAAAAATAAAAAAATTGAATTCTAAACTACACCCTTCTCCCTACGCACACACACCTCACACAGCGCTCGATTGCATCCACTCCAACCCCATTCTTCTCCATCCCAACGCTCCTTCCCCCGCGGCTAGCCCTTACGCCTCCCTCTACGTCCAACGCTCAACCCACCTCCATTTACAATACCGCCCCTCTTTTAAAAATTGGTTTTTATACAGCAGCACCCTTCCCAGCTGCGTGACTTACCCTCTCATTCTCTTTACCGCCCTCATTACACTCGAACCCCATACTCCATACGCACTCATCCCTACAACCATGCCCTCACAACAACTCCCCAACTGCGTTGTGGCCTCTCGGCCTTACCTCCCTACGCCCTCATTAACCCACCCCTCCTCATATATTATACCGCCTCCTCATATTAAAATCCATTCCCCCATTATACCGCCTCCTTATATATTTTTTTTAAATCCCTTCCCTCATTATAAAATTCCCTTCCCTTTTTTTTTATATATTTATTTTAATATAATTTCCTCCCCTCCGTTTTTAAAGCTAAACCCCTCCCTTTTTTTAATTTATTAAATTCCCTTTTATTTCTATTCTAATCCCTTTTCCCATTTTTTAATTATTCCTATTAATCTATTTTTTAATTAATTTTTAATTAATTTAAAAAAAAATAGCAGAGAGAGAGAAAGAGTAGAAAGAGAGGAAGAAGCGCAGATATGAATATCAGAAAGGAAGAGAAAATGACATATTAGAAAATGAAGTGAACACAGAGAAAATTGCAGATTTGACATTTTATGATTTCTGGCATAAGGGTGATTTTTTTTGAAGAATTTCACATGAGAAGACAAGCTTGCCATCATTGAAAACAACTCTTTGAAGGAAAATTTAGCTGCCTTAAAGGCTTCTTGCACAAGTGTTTTCAGCTACACATTTACAAAATATTTTTGCAGAGATATTGACATTGAATTTGCATCTTCTTCATAGTTGCAATTAGTAAATTTAAGTTGTTGGATTGTTGATTGCCCTCCATCATTTGAGGAGCAGATTTTGTGCTTTGAAAATTCTTTGGAGTAATTTGTATTTGTTGTTGAGTCACATTGTAAACGGGTGCATTTTCAGTTGTAGCTGACACCCTTTCATTTTTGAGCCTAAGTTGTTGAAATGGCTAAAATCAATGAGGCATTAGTGTTGTTGAATAACCTCATTCATTTAAATGTTGATGATGTGATAAAAATGAGCAAGGATGCTCTTTGTAATATTCGAAGTTGTTTGCTAGATGCACATGAAAAGATTGAGTTTTTGCAGTTGGAATCTCAGCTCCAACAAGATGAACTTCAGCAAAAGAGTCACCATTCTAAACCTGTTTCTCGCGTTCGTAAGATTGAGAAGGACTCCCATCGCCAGCGCAAAATCAATCAAGTCATAGCCGATCTCATTCGTTCCTCGTACTAGAGCAAATGTACATGCAGATGCACAAATTTCACTCGCACTTCTCAAGCCCATCATCGTACCTTGGGAAAAGCTCGTCCACAACAAGCACAAAACTGGTCCGGGATATGACAAGGATGTTCTCCTTTCATATTCCATACTACACCAAGCCCATCATATTTCAGAGTGCCAGATTCCTGTATGATAGTTCACCTGCAGCTGTTTTAGATCCTGCTCCACTTCCACAACAACAGATTGAAAAATGCCAACACTGTGATCGAGTTGGCCATATGAAAGATCACTATTTTGATCTTCATCCATGCAAGCACTATGGTCAGCACACTCATTCTTCACACAGATGCTTCAAAAACAAGCCTCTTTCAAGAACCAAGATTCATCTTTGATGGATCGCTTCTTGGAAATGGGCATTAGCAGCCAAGAAGATGTTTACGACACATGTTAGAACTTGTTCACAGATATTGAGCAAACTTGCAGTTGAGTTTTCACCATCATCTCACCTTGTCCCTGACAGGGGGGAAAATGGTGGTCATGTACAAGCTTCGACGATTGCATCAAGCGAGCTCGAGCCACAATCTCTCATACTCTCATTCCATGTTCGCAGATAGAGCGTAGTTCAAGCGAGCCTAAGCCACAATTCGTCATTCCAGATTCAAAGATGTAGCCAGAGACACGGATGCCCATGAGCATGCCTTCGGTTGGTGGATAACCTTAAACCATCATCTTTGGTTGGTGGATAACCTAAAACCATCACAGGTAGTAGACCTCCATTATTTTAGGTTGAAGGTCTCCCTTTCATATATGAGGAACACTTCCTCTAGCAGAAGCCTTCAGCTTTTTGCCAGCTTTGGTTGAGTTCCAGGAAATGCTTCAAGCATTCCAGAGTTTTTGGTAATCCTAAACCATCACAGGTAGTAGACCTCCCTTCTTTTAGGTTGAAGTTCTCCCTTTTTTTATGAGGGACAATTTCTCTAGCAGAAGCTTTCAGCTTCTTGCCAGTTTTGGAAGAGTTCTAGGAACTGCAACAAGTATTGCGTTCCAGTGTTGGTGGTCATCCTTAAACCACCTCTTTTTTCCAACATTTCAGAGAGTTGATTCATGATTTAGCCCAAGTGCCGCCATGCATACTTCGCAGTTGTATTACATCTCTTTTCGGACTCACACATACCCCCTTCTGGACAAGGGGGGATGTTGAACACCTAATCCTACATGGGTAGGTGTGGAATGCGAAAAGTCACAATGGAGTCCAAGTGACCTTGGAATATGAAACCAAGAGTCACACCATTGTATTATAAATGTACATCATGTATAATGGAAAAATAAGAAAGCCTCACGCTTATCTTTCATTGTGTATTGAGTCTCTTGTGTGTGTGTGTATTCTTCTCATACACCATGTGTGTGCTTAACATGGTGTTTAACAAAAGGAAAAAGGTTATTGAGTAGGAAAAATAGAAAGTATTAAGTTCCAGAGGCGGGCCCATCGGAAATATATAAAATAATGATGCGGTCGGGGGTTTTTTCAATATAAAGGCTAATCGCATCGCAAGTTTTAAACACAACAATAAACCTGCGCACTCGAAACTTTCTGATGCGATTAGCGCTCGAGGTAATAACTCTTGGTTTTAAAAAAAGAAACATGAGACCTAGAGCTATAACAAAGGGGAGCCGATCCCATCGGGGTCTTTTATGCAACAAAACATATGCGCTGGTTTTATTTATTCCGATGCTTATAAGCTTCAATGGGACTAGCACCTGGTTCCGAGGAAGGGGCATGTGGGGGAAGTGGTTTAGGACTTAGCCTAAAGGGGCTTAAGTCCATAGTAAAGACTCGTATTTTTATGAGTTTTTCATGGTTTTTCAAAGGAATCGGGGGTTTGAAAATAGTTAAAAAATGAGTTTTTAACTATGGAATGGTGATTTTCATGAAGGGAAGAAAGGAAAACATGAATAATAGAGGAAATTTATGGGAAAAAGGGGAAGCAAATGAAGGTTAGGTTTGAGTGAGAGAATGGAAAAATGATGATTTTGCAGCAGTTTCTTCTCATGTTTTTAGCAGAATTTCTGAGTATAAAATGGAAACAACAATGAATATTTTGGGATAGAGGCATGAGGCCTAAAAGAGTCTTCAAGAGCCAACAATTTTTAGAAATGAAATTTGTTTCTTGAAGGCTCAAAAATTCTTAGCCACCTTTTGCTATAACAATTTTAAAGGTGGCTAATAGTAGGCACCTGCTTCACATTCATCAGTTTCAACATAGCAGCGTTTGGCTTGGATTATTTGGAGATGTGCCCTCCCACCCCAAGCTATGTAGGCACCTACTATTTCATCAACAATAAACATCATGGTTATGGGTCAACCGCACAAAATCATTTTCATCGAAGTCCGTTTTCTAGGCCTCACACTGTTAGTAACACAGCTGGTCACAAGCATTACAGGGTATCTCTATCCTTGGATCTTCATTTGTCATGGTTTTGGTTCATCCACAAACTGACACTTCATCGAATTCCATTTTCTAGGCCACACACTGTCAATATCATAGCTGGTCACATGCATTACAGGGTATCTCTATTCTCGGATCTTCGTTCATCACGGTTATGGGTTAACTACACAAAACCCTTCTCTTCGGTGGCTCTTCATATTCAACAAAGGCTTCTTAGGAGGGAACTTCACGCAATAGGGACCATTGCTTCTTAAGGAGGGAGGAATGATCTGAATGGAAAATGGCATCAACCCATGGTATTCATCTACCCATGTTATTCATCTACCCAGTGTATTTATTCACCCATGGTATTGTAAGTGACATCTATCCATGATATTCATCCACCCATGGTATGTATCCTCCCATGGTATTCATCCACACATGGAATTTACCCATGGTATTGTAAGTGGTATCCACCCATGGTATTGACTCATGGTATCCACCTATGGTATCTACCAATGGTACTGTAACAAAAAAAAAGGCTATAAACAACAAGCCTCACTTTGTAAAAGGACAGATTTTCGGCCACAATGTAGCTTCTACAGTTATTCTTTGTTTTAATAAAACAAGTTTCTTTGTGGTTTTATTTTCTTTGTGTTCTCTCTTTTTTCTGGCATTCTAATTTTGCAGATCTTGTCAAATCCATTTCAAATTTTTAGATCTTGGGGGCCTCCCCCCAAGATCTGGATCATTAGAGGGTGAGATCTTCAATGTTAGGATCAGACTTTCACTTGGAAGATCCATTGGGGGAGGTTTGTTCATTTTGTGCATCATCTTCAGCCATCTCCATCCAGTTCTTGAGTTGCAGCTGCTATTCATTCCTAGGACTGCAACTTCAGCATTTTTTCCATTTTGCATATTTCATGAAATCCTTTCCGAATTGTCTTGAAATTGAGTTTGGGAGTCTATATATTCACTCCCAACATTGTATGAGTTGTATATTTTCATATCCATGTATTGAAATACTCTAGCAGCAGTTACATCTAATAAAACAATGTTGTCATAGCCTTGAGCATTGTCTGTGTAGCAGTATACTTCATTTTTCTTATACATGTTCTCTTGAGGCTTGTTTAGCCCAGCTTGAGTGATTATTTCCTCAATGATTTGTATACATTTCCTGCTATGATATTAATATGATGGCTATTTCGATCTTCTTACATTTTATATGTTGCTTTATCACTGCTCTGTCAGTATCGTGTTCATATATTGCTGCATCCCCATTTTGGGATAACAAAACATTACGGAGGAGTTGCGTAACCACCTTAGCAACACTATACAAGAACCCAATCATCAGAGGCATGAGGCCATTGGAAAAACCACTCAGCACATTCCTAAGTTGATAACGGATGAACACAATCGGATGTTGCTCAAAGACACCACTCTGGCTGAGGTGGAACAAGCAGTCTTCCAGCTGAACGTCGGGAAAGCTCCAGGCCCTGATGGATTCACCACCAGCTTCTTCCACTTCATTTGGGACACCATCAAAGATAAATTCAGGGATGTAATGGAGGAATAACTCACCTCTCACTGGCTCCTTCCAACGCTTAATGCCACTTTCATCACACTGGTTCCAAAAGAAGACAACGCAGCATCGCCAAGTAAGTAGAGGCCTATAGCACTCTGCAATGTCATTTACAAAATAATCTCTAAATTTATTGCTAATAGGTTGAAGCATCTCCTTCCCATGATCATATCCCTGGAGCAAACATGCTATGTTGAAGGAAGGAAAATTCTTGATGGCATCATCCTAACCCACAAGGTCATTCACTCTCTCAAAACCTCCAAAAAACATCGCATGATTCTCAAAATTGATCTATCCAAGGCTTTTAACAAACTTAGCTGGGACTATCTCAAAAATGTCTTTATAGCCTTCAGCTTCAGCCACACTTGGCTATGCTATATCATGAGCCTTATTACCTCTCCATTTCTTTCCATTCTGGTCAATGGTCTTCCCTCTGCAACTTTCAACCCCTCAAGAGGAATCAGACAAGCGGACCCTCACTCACCCTTCATTTTCATCATTATGGCTAAAGGATTGGGTCACCTTATCAAAATCTCCATCCAATCAGGTGCTCTACATGGTTTACCCCTCCACAACCTGCCCCCTTCCTCCCATCAACAATTTTTGGATGAAAACATGATCATGGGTTACCCCTCAGTCCAAGAAGCCCGTACCCTCAAATCTCTTCTAGAATCCTTCTCTGAAGCCTCTGGTACCGAATTCAACCCTGAAAAATCACAAATATTTTTCTTCCACACCCCCCTCTTACTCAGCGCAACATCTCCCACATACTAGGCTTCTCCATTTCATTCTTGCCTTGCAAATACCTCAGAGCCCCTCTAACTGATATCGACATTAATCACTCCTCATGGTGAGCTTTGCTGGACAAAATGGAAACCAGACTATCCAACTAGACCCATCGTACTCTCAATATAGCAAGTCGCTTGGTTCTCATCAAATTTGTTTTGCAGTCCCTCCCCATTTACCTCTTCTCATTCCTGGCAGCCCCCAAATGGGTCCTCAAGGCTATGTGAAAATTGAAAAGATATTTCCTATGGGGTGGCACCAAAGAGAAAATAAAATGGGCCTTAGTCAATTGTAAGGAAGTTTGTACTCCAAAAATCCATGTGGGGCTAGGGTTGCGTGACCTTGAGCATAGCAACAACAACATGGGAGCTATTATCTGGAAGAAATGGGTCTCCAACCCCCACACTCCTTGGGATAATATATGGGTGGCCAAGTATGCTTATTCATGGCCCAAGGAGGACCTTATCAGATTCAACATAGAGCCTAGGGGATTCCAAATCTAGAAAGAAAAAAGCGGCCAAAAGCAGATGATACAAAGCCACAACTTCTGGGAGCTACACAATAGCACTCAAGCAATATTCTGGGAGGACTCCTGGAAGCAACTGCCAAGACTTTCTACCATCTTCCCCAGAACATTATGGAGTGCATCTCTATAATCCAAGAAAAGGCAGAGTGTACGAGACTTCTGGACTAATGACACAACCCAAGGATATATGAAATGGATACACGCGTACAGATGGAAAGATGACTGGAACAATGAGAGTCACATAGATATTTGGGAGGAATTAAGCACTAAAAGAAAAATTAGAGTACATCTAGGACTTGACATCCTTCGTTGGGGCCACATGCCAAGTGGAAATTACTCCACCAAGGAAGCTTACAACCTCCTTCATCAACAGAATCCAAGTCCATCAAATCTCATCTGGAAAAATATATTTTCAGCTAATCTCTGGCCTAAAGTAGCCACCTTTCTATGGTTTCTCAGTAAACGATGCATCCTCACATGGGAGAATATTTTGAAGAGAGCATTTATAGGACCCTCCAAATGTCCCTTATGCTAGGAAAACTTGGAAACCATCGACCACCTGATGGACCAATGTCATACCTCTAATGATTTATGGGACAAAATTGATGTTTTATGTTGGCATACCAATCGAATAAGGGGCAACATCATCAACACCATCAGAAGTTGGATGACAATCCTTACTCCAGCACTCTCCTAAACAGACTCTGGCAGATAATTCCGGGTATTCTTATTTGGAACATATGGAAGGAAAGGAATAGTTTAATCTTCAAAGATAAAGCATCCACCTCAAAGCAGCTCTAGGCAAAGATACATGACAACCTCTCAGAAACAATGGCCATATATGCATGGAGCCAAGAGGACCTCCCCACCTCTATTGTGGAGCACCACATATGGAATAACTGGAAAATGAGCATAAACACCCCTCTGGATATCAATCCTAGAAGTGTCGGCAGAATCCCTGCCCCTGAAAACTGGAAGCCCCCCCCAAATGGCTTCTTCAAATGAAACTTTGATGGTGCATCCAAATGCAACCTCGGAAATGCAAGATTCATAGGAATTCTCAGGAACTCTCAAGGTGGGCCACTTCAGATTTACTATGGTAATATGGGGTGGGATAACAACAATTCTGTGGAGCTGGAGGGGCTTATCTAGGGTATTCACATCGCAATTGAGTTTCACTATTTCCCCCTGGAAATGGAGGGAGACTCGCAAATCATTGCTATGGTGGCCACAATAATTCTCCATGGCACGACGTCCTCAAAGGTATCCACCAGATGGAGGCTAGCCCATAGACTCAAGCTTCTAGAACAACTGATACACAATCATAGAGCTATCACTTTTTCCATGTGCGAAGGAAAGCAAACTCAGTTGCGAACCTCCTTGCGAACAAGGGGGTGGAAGGCCACAGAGAGATATACCATTCCAACCTTACCTAGGAAAATGACAATTCCTTAAGACAAGAATTCCATACTCTCATTCAAAAGGATCTTCTCCCCCTGGATGCGGGTGAAAGAAGTAGCATGAATGACAATAATCTCTCCCACGCCTATGAGGATGAATATTTGCAGCGCAGGGCCTCACCCTATGCAGATCCTCAAACCGGTAACCATCTGCACGAGATGAGTGGGATAATGCATGATGAAGATACGTGTGGACAACGTCACCACCTCCAGGGTACCCCTATGTAGAAATCATCATAAATGATTACCAGGACTGATATGACAATCAACCATAACTCTTCCCTCGAGCCTGCTGAGGAAATCGGTTATGGCACGCAGCTGCGTGCGAGGCTCACTCATGACCTTCCCCCTTGCATGTGTCACAAAACTTATAAAGGATAGCCCCTCAACACAAAGAGACTCATAGTTAGTTCCTGTAGTCTTTCCTTTTAATTCTGTTTTTGCCCTCCTGTGCCACCAATTCGCCACACAGCCCTCTTCCTAGAGTTGCACTGTGCAGACCCCTCTAGGCTATGACTATCCAACCTGTGCATCTTAGCATAGCCCCATCTACTCCTCTAGTCTCGATTTTTTTCCCCCCTAATACACATCCTTCCATCGATGCCATTCCTCTTCTTCATCATGAAATGGCTCCCAGATTGCACCAAAGAACCATCTGTGGCGGTCAAGGAGGGGTACTCCCTGGTCGTTACCATCGTGGGACAGACAACCATCTAAAGTCTGTTGAAGGCTCCTCCTCAAGGAATTATGCTAGATAGAGCCCTGATCCTGAGCAGGAGGAAGAGGCCCCAGTGAAAGCTATGCAGAGAGGGAGATGTGGTCCTCGAAAGTCTACCATCACGCACCAGGTGCATCCCCCGCCTCGCAAGACTGGTCCTCTACCGTCTCAGGAGGATGAGTGTTGGAACAAGGTCCTCCAAGGGCTGTAAATTGGGACAATTTTGAGTATTTTTGTATATTTTTGGCATATTTTAGTCTAGTACAGGGATTTTGGGGTGGGTCAAAGCCCCGAAAGCATTATAATGGGTCAAAGGGTAGACCTAGAGTTTGCAAACCATAGTTTGCAGACCACAGGAAAGATTAGGCTAGATCATTATAAATAGAAGGAAACTTTGTGTCAATAGAGAGAATGAATTAAGATTGGTGCAAATTATGAATTAGTAGATCTTTTTGGGTTATTGGGGAAAGGACTCCCGCTAGCTGTGTGTGTGGAGATCCTCAGTCCTAATGTGTGCGGACCCTGCAACTGTGTGCGCAGGTTTGGTTTTGGGTATTGTAAAAGGATCTGAAGGATTAATGAAAGCAGAAGGTTGTTTGAATATCTGAATCTGTTAATGTGAATTTATGATATTTGTTATGTTATGCATGGTTCTATGTTAAGCTCTGAAAGTAACTATGTTATTTTCTTATGATGTGTTGACATCTGATTTGAATCTGTTTGTTATACTTTATGCAAGAATAACTGCAATAGTTGTGTTATTGTTCTATATTTGTTGTTTACTATGATTATAATTGGTATTGTGCATGTGGATGCGAAGGGATCTATAGATCCGGGTTCTGTGATATATGATCTGGTAATTGTGAAGTCACTGCCAAAAGGGCCAATAGTATAGGGGTTTGTTGGAAAAAATAACCTCCAAACCTAGGTCAGGACCCCTCAAGCCAACAAATGGTTCTGTTTTCGGGACCAGGACCATTTTGAGAGAGGGATCGGGTAATGCCAGGGCCGTATTGGAAACCTGAAAGAAAAGAGATTGATGAATGGTTTGAACAAAAAGTTCAGGAATTCGCAGTAAAAGAGAACTGCAGTAAGAGTTTGACCACTGAAGAGTGGAAGAATAAGTATATTTTCATGGATATCTACGAGATCTTCTTTGTAACAAATGTGATCGAGCTCCAGGGGTGGCTTGCAAGGTTGGCCGAATTTCAGAAGTTTTGGAAGGATGAGTGGGTCACACAGTGGACCCCAGAATTGATCCTGCAGTTAGAGAAGACTGATAACACCATCACTCACATGATGGACCACTAGGTGGACAGTGTGCTAGGAGGGTTCATGACATAATTTTCCATCGATTAGTTTGTCTCCTACTCTGAAGTAGAGCGAAGATTATTCAAGGGATTCTGGGGTAAGTTTCTGAAGACCCTACCATTGCTGATTAAGATATTACTATACGAAAAGAGTATTCTATGTAGCCACATCAAATGAGTGACCTCTGATCCAGACGGGAGTACAACATGAAGTGGAAAGTACTATCGGACCAACCAAGAAGGAGATAGATCTGTCTATAGTCCGGTAAGAACTTTAGCTATGCAGAGTCCTCCAGCCACACCACTTTTGAACCAACATAGGGGTGGGAATTCACCTACACCTCCGCCACCACTGGAAGACAACATGGCTGTGCATGTGAAGTTACCTATCTTTAAGGGTGTGGGAGATGAAGACATGGATCAGTTCTGGTTTGTCGCAGAATCAGTATGGACTACGCAGAACATAGCTAGTGATGCGGTGAAGAGGGCACAACTATCCATTGCCTTCGAAGGAAGAGCTTTGTACTGGTACATGGGATACATCGGACAGCATGCGAACACACCATTAAAGATATTAAGAACGCCTTGAAGAAACAGTTCAAAAAGCCTAAGTCCTACTCTCAAATAGTGGTTGATCTAAAGGATTTCAAGTAAGGGCCTTCTGAGTCAATGTGGGAGGCCGATCAGTGATTGAAGAAGGTAATCAGAGAAGGAGGATTTCAGTATGATGACAGACAGCACACGGAATGGTTCATTGCTATGCTGCTACCTCACCTGCGCATACCTATGGGTCACCAAAATTTTGAATCGCAAGAAAAAGCCCTGGAAGTCGCTATGAAGTTAGAAGCTACGCCCAGAGATGATACCTAGCTGGTCGTCCAACAGATCCAGGGACAACTAGAGGCGATGCACATGGAGATCCAGAATTTGTGAAAGGAGTGAGGAGCAGAGGCTAGCCGTGAAAGGTGTTGCATACAATGCAGGACGAATGGTCACACTAAGGAAAATTGCCCTCTGTTAGCAGACTATATGTAGGTCGGGGGACCTAGTCTATTGCGCCTTAAGGAAGTTGCAGGATCAAGTGGGTCGGTGCTATGGTGTTATGATTTTTGCGTTGCAAGGCTGCATGACACAAACCACTATCCCCACCTTGCTGCATATGTCCCAGAAGTAAAGTAGAAATGGTGCAGGTTTTGCAGGTTGGTAGGACACAATGAACAGAACTGTCAAAGGTATGATTTGATGATCGATAGAGGGAACCTCTATAGGGTACAATTGGATCCATCCTCGCCAAGATCCCTCTCAAGTACAAGTGGCTACCCAGCCAGGGACAGGGGAGGTGGAAGAGGTGGAAGCGCAGGTCGGGGAGGAGGACAACTAATTTGTTATAACTATGGAGAAGTAGGACACTTTGCCAGGGACTGTCCAAACCCTACAAGGAAGCCCTGTCGATATTGCAGACAGCTGGACCATGCGATTGAAGACTGTCCCATGTTGATAGAAAATATGCATGAGAAGCAGCAGACACCTATGCAGAATGTGTAGAGGGTTAAGGCTAAACTGTGAGACAAATATCCAAGTGTGAATGTCGTAACATGTAGTGGGATGGCCATCGGGGGGTCTGGGGAGAAGACTGTGACCGAACCTCTGATCCAACAAGCAATTATCAAGAAGGAAGGTTTGGATCTAAAAAAGGAGAAATAAACATTTGTCATTGCTCGCAAAGACTTTGCTGAGGGAGGCCTCAAGGAAGATGAGGAGGTCAAACCATTTTTACAGACATGTATGAAGTTGTTGTGCAACCCAAAGGCTGTGGAAAATCTTTAGGCATTAATAGATAGCTGCGTAGCATGACTTAGCCTCTCCCCGGAAATCAAGGACTTACACAAATGATATAGATATAAGAAACGCACTAGTACGGAGATGTTGTTGACTGCGCAGATCAGTGATTACGAGATGGATCAGGTTATTTTGGACCTAGGGTTAGATGCGATTGTATTACCTAAACAAACTTGGCAACAAATGGGGGAACCTAAGTTGGAATGGTCCACTATCCAGCTACATATGGCCAATCAGCAGAAGATCATACCCTTGTGGAGACCATCGAAGATCGTGGTGGATATCGCAGGGGTCAAGGTCTGGGTTGATTTTGAAGTAATTCAGATTGTAGAAGATGCGGACCCCTACCCTGCACTCCTAGGCTTGGATTGGGCCATCAATATGGGTGGTATCATTAACTTAAAGAAGAGAAGCATGGTATTTGAAAATAACGGTACAAGGGTAATAGTACCATTAGATCCCGCCAAAGGCGAACAATACATAGAATCGGTGTGCGACGAAGAGGATGTGGATCACATCTATAAATTGACTACGCGGGATGAAGATTAGATCAACCCCATGGCAGATGGATTACTCTGCTGGGAAATAGACAGTGAATGATTCTCTGACTCCAACGAGGAGATAGAGAATTCACAAAATCGGTTACATGATGTCTCTGCGCGGCGATGTCTTCGGGTCACAAGGAAATTCCACTGCATTTCCTTAGAGGTAAGAGATCTACCTTACTTTGATGGTTTTGGTAAAGTTAGGGACTTTTTTCAAGTGTTTGAAGCCGAGGTTCCTAGAGAACAAAGGTTATGGGCCCTTAACCTAGCTATGCAGGAAACCCCTGCACGATGGTGGGATACGCATAAGGGAGGGTTCCAGGAGTGGGAGGATTGTCAGGACATGATGCTCTTGCAATTTTAGACTCCGGCAGAGGTACGAGTCAAGATGTTCCTTGGCCCAGGGGATCCACGTGAACATGTGGTTGTGTGGATGAAGACGTGGGGTGACAGAACTATATAAGAGTGGGTTCACTTATTCAGTCATGCGTTGGGTCCAATCCCTACTTCATGGTACCTGGATGCAGAGCTACATCAACGCACCCGCCATTGGGAAACTCTGAAGAGTGACTTCATAGGAACATTTAGACTGATAGGGGGTTCTAAGGTGCTTGACGAAGCTCTACAGGACATAGATACATTTGTGTTTGGCAAGTCTGGCTCCTCTGCAGTATTCGGGGCGCTAATATGGGAAACGCATATGCAGGATATTTTCAACTGCCACAGCTTGGCAAGGGAGGAAGGTGAAGATGATCCGTGGTGTGTCTCTATCCTGGAGTCGGAAGGGGAGCGCGCCATTGAGGGACCTCCACTGAAAGAATTGGATGTCGCTAAGCCTCTCAAGTTGTGTGAAGTAAACATTGGGACGAAAGAACACCCTAAGTTGGCTAAGATTGGGGACTACTGGGATGAGGATACAGTAGGCAAAGTTGCCGAATTACTTACAGAATACTAGGACTTGTTCTCAATGAATTTTTTTGAGCTGAAGGGGATCACGGGGGACTTAGGGGTCATGAATATCACTCTCAAACCCAATGTGCAGCCCATAAAGTAGCGACCTTATAGGTGGAACCCCAAGTATAGCCAGAAGGTCAAGGATGAACTCGATAAAATGCTTGCTGCAGGTTTCATCAAACCTGTTGAACAGTCAGACTGGGTTAGTCTAATGGTGGTTCAGGAGAAAAAAACTAAGGAGGAGATTCGGATCTACGTGGACCTACGCAAGTTGAACAATTCCTGTGTTCATGATCCATTCCTGACACCATTCTCAGACAAAATCTTAGAGAGCGTGGGGGGACAGGAAGCATAATCCTTCACGGACGAGTTCTCAGGATACCATCAGATTAGAATCGCACCTGAGGATGGTAGCAAAACCACATTCGCCACTGAGTGGGGATCGTTTCAGTATACTGTCATGCCGTTTGGACTCAAAAATGCCCTTGCTATATTCTCACAGGTCGTTGTCGCAGTGTTCAAAGAATTCATCCACAAGTTCCTTGAGGTGTATTTTGATGATTGCACTGTCTTTGGCCTGGTAAAGGTGCACATATCAAGCCTACGCTTGATGTTGGATGCCTGGCGAAAACACCAAATTTCCCTAAATATCAAGAAGTGTATCTTCTACGTACCCTTCAGAATCTTGGTAGGCCACATAGTTTTTCGGCAAGGACTGATGGTAGATCTTGCCAAAATTGCAGTTATCATAAACTTTCCAGTACCAACCATGGAGAAATAGTTGCACTCGATCCTTGGACACATGGGTTACTATAGGAAATTCATTCAAGGCTATGCGCTGATTACAGCCCCTATGGAAAAATTACTCAAGAAGGATGTTTCGTTCTTTTGGAATGATGAATGTCAAAAGAGCTTCAAGTTACTTAAATAAAAAATGGTCTCGACACTTATTCTCATCTTTCATGATTGGGAGAAGGTATTTCATGTTCACGTCGATGCATTAGGAATTTCTCTCAGGGCTATCCTTACATAGCCAGGAGAAGGATATATTGACCATTCGGTTGCCTTTGCAAGTAGGAAACTCTCTGGTGTAGAACATAACTACTCCACCATAGAATGGGAGGGATTGGCCATGGTCTACGCTTTGCAGAAATATCGGCATTACTTGTTAGGAGGACACTTCAAAATGTTCACAGACCATTCAGCTTTAAAGTACTTGGTAAATAAGCCTGTGTTGGGGGGGAAATTATGCCGATGGCTACTGCTATTTCAGGAGTATGACTTTGAAATCATCGTCGAGCCAAGAAAGTTGAATGTTGGGCCAGATCATTTGTCTTGAATAGAGAGTGGCAAGGAGCCAACTGACCTAGAAGCCGGATTGCCTGATGCGCAACTATTTGCTATTAAGGTAGTAGATGCACACTTCACAGATATCATTCAGTTCTTGACTACTGGGACGGCACCTCCAAAGTACTCTGTACAGCAGAAGAAAGATTTAGTCGCCCAGGCAGTAGATTTTACCATCATCACAGGTAATTTATATAAGATGAGAGCAGATGAAGTATTGCGGCGATATTTTTTGGAGCATGAAAGGCACGCTATCTTGGCAGAGGCTCATGATGGAGTCGCAGGAGGTCACTACACAGGGAAATCAACGGTGCAAAAGATCTTGAGAGCTGGGTTATGGTGGCCAACCCTGCATAGTGATGCTCACGACTATTGTAAAGCCTGTGATACGTGCCAACGAATGGGGAAACCATCCCGCAAAGATGAAATTCCCCTTCAACCACAAATGGCTCTACAAGCATTTGATAAATGGGCTATCGATTTCATCGGGCCTATCAACCCACCAGGGAAGAAGACGGGTGCGTGCTACATTATTACTGCCACTGATTATGTAACCAGGTGGGCAAAAGCACGAGAATTAAAGGATTGTACTATGGATATCGCTGCACATTTCATCTTTGAACAAATCCTGACCATATTTGGATGTCCGAAGATCCTCATGAGCGACAGAGGTACGCACTTTGTTAATGAAACAATCCAAGCTTTGACCGAGGAGTTCCAGATCCATCATGCGAAGAGCACACCATACCACCCATAGGCCAACGGTGTGGTTGAAGCTTTTAATAAAATCTTAGAGCAAGCACTGACAAAGGTATGCAATGTTGATCGTATCGATTGGAATGTGCGCATCCCATCGGTCCTCTGGGCCTATCAAACAACCTGCAAGAAGCTAACAGGAAAAACCCCATTCAGGATGGTTTATGGTAATGAAGCCATTATGCCCATGGAGTCTATTGTTCCTAGTCTACTTATCGTAGCATTTACAAACATGGTAGAACCTGACATCATGGAGGAGCGCTTAGCGCAACTTATGGCTTTGGAGGAAGATCAGTTTCTTGCGAATTTCCATCAGCAAGTCCAGAAGGCCCACGATAAAGCCTGGCATGATTGACATATTCGCTAGAAGACATTCATGGAGGGCGAATTGGTCCTCTTATACAATAGGCAGTTTGCAAAACATCCCAGGAAGTTCCGGCAGCATTGGCTTGGTCCCTAGACAGTTAGGGAGCTCACGGATGGCGGAGCGGTTACGCTTGCTACCCTGCGCAGTGATATGCTCCCAAGCTACGTCAATGGTAGCCAGTTCAAACCGTATCGAATCAAATGAATTTATGTTCGGAGTAGCCATACAGGCATGGGTGGAGACCCCACCACCATAGTGACTCGGGATGAGTCACAAGATTGTGTTGGGGGACTGTTGGAATAGGGTCCTCCAAGGGCTGCGAATTGGGACAGTTTTGAGTATTTTTGTATATTTTTGGCATATTTTAGTCTAGCGCAGGGGTTTTGGGGTGGGTCAAAGCCCCAAAAGCATTGTAATGGGTCAAAGCGTAGACCTAGGGTCCGAAAACCACAATTTGCTGACCACAGGAAAGATTAGGCTAGATCATTATAAATAGAAGGACATTTTGAGTCAATAGAGAGAATGAATTAAGTTTGGTGCGAATTACAAATTAGTAGATCTGTTTGGGTTATTGGTGAAAGGACTCCTGCTGGCTGTGTGTGCAGAGATCCACAGTCCTTCTGTGTGTGGACCCTGCAACTGTGTGCGCAGGTTGGGTTTTGGCAATTGTAAAAGGATCTGTAGGATTAATGAAAGCGGAAGGTTCTTGGAATATCTGAATCTGTTAATGCGAATCTATGATATCTGTTATGTTATGCATGGTTCTGTGTTAAGCTCCAAAAGTAACTGTGTTATTTTCTTATGATGCGTTGACATCTTATCTGAATCTGTCCGTTATACTTTATGCAAGAATATATGTGATAGTTGCATTATTATTCTATATCTGTTGTTTACTTTCATTATAATTGGTATTGCGCATGTGGATGCGAAGGGATCTATAGATCTGGGTTCTGTGATATACGATCTAGTAATTGTGAAGTCGAACATACCTCTGCTTGACTTACCTACCCTCTCCCAGGGTGCAGAAACCTGGTTCCAGCACCCTCCCATATTGCTTCGGGTGAGACTTTGGCCTGTGCAAGCAGGTCACTACCGAAAGGGCCAGTAGTATAGGGGTTTGTTGGCAAACCTTAACCTCCGAACTTGGGTCAGGACCCCTCTATCCAACAATGAGGACGATGAATCAGAAGTATGGATTATGGATTCTGAAGGTACTTGGACGCATGTCCCTAACGCTGAGTATCCGGTGTCTCCCATCCTTTGTGCACCGGTCCCCAATCCTACATTTCCATCAGCTAATGCAGAGGAAGTTGTTGAGTAGGCGTACGGCTGCCCCATAGAGGAAGAAGAGCTTGATAGTAATGATGAAGCTGAAGACTAAGGGCTGCGACGCTGCTAGTTCTTCCTTGTTTTTTTTATGCATGCTACTACCATGGAGTCTCAAGTTATACTTATGCTCCTACTCATTTTGTAATATTTGGACACATCAGTGCTCCTTCGCATTTTGTAAGTTCATGTTCCAAGTATTTTCTGGGTTGGTTTCCTCCATTGAGGTAGCCTCGAAACCATGTAACTAAGGCAGGGATTGGTTAAGTGCATCTTACAAACCCCGCCTGTAACATATATAATGTTTCTCTTTTCAAATTAATATAGAGTAGCATAATTTACCAAAAAAAAAAAAGTCATTAAACAATATCTCATCTACTCCTTTTTGCATAGATAATATCCCACAAGATAGAGGAGTTTTCATTATTATAATTATAATGAATTATCAGTAAATTCTAATTGGGATAGAATATATTTAAATACCCATAATTTCAATGATTGTTGAAAATGCAACAAGATGATGGAGCTTAGTGAAATGAAGTTGCCTTCACTAAGTGGGCCCGCAGGCTATTTTTGGTGCAAAGTCTATTTTTAGACTATGTCTATTTTTAGACTATGTCTATTTTTAGACATATGGATCATGGTCTATGAGTTGTAGGATGCTATTTATGGATGATTGGTCGAGTTGGTAAAAATAGATGGACCTCTATTTTTAGACATTGGGTGGTTTCTATGTTTAGACTGCCTGGCTAAAAATAGAACAGTCAAATATTATTAACCCTTAATAATATTTAGACTATAAACATTATCTTTTCCTCTTGGAGCACTTCAGTTTGATGCTTGGATGTGTCACATGCAGCTGACAGACGGAAATACACTTTTCCTAAGGGTTAGTTGAGCTATTGCATGGTTGAATTCAGTTAGAACTCATGTGACAGAGTTTGGTGGAGTTGATGGGACAGTTGGTGGAGTTGTGTTCTATTTAACTTAGTTGAACTAGTTGTATTTAGTCTAACTGACAAATACACTAGTGATGAGTGGTTTGAATTAATTAATAATTAATTCACTAATTATTAACTCATAAATCAACTAAAGAACACATCAGTTAACTGCAATGCATGGACAGTTCAGTGGAGACCAGTGTTAGAGGTGGGTGAAAGGGTGAGTCTACTATCAGTTGTGACTATTGGTTGTGCATGAGATTTTCACACACATTGATGGGGATTTCCAATGAGGATTGCGCAGTTGAAGCTAGTGGGATTCGAACTTGGATCTCATCATTAATCGACTTGGATTGCGCAGTAGAGGCAGGCAGACTTGTGGAGGAGATTTGAACCTGTGACTTGTTCACTTTCCATACTAGTTTGTGTGTAGCATGTGAGATAGTGTTGAGAGCTGTGAGAGCTTTGTGCTATGTATTGTTACATGTTCTCTATCATTATAATATACAGATAGTTGGGGGTTTTCAGCTATTTCTTTCCCCATTACATACTGTGTTGATATGTGTGCTTGATTATGTTTAATGAGCGCATGCGACTGCTTTCTATTTCCGCATATTGATGATCAATTGTAGAAGAGGTTATGTATTATGCATGAAGCTTAAATAGTGTGTAATCAGGATAATCTCGGTGAATAATTCAGCGATTATTCAAATTTCTACAATGATCTTGGAAATTCTCTTAATCTTGCATCTAATTTTTTTCCTGGTTATGATTTATATTATTCAAAGGAAATGAATACTAATGGAATCAAATTTCATGACAAATTAAAAGATGATAATATTGAGTCTCTTCATTGTTCGAAAAATGTTTTTTCAAATTTACATAATTATAATTCTTTAATTCAATCTATTTTTGAAGAAGAATAAAACACCATCACAAAAATTGTTCCAATATTTTCTCATTTTCAAGCCCCCATACATTTTAACGATTTCAACTTTTAGGAATCCACTCCTATTTATGATTCTTATGATGATGGAGTTTCATTTTCTGATCATGAGTTTGAAATGATTTCATTTCCACGAGTTGGTGCTAATAATAATTTTTATTTTATTCACTTTTTGGCACGTGGGAATGAACTTTTTGCAAGAAAATCTCAGTTGTGTTGTACCATTATTTGTAATATTGATGTATTTAATAAGTTTCTTTTTTGTTGTTTTCTTCAGTTTGAGTTTGTTTTTATTTCAAATTTCATTTCTCAATTTTTAAACATATCATGTTGGCACTTTAAGCATTCAAAATCTCAAGACTCATCAAGTACAATAATGATCTTATATGAAAATCAATTTCAAAAACATAAACATAAAAAACTTCTTATTTTGAAATTTTATTTGTTCATGTTTGGCCAATTCATGCATTGTTTTCAAATGGATTTTTCACAACTTCTAGCATTTGTGAGTGCATCATTACAATTTGGCCAACAATGTAATTTTTCTAAAAATATTCAGAACTTTCTATTTAATTCCCATCCACATCTTGTTAATTTATTTTGAAAATATTTGAAAGTTCCAATTATCAAGAAGATTTATATCCATCATCTTTATTTTGTACATAATGTTGTCAGTTTTCAGCAGGCTTCAATATTTTAAAATATATCATTCAATCATGGCCTGATAATTCCTCTTCATTTGAACTTCTTCCAATCATTTACTGAAATTCATCCTGATTTTCATGATCTCGTAGGCAGATGTTTGGAAAAATTTCAAAGTAATAATTTTATGAATAAATTTATTTTTCTGAACTTGTTAGATGTACACAGTAGGCTAGTTTTCTCTTTTGATAATCTAGCTGCGATTTTATTTATGTTTCTAATTTTTAATATTTTTATATGTGCGGAAATAAAACCGAGAGAATGGTTACGTTGGAAATATGATTTCACCTAATTTCAATCTACTCTTTAGATTATGATTATGAATAGATTAGTTTATATTTAGATTCCTTTCCTGTTTGTATTTATTTCAATATTGTAGATTTTTCAATAAGAAGGTAATGAAGTCCAAACATGTGCCTTAATATTCACTTGATTTTTGGTAAATAATGGCTCAGAGAATATTTACCATCTAGTATTTTAAGATCATATTCATGCTTATGGTGCACTTTTTTATCTTGCTCCATCACAATTAGGCACTTTTGAAATAATGATTTCTCAAACATCGATAAATGATCTCATTCACTACTCCCGTTCCTCAATATGAAGTGGATATAAATCAATAACTCATTACTTAGTAGTTAACTTAAATTAGATAAGTAGATGATGATGGAACCTATGAAAAATCAAAGATAATACACATGAGAATGTCGATATATATAAGGTAAATTTACAATTAGACTCTTCTAGGTATGCATAGACATGTCCATATTCATCTATTGTTAATTTTCTCATTTTCATAATTTACTTCTCTTTTATGTTTTTCTGCTTTTGCAAGTCTTCATTGACTTGATTTGGAGGCATTATTTTTATTATAAAGTTTAATTACATTTATAAATAAGCAAGCAACTAGCATATTTAAAGTTATAAACATGTTTAGGGGAATGTCTTCTTTCCCACCAGAAATACTTCTTATTTTTTTTCTGTATTAATGCTTCTCTTTATTTTTTTGTACAAATGCACAAGATGTGTGAATAATGATTTTTTATTTTTCCTTTATGCAACTAAAATGGAATGTTGGACTCTTTCTTCTTCATATTTAAAAAGCAAAGGAAATTACAAATTAATTCTTGTAGCAGTTAAAAATTCCCTTACCGAGGATTTGACCTCTACCCATTGTGAATCTTACATTTTCTGGGTTGAGTTGAGCCTATGAACTACACTTGTTCATATTTCATCCACTTTAGTCACATTTATTCCTCTCGAGATGATATAGAGCCTCAAACTAGAAAATCTCATAATCTTGGTCCTTTGCTTTTTGTTTCATTTTTAAGAGAATAACCTTTCCGAGATCTTTCCCTCGAGATTTCAAACTTTCAATTTTATTGGATTCTGAGGTTTGTCTTGTAATGGGAGTTTTTTAAAATATTCTTTGATATTTATAGCTAGAGATCTATGTGGTTGTTTTCTCGACTATCATGCCCAATTCATAATTTTTTGCAATAAAACGCTTAGTAAAGAAAATGTCTCCCACTTCATTGTCTTCACTTGGACCTCATGATATCAAAGTCTCATAAGATGATTTAAATTATATAACGGTTTATGATATTTCCAATACATGATTTTCTTCACTCATATTTATTGATCTCATGCTTCTTTTCTCGGAAATGTATTTTAAACACATTACAATATTTCTTTCAGGATTTTCCATTTCCCTATATATTGAGCTCTCTCAACACCTCAGAACCTTGGGATATCGGATTAATGTAATCTCATTGGCCTCTGGTCAACTCATTCATTATTTGAAAATATGGCCTATTTTTCATAACCACATGAATTCCTCTCTTTTATTACCTCTCTATATATTTATGCTTTCCTCACATCCATGTTATCCTAGTATTCAAGAGCTTGGATGTATTTTTTAATTATAATTTCATCAAACCCCCAAGCATTAATTCCTTGGGATGAATAAGTGGCTTTAAGGATATCGATTCTTCATGGTATGTGCACATGGATATTATTGTTGTGCCTTCATTGGAAATAAATCCTCACATGTATAGTCGAACCTCCTTTTACTCTATATGATAATCTTCCTGGCTAAAGAAATTTTATCACCTGTGGCTCGCTTATGTTTTTTTCTTTGTCTCACTATTGGATACTCATCTCATCATCCTAGTCATATTTTAATGTGAATCATTTTTATAATTACAAGGCATTTTGACCATCCATTATAACAATACAATCGATCGGTAAGAAAATACAAAATATGAAAAATATGCGAAGGTAATAGATCTTGGTCATCCTCTTATGGTTTACCTGTCTTTAATATATCGCTCCATATTTATCATAACAAATTCAAGTCCTCTCCATATACACATAAGCATTACATAATATGGGATGTGGTTTTGATTTTTCAGAAGTTTATGAAACCTTGGAGTAAATATGAAATCTGGAAAACAAAGAGAATAATTGTCACTGCAATTCATTGAGAAGCACATCTTATTTTTCATTTCTGATTAATTTCATTTACTTCATATTCCTTGAACATGAATCATGTTTCTTCTATTTTACTGCTTGCTTTAGTTTAGATTTAATAAGCGACGAGTTTGGGTCAATGAGAAGTTCATAGAATACAACCTCTTTTGTTGGAGAAAATTGATATCTTTCAGGTAAAATTAAATGAATTTATTCAAATGGTATATCACCATTTTCATCCTTTTCCATTTCTTTACACTTTTTGTTTCAGCTTTGTTTCTAGTTTCACTAATATAAAACTTTGTTTTGCAGGACTTCAAGAATTGTTTCACATCCTTACTGGCTCTGATTTGGAACTCATACTCATTTTTTTTCTTGCTTTTGAGTTTTGGGAGATCAGTAATGATGTTCATCAAATCTGCTAAATCAGGGAGTCCCTGAACCTTCAATTTGTTTCATAAGCATTTTTTTTATTAGAAAATCGTTAAGATGTTCTCATGCAGACTTTGTTTTGAAATCAGAAAATTTGCAAAAGATAGAAACTTCCCATTTGGCTTCATTTTACCTCATGATTGTTTTTCATTTTATACTTTGAGAGCCTAATTACTTATAACTTAGTAAGATAAAATTTATTAAAATCTCAACATAAGAGGAACACACACATGTGTCTTATTTTACTCTTTTGTTGAGACATTTTTATAGTTAGTCTTGTTGAGGTTGTCTTTTTAATTTGGGCTTGTCTTTCATTTTTCTTTTCCAATTTAAAATGTTTGGAGTATGTTGAGTTCTTCTTTCACATCATTTTGGATTTTTTTTCCTTTTTGCTATTGGTGATACTGCCAAGATTAATGCGAAAGGGTTTTTATATACCCAACATTGGTTGACATACATGGGAAATTTGTACTCCTTCTATTTCAATGGGTTTCATTTACCTTCAAGGATATATCTATGGAATTTTTAAGAGCTCTTGCCTTAAAGCTTTTCAATGGAGGGAAATGCACATTTTCTAAGTGATATAATTCGTCTTTTCAAGGAAAGAACTGACCTTGGGTTTAACTCAATGGATCTCTCCCATCCTTCCACTTTACAAATGCCTCTAAATAAATAGTCATGGGGAAGGATATGGAGTCAGCATTATGGAAGTATTATATCGATTTCCTTAAGTCTCTTTTACCATTCCACCTCTTTCACTTAGCTTCATCATAAAGATAGCTAGCAAATGTGCTTATCAAAAGGGTGATAAAAAGGGGAAGCATGGGAAGTACGAGAAAAATCGTCAAGGTTATGGATGCTCGCTAGTAGTGGGGCAATGTTTGTATGGAATTAAAGGACAACTTCATCGAGGTACTCATGAGACTCGCTAGCAGTGAAAAAATTTCGAAGACCATTCATATCAATGGATACAGGCTTTATCTAAAACTATATATCTATAGCTTCTTCTATTACTCATATGATGTAATCTTAAATATTAATATTTCCCAACATTTGGATTTATGGTATTAGACTCAATATGCTCCAAGTACTTATCTTTTTGAACTTATATTGTGTGATTCACTAATGTGGGAGACATGGGAAATGCTTTAATGTTTGACAGTTTGATGGAATCCATCATTTTAGCCTTTGGGTAAAGTGAAGCTCATCATTTTTTAACTAGAGATAACGGGTTCTTCCCCATGTGCCGTCATTGTTGTGGTAAAATCCCCCACCCCCCACTTTTAATTTATTATCCTCATAATAATAATGAGGACCCTCTAAATAAATTTTGGTTATATCGCCTTCTACTACCTTCATTTAGTTAATTGTACGACATTTTTGCGAGTATTTTTGTTTTCTTTAAATTTCTATTTCGATTACTTCATTTCCTTCGATTTTTCTCTATCTTTCCATTGATTCACATTTCATTTCATTTAGACTTACAATTTACAGATAGCATTTATTCAAAGTTCGATAATTTTTATCGTATAAAATAAAAAAATGTACAAAATGTATATTCTTTTAACTTTTATAAATTAATTTATATTATCTAAATACTAATTTTTACTACTTTATTTATTTACTTTTATTATTTTTTAATTTTATTTTTCTAAATATCCTACAAAACCAATGCACTCGAGATTGTATAACAATTACAACTATATAATATAACAAATTGTATTAAAAATATTTAAAATTATATAAAAAAGAATATAATGTATATATGCCTTGCTCTCGAAACTTCATTTTAATTATTTCACAAATATTACAAGAATCGAGATCCTGAAAATATCACTCAAAATATCATTAAAGACTAGTTGTAATTTTGTTAATGTAGTCGAAAATTATAATTAAAAATAGCTCTGATTTTATTTTTGGAGAAAGATACCACCTCCACGTGGGCCTCACCTTCCTTCCTCCCTCCTCATCTTTCTCGGCTCTCAGCACCTCTTCATATCGAACGCCTTCCTTGTAACTCCCTCCCCATTCTCCACTCCATCTTATACCTCCCTCATTTGATGTTCACCCTTATTACTCCCTTTATTACTTAAAACCTCCCATCCTCTGCATTCATTCTCGGCCCATTTAAATGGAGTCAAAAAGCCACAATTCAATTTGTGTTTTACTATTTTAAATTTTATTGTTTTTAGTTTAATTTAATTTATTTATTTAATATTTTAATATATTTTATTAATTTAATTTATAATTGAAGTAATTTTAAAATTAATTAATTTATAATTAGAATTTACTTAAATTGTATATAATTTATTTAATTTATTAATTTAATAATTGTAATTAATAAATAATTATTTAATTTGAAATTTTTAATTAAAAATGCATAATTTTGGGTGAGGTGTGTATTTTTCTAGAATTGTAATAATTTTGACATTTCGATTTTGAATGCTCATAAGTTGAGAATTATTTGGCCAAATGAGGCCCACAAAAATTCTTTAAAAAGATAAAATTATAGAGAATGTTTTTAAGATGGCTTAGTGACCATATTTGGTCTCTAATTGTGCTTAAAAATTAGCAAAGAATTAAGCTCTGAATTTGCAATCAAAACTAATTTTCTGAGCTTTGTTTTTGCATTTTCATTTGTCCAAAGTTTTTGTTATTGCAGATCCATTCGATTATGTCCTCTTTGACCAACAATATATTTACATGGATCAATGGGAAGCTCAATTTTATTTTTATTTAATTTATTTAATTGGATTTTGATTGGAGAGTTGGTTTTTCCCACATTTTCTAATTCTGATTTTAGTATGCAAATTAATTTATTTTTATTTTGGTTTTAACTGGTTTCTGGCAAGAGAATTTTTTAAGGGGATTAAGCACAACATATTAAGGCCAATGAGAAGGGACCAACAAGAAAGTAGATGGAGGATTGGCAGCAACAACCTCAACAATTCTCCTTTTTTAATTTTCATTTTTGTAATTAAATAACAACCTTGAGAATGAAGAAGGGGTTCCTCTTCTCTACAACTAGGGAATTTTGAAGCACGGTTGGAAGGGGCTATTAGTTTTAGGGTGAGCAGAATACTTCAGATCTGAGGTGTTTAGGGGAAATTATGTTATTTATCTTGTAGTGCATTTGCACTTTTCTGGTGTACTGTGAGTTGAATTATGGAGACAAAGAATTTTGGGCTCTAAAAGAGAAGATTGTTTTGCACTACTTTAAGCAATTTATCCAAGAAGATGAAGCTGCTCAGTGACTCCAAAATTTGTAATGATATTTTGGTATGATCTTAATAAATTTTCATTCTAATGCACTCTATTTTGGATTATAAGTTAATCTGGTGTTGCTGGAATTTCTTTAGTAGTTTTTTTTTTATAATTTGTATTCTAAATAGTGTATTTCTCTTTTATATTAAGCACTTCTATTGTATCAATGCTATATGTTATTGAAACTCTGTAAGATCTATCTCCGAGGAGAAGAACAAAATTAAAATCAAGATGAATTCATTAAAAATAGAATGCATTCAACAATAACTTTTTATTGTTTAAATGTATTTCTATTTTGTTTCCTCTTTCATTACTTAAATGGACTTCTTCTTTTAATTGATGAAAATCGTATAGTGAATTCAACCATTTTATTGGATTCAGATATGTATTTTTAATTTTCTTTGATGACTTTTTATTTAAGTAAATTTGATTTGCATAAAGTGATCTAATAAATTGCAAAATGCAAATTATTTTGCATGTTGCAATTTAATCTCATTTTCTAAATTCAATCATTATATAGACAATCCTCTTCCCTTAGTTAGTTAGTTCATCTGTTCTTCAATTGAGAGAAGGCCATCCTTTTCTAATTCAATATAGGGTTATTTTTTTCTTCCATATTAGGGTATATATGCATTTAGATTTAATTATGCATTCTAGAAATCCCATCGTGTAGGGGCAAACCTTAGTTGTCGCTTGGCTTAGCCATAAATTCAACTTAAAGATTTGCTTGCTTGCATGTGAAAAACAATAGGGAAGATCGTGTTTCTCTCTTTCTATTGGTAAATAATAGATATATTATAAGCCAACGTGGAGAGAGATGGGGTAACTAGACCCAATTGAACCAGTCAAAACCACCAAATAAAATGGATAAGGGCTTAGTTGGGGCTCTAACCAAGTGGTCTCCCTTACATGTTGATGAGGTAATTTTTTACCATCAACACGCTTGTGGGCTACTGCAACCTAAATTCTCTCCTTTTTCTCTATCTCCTATCCCTTTAGACTATTTTTGCTTATCTATGGAACAAATGCACTAAAAAAGAATGGAACCCATTTTCCTCCTAGTGGCTCGGTTATAACACATCCTGATAGACTACTAGTGGTTAGGTTTGACTACCTAAAATCTTAGCCAGAGTTAAAATATGGATTCTTCTAGATTATTCTTCATCTAATCACATGGATAACCCCTTTTCCATGAGTTATGAGGGCTGATGTGGCATCGTCCCTAATTATGGTGGTGGAAACAGGAAAGTCAACTTTTGAGTGGCATAACTTTTGCATGTGGACTTTGGTTGAGGTGATTATTACATTGTTGAAAAGGTATTTGTGTGTATAATATGAAAAATAGGTGCAACACCAAAGTGGAAAAGTTTTACCCCCAATAAAACATCATTTGATGTCTCAAAATGATCCTGGAAGGTTTCAGACCCTAACTTTCCAAAAAATTTCCCGCCTGTAAAAATGGTTCTGTGAGTTGATTCCTCCACTTTTTCTAATAAAAAACCATTGATATGGATGAAAAAAGATATAATTATGCAATACAACTAAAAACCTCTTAGGAGGAAACCCAACTAGAAGTTGATGCTACTTTGTTCTCTATTGTTTCAAATGGAAATAAAGAAAATATAAAGGAGAAGAAACTCTCTATGGAGTTACTTGAGACTATGTCTCATGGGATACTAAAAAATATAAACCCCCTCTTCTCTTCTCTCTCTTCTATCCACTCTCAACTACTCTACACTACTATGCAATGCACTCAAATATAATGGAGCCTCTTTTCCTCTAAGTGGCTAAGTTATAATGGCTGGGTAATTTAATTATGAGTTAAATTACTTAGCATTAAATTATCAATCCAGTTTTGTATACTTGTGAAGTACACTTGTACAATATATGATAGGAAATTAGCTTTCAATTTTAATTCTAAAATAAGAATTATAATACCAAGAAATGAATGGTTAACCTATGCAAATGAAACAAAATAATGTGATGAAGTGAAAACAAAATCTTAATCTAAAAAGGAATTGAATTTTAAAGATTGTAAATTCAAGGAAAATCTATGAGGTGAAATCCAGTTAAAGAGCACACAATTATGCTGGAAATAACGAAGACAATATTATAATATAATAAAAGAAAACATAATCTATTCTAGGAAAGAAAAGAACTTTTAATATAATGAAAGAATTTGAACTTAATCTAGGAAAGCATTGGAAAATTAATCTACAAAAGAAGGTAAATCTAATCTATAAAAGCATGTAAAATTAATCTATGAAAGTAATTGAAATTTAGTCTATGAAAACATGGAAATTTTTAATCTAGGAAGGTGAGTAAGTCTAGTCTATGAAAGCTTGTTCATTTAATCTATGAATGCATTGAAAAATATAAAGCAATTCAAAAATTCAGTGTGTGCTCAAAGCTAGATTTCATTCCTAAATTAAAACCATTATTTTCCAATGAATGCTTGTGCAAGAAAACTATGCTATGAAATATTGTATGCAAATGAAATGAATGTGCTTGACCTGCAAAATAACATAAATAGAATAAGCAACAAATCATCTAATCAAAGGACTTAAAATAAACATTTCATAAAATGAGTATGAAAGAAACTAATCTATCTTGCAAAAATGAAACATTAAAATTCACCCCATACTGATTAGGTGGTCATCCTAGAGTGCATGAGAGGTGGAAAGTTCAGGAAACTATATGGTCAAACACCATATCTCATCATAAAAGCATAACCATATCAAAGGAATTTTATTAACATCAATAATATTCATAACATTAAGCACGAATATAGTTTTAACCTTCCCAAACTTAACACACCTTTGAGAGGAGAAGACACTCCTATTTATACAAAAACTAAGATAATTAATTCATCAATGTAGATCCAACAATCTCTCCTAGATCCACATATCTCTCTTATATCCACAAATATCTCATGTGGTTACAACCATGTGTTAACATCTAGCAAGTAACATCTCTATATATCCTCTCAAAAATATCTCATAGCCTTGATATGGGACACTTGAAAACTTCCAAGATTCTTTTCCATGAAATGTGGTTGATCAATGATCCCAAATCTTCCTCAAATATTCAAGAGTTTGAAGAGAAAATTCGAATTTGAGACTTAAAGTCCAAATATGATTTTTCTAGAATCTTCAAATATGACTAAACACACTACAAAACTAATCAAAATTATATATATAAGTGAATAAATATTATTTTTATAATATTTAACCATAAAATCACTCAAAATATCAAAATAAATGTATTGGAAAAAAATATGTCTATACCCATATTTAATCACGAAGATGGTCTAAGTGCATGGTTATGGAGTTGCGCGATATGGTAAATACTAAAGAAAAATGAAAGAAAATAAGGTGAAATGGATGACATTTTGGAGACCCGACATTCCTCCCAACATAAGATGTTGCATGTCCTCATGCAAATTTGCATTGATTGTCATGGATTGAAGTCATCTTATTTTCTGTATACTATTGTGGATGTAAGATTAAGTCATTTTGTGACTTTGAGATTCTCTCTAGGACTTGCAAAGTCTTATTCAATTATTTCTTCTTCTAAAGAGCTTGTTATTGTTGAGTCTTCTTGAATCTATGATATATATCTAAGTGGAAGCTCTTGTGGTTAGTTCTTGTGTGGAAACCACAAGTATTGCAAGTGTTTATTTTTGTGTGGCAACACTTTCCTTTTATTCTTCTTCTTGTTGCAACAAAGAATACTTGAAAATGGATTCAAAATGAAGACATGTTCATATACATATTAAGAAATCCTAGCTCATAATATGAATATTTAAAAAAAAAATCCATCTTTGAACCAAAGAGCAACAACATTCAGTTGACAGAAACATGTTGATTAACAATATATGAGGTTATGGAATATGTAAATGAAAAATGGTAATGAATATCCACTCAACTGAAGTTGTTTTCTGTCATTGGAAAATGAGGAAAGTAATGTGGTGTGGAGAAATGTTTGTAATACATGTTTTTTAGCATTCAAATAATTAATGATTAAAGAATAGAAACAAACATACCTTCACCTACCTGAAAGTTCAATAATCTATGCATTTGTGAGATCTTGGTTCTTACTGTTGGATCATGTGATGTGAAATAATTTGATATGCGTATTCATCTATTGGTTGTATGAATAGTGAATTAAATCCGAAATTGGAATCTTTGTGCCTTCTTATTATTGGAACTAATGATACTATTGTTGAACTTAGAAAATGAATCTTGATTCATTGGAACACTGCTGCAAGTTGCTAAAATCATATAGTCTTCATTCATATCCACATGATGCCATAATTATTATCTATGTGAATAATTTTTTTTGATGTCGAACATAGAAATAAATAGTTGTATTACCGACCATTAATGGATTTCGTTAACCAATACGAGACTACTCACCATTAATGTCAACGAGAGTCAAGATGCCAAAGTACAACTTACTAGGTATCAATAAATGAGTTCTAGTCGAGTCACCTAGAAGATACAACATGGGACTTTGATGTATTTCCATTGTTTATTGGCGAGAGAAATTACCATTAAGACATGCAAGCCTCAAGGTACTAAAAATATCTCTAGTCTAAAACCTAGATAATGTGCTAAAGCCGATGGGTTAAGACTTGTTAGAAGGAGGGACTTAATAAATCCTCCATCATTTAACATGAGCATAAAGTAATGTTGTAGAGTACCATGGATGAAATATTTTCACTTATCAAGTAGGATTTATTTGAAAAAAAGGAAGAGGACAATGTGGTAAATCAACATTATAAGTGATTTGGATGACTTAATTCATGGGTTAGGGGTGAATGTAAGTGAGACAGGAAAGTATGAAACTTGCACATGGAAAATGGTTTTGAAGTCATGATATGGTAGTAAGAAGATGTAATTTTGTACTTCAACATGGATGAAAAGTAATATTAGATGGATTAAAATGAATTAGTAGCAATGGCATTATGGATGTTGTTAGTGTCAGTCTTTTCAATCTTCCATCAGTGATCAAATGTGCTCTTACAAGGTTTTGTTAGGGGTCTTGAGTTAAATTTTTATCATTTCATTAGGTCGTCAATATAAAAATAGGGTCACTGATTTGGGTATTTAGGTAATTACAACTCCTTTCACCTCCATGGTCAATGGACATTAGCATGGTCAGGTCATTCATTTTTTAAAGAGTCCCATAGTCATCATGGTCATCACTCAGCTCATTCTTCCACGTTGTGTCATCATTAGGTCATAGGGTCAAAAATCATGAAAAATGGGCATTTCACCATCAAATTCATCTTTTGAAGGAGTATTAATAGTAAAGGGTTTTCACAAAGGTTTTAAAAGCATGTTTTTATCTTAATTATGATGGATTATATGCAACTAAGTTCTAAGGCTCAAGTTCAAATCAGAATGTGAAAGTACATGGTGGGTCGACTACACCACCAAAGGAGAAAATTGATTTCCAAAGCTATAAAGAAACTAAAACTCAAGTTAATTTTCTCATTCCACATTCAAGAGACATCTCGCTACCTAGAAAATTCACTCTCACTCTCACAAAGACCATTTTATGCCATCAAAAGACAAGTTTTCCTCTTGTGCTGCGCTTTTGTCAAAGGGAGTATTGTTTTCCCAAGGGTACCCAAATCATCATTTCAGAAGGTTGCTTCAAAAATTTCGGGTTCTAAACTATCATTTCGAATTAAGTGGCTTTATGTTTACCATATTTGTCTCTCAATTGTGCTTGGAAAGCTCATTTCCCTCTCCTAGGGTTTTTAGGGAATTTTTCTTGGTTCCATTCCTTCCATGGTCAAATCATCAACAAAAATTGTATCCTGATTCTCTTACATATTACCCTATCCTTAATATACCTTACTAAACACTTCCCACCACTCCTATCCCTCAAAATCATCATTTTCCCACAAATCCTAGCCTATCACTACAATTTGACCTTTTTTAGACTAGGCCTATGTTTTTCCCTTTTGGATCCCTTCCCCTTACTCAATCCTTGAAATTCCACTTTCCCCTACTTCCTAAACTCCCTCCCTACCTCCAAAAATTTTCCTAATAATTTAGAAGCCCCCTATCCCCTTTATTTCCCTTCATTCTTATAAATTTCCCTAATCCCCTGTTTTGCCTACACTAAACCCTAATTTCCTCTCACATTGAGCTATAGTTTGCTATGGAATTAGAGATATATGAGCAGAGGAGGAATAAGCGAGGTCATATCAGCAAGTATGAGGCCATTCTAGCTCATAAAAATCATGTCTCCATCATTTTTCAAGAAGTCATTCCAAGGGACAAATCATTTGCTACACATAGGGTCAGTTTTGCTTCAAAGTATGTTTCTGACCAAATGGAGATGAATTTCAAAAAAAGGAAAGATGTTGTGTTTAATCATAGACCAAGTAATAAATACCTCCTTCAGTTTTTACATAGGTGTTATGGTTTGGGAGTAATTCTAAAAATATAGTTGCTATAGGAGAGTTGTTGAACGTCTGGAGTAGTCTTTGACAAATCAACGTTTCTCCCTGATGGAATGTCCAAATGACTTAAATGATAAGTCAAATGATAACCAGACATCTATATATTTCAAATGAGCTATCATGAGCTCAATTTTGAGTTACTAAATGCCTCCAAAGGTGGCCTGCAAGAGCACACTGTGCTTTTTGCACCCTCATTCTACACATTTTGACCAGTCTTGGGAGAATTGATTTTTTAGAAACTATACTTCATCATTTTCCATTATTGATAGGTCCATTGTGTAGCCAACAAAGATATATTTCCAACGAGCTATCATGAGCTCAATTTGGAGTTCGGTAATTCTTCCAAAAGTGACCTTGAAGTTTTCACTACACCTTTGGCAAGGGCACTGCGCTTTTGCCAAGGGCACTGCACTTTTGCCTAGGGCACTGTGCTTTTTCTAGGGACCTCCATTGGTCAAACCAAGACAACCAGTGGATTCATAATGATGAAGAAATGTAGGTTATAAACTTTTCTAAGAAAATTTAAGCAAAATGGTCATCAGAAAAGTCAAAAAATACCTAAAAACCCATGTTTTTGCCTTCTTTTTTAGCCTGGCAGTGTGCTTTTGACTAGTCTTGGGAGATTGACTTTTTTGGAGGGTCAAATCTGGTCAAATTTGAAAAATAAGCACATATTTGGAAACTAGATAGTACATGATTTCCAACGAGCTATCCTAAGCTCAATTTGGACTTCAAAAAGGCCTCCAAAACTCACCTTGAAGTTGGGGATGCACTTTTGTTTTAGGCGTTGCGCTTTTGCTAGTTGCTTGATATTTTCTAGTTTTTGAGCTTTTCTCAGTTGCTGATAGAATTTATGAGTTTTTACTGATGTAATTCATGGATGTAAATGTAATAATTATGTGTATGAGTTACCTAGCGGTAAATACATTAGGTAAAACTCTTTGAGAGGGTGAATGAATCTGTTTCACTAAAGTTAGGGATGAGTGAGTTTGACCACCCTACACTCTAGGTTTCAGTTCAGACTTTGGTGGATCAGCTCCACAACTCAGGGATTCAAACCCTGAGGTTGAGAGAGGTTGTTTTATGTCTATATCTTTCACTTCTTGACTCATTTCACAAGTTGGATGTTGTTGTATTGATCAATGACACTAGTGTATTTAGATTTTGGCAAGAATATATTGGATGAGTTGCAACTATTCTTTTGGGATTCATGTGGTATTTTACTTTGGCATAGTTTCTTATTTTGTTTCATATGTATGAACTTTTTGTATTATTCATGTTAATTTCAGCTCTATGATATGTTGATTTCTCAATTTTGATAGGCACACTAGTACATTTGGGGGAAATTCTGACACTTGGTTTCGACGCTTTTGACCAAATGTCGGAAATTTCCCCAAATTTTTTCAATCCCGCCCAAAACCGTCGCTATACCGACGTTTAGAGAAAAGTGTCGCAATACCGACACTTAGACAAAGTGTCGCAATTGCGACGTTTGGAGGAAGAAGTCACAATTGCGACACTATGCCCCAAACCATTGCTATTACAACGACTGCCTCCAAATGTCGCAAGTGTGACACAATGTCTAAGTGTCGCAATTGCGATGTTTGGAGGCATCCGTCGCAATAGTGACGCTTTGGCCGCCGTCGGTATAATGACACTTATATGCACGCTACATAAAAATGATTTTATTAAAAACTATATTAACGTCTGATATCACACGCACATTCGCCCTTAGCATTCTCCCTCAGCTCTTGCAGAATAACATTTGCCCTCAGCATTCACCCTCAGCTCTTTCATAATAGCATTCACCCTCAGCATTCACCCTCAGCTCTTGCAGAACAGCATTCACCCTCAACTCTTGCATAACAACATTTACCCTTAGCATTCGCCCTCAGCTCTTGCAGAACAGCGTTCGCCCTCAGCATTCGCCCTCAGCTCTTGCGGAACAGCATTCGCCCTCAGCATTCGCCCTCAGCTCTTGTAGAACAGAATTCACCCTCAGCTCTTGCAGAACAACATTCGCCCTCAGCTCTTGTAGAACAACATTCGCCCTCAGCATTTGCCCTCAGATCTTGCAGAACAGCATTCGCCCTGCATTCACGCTCAGCGTTCGCCCTCAGCTCTTGCAGAACAACATTCGCCCTCAGCTCTTGCAAAATGGTAAGTTCTTACTGCAGGCCCTTCCTCCTATAGTAGGGTTGACTCTATTTGGGTTTTTTTGGTCAATTCCATTGGATTGTGTTAGGCTACAAGGTTCTCTCTAGATGTCTTCCAATGTTCTTTCGGATGAGTTTCAAAGAGGATGTGTAAGATGTGTTTGTGCTTGCATGAATTTGACTCCACCAGTTTCATGAAGTTTAAGCTATGGATTTTAGTTCGACAAACTCATCCATCTCAACACCTAGTAACGAATTGCCCTTGGTCTAATCTATATTGAAGGTGAAGGTGCAAAGTGGTAGAGAATGGGAGATCGAAAGTCATCAACTTTATCACAAGGGTAGTACTCCAGATCGAAAGTGATGAGCTTTAGTTCTCCAGATTTGGGGATTTTCTGATATTTGGGGATTTTCCGATGACATACCAAAGGTCACATCCATACAACCATATCAAGGTCAATGTTGAGATCATTCTCATATAGATATAGGTCACTGATATATAGGGTTAATATCATCATCACTATCCATGGAAACCGAATGGTTACAAAATCCGTGATTGTGGTTGGCTCATTTATAATTATTACCCATTTATAGTAGAGCACAGAAACACTAAATATGGATCGAGCAGAGCCTTTACAACAGGCAATGGAATTGCAGCTGCTTCATCAATAACCAATAGCTCCACTTGAGAAAAAATTTCATAATCTTGGGGTTGGATATACTGCAGAGCAAACAATTGTAGTTATCATTCGTGCTCCAATATATTAATATAATTTTTACATTGAACTGAAGAAAGGGAAACAAGCAAATGCTAGCCATCATACAATGCTTTGACATAAGAGTTTTGAGTGACATACTTGAAAAAAAGAACTCATCCACCGATATTTATAATCATTTGAGTTATTCAAGTTAAACACAATGTCAAGAATCAAGATTCAATACCCTCTATTATCTTCATCACCCAATACAAGATTTAAAATTTTCCCAAATAAACGCTTATTAAATTGGCAGCCATTATTTCTCCTCGCTTTAAAAACCCTACATTTAAATGAAAACAAGCATTGCATTTCAACTACAAAAATCTATTAGTGTTCAAATGTACATGTGTGCATCACTTGTGTAGGGTATTCCTTTTCCACTTTCACATTATCCAATAATGTGTGCAGTATAGTTCATATTTTTTGTGATTTAGATTATCTTGAAAAAGGAAAGGTAAATTATTTCCCATGGAAAAAGAAGGTTTTCCCTTTTTACTACCGGAAATGGTACAAAAAAGTTCCATTTCTACCCGAAACTCCTATGAAACAGGAACCAAATAAAGGCCATGTCCTCAATGGACATCATTTGGCTTTGAAAATGGCTATTGCACCGTGTTGTTTCTTATATTACATCACGATAGTTTCTTAGGTCATTTCTTGTTTCTTGAGATGAAAAACAACCAAAGAAATTGTGAAGATCCTTTCAAGAAATAAATGACCATTTCTCAATCATATCTCAACTATTTTTTATTTTATTCAGTGGTTGTTTACTTTGAGAGAAATTTGACACTTTTATAAGGAATATAACATAAAAACACAAAATGGGAAGGAATTGATGAGGTAGATGACCTTTAGTTGTTGTCAATTAAGAATTGATAATACACGATGCATGTTCTGTATTAAAAATAAGATTCCTTCCTGGAGTTAGGACACAGATTATTGAATCAAAGTTGTAGTTTCTAACTTCTTGTATTGGTTCATCAATCTTGAAATTCAGACATTTCATGTCTTCATTGCTTCATGTTTGAATAATTTGCATTATACCGTAAAATAGGAAATTAGGAATTATTATTATTATTACTTTATGGATCTGTTAAGTTACTTTTAAGTTTGCATGGTTTAGTGTGAAATTATTCTTATGTGCCCCTAGGCCCAGGTGAAGGAATGCCAAGGACTGAGACCCATAGTTTTTAAATGGTATTGTTTCTTATACCCAAAAACCCCTCAACATCACTTCTTATTAGTTCTTAACAATAGTGTTGTAAAAAATTTGAGAATTGATATAGCAAAATCTCGCACTTCTCAAGATAAATTCCTAAAGCTAAAGTGTGATACCATGTGTAATTCAATAGCCCCATTGCCACCTCACCAACCTCTTTTCACTTCGGGCTAGCTCTCCTCCAACTCAAGGGGGGTTCTCCCTAGTAGATGTTAGGGATCTAATGGCCCAACCAAACCAAGTCAAGAGCCCCATAACTCTCTATGTTTACTACTATCAATCAAAATATTGAACAATAGGGTCAGACATGCATCCTGAAGATAAAATTGCCAAGGTATTTTTTGGGTAATTTCAAAAAGAAAGTCCCCAAACACATATAATCAAGGAATTATAACGTGATTTAAAACATTAAATATAAACAAAATCGTTTAAAGGATATTGAAAGGAAAAAGGTGATGGAAGATAGAAAGTGCCTTACTTAAATGCTCTAAGGATTTTTCAATAGTTGCTCCAAAAGCTTCACTTCAAGGCCCTTCAAGATCATCTCCAACAATGCTATACCATCATCTTCAACAATGTTGCTCCAAAAATATCCTCAAGGTCTTCACAACAAGTTTACTAGAAGTTGCTCCAACAATATATTCAATAAGGTCTTCATTGTCAACTCGTCTCTTTTTTGGGTGCCTTAATGTGCAATGACATGTTTCCAGGACTGAATTCAATGCAAGGCATATTTGAAACTCTAACTCTGTCTTCCGGTGTCTTATTAGAAATTATTTCAGTTTTCATTTTGTGTTTTCAAGTTAGATATTGTTTTCAAGTTTTTACATCTATAATTTTATTGCAATGTGGCAGACTGATCAGGGCAGTACAAGAACAACCCCGAGACGGGATGATCGTGGAAAGAGGCCAGCGGAAGAACATGTAAAGTGCCAGCATTGCTCTATCTTCAAGTATTTTAATTATTTACATAATTGAAATAATATTAATTTTGTTCAAATATGCAGACACCTATCCATGGTACGCCTGATGATTCCCTCTATGAGGAAGAGCTTTCTTCATCCCTATCTCCAGCGCTCTTGTTGCGAAAAAAGGCACGAGATGCAAGGTCATAATTTAATACTTTGATAGACGCGCCTCAAACACCTGAAACAAAAGAGAGGATAAAACAACTTATGAGCCAGCTAGAAACATATCAGGTAATAATAAAAATTCAAAAGGATATTTTTTTTGTTCTACATGAGATGAATTGTGATAGTTTGATTTTTAATTTTTACATTCACTAAACTAACAAAAATTTCTTTTGTATGTAGCTTTTTCTGGCACTTGCTGAACCCGGTGTTGGTGGTAGTGGGACACAAGGGCAAGAGATTGCCCAAAAACCCTCTCATACACCTTCTACTCCTTTAGGTGCCAGCCAAGAAACACACCCTGCCCAAGCAGACACCCAGCCAACCGCCAAATGTGTTGGCAGTGATGAGGCTGATATGGCCAACTACATTATTGCGTTTCCTAGAGCTACACGTGTCAGCTCCACAGGGACCATTAATGGCACGTTGTTGGTGAACGATGAAGGTGTCCCTATAAAGCACGTACAACTCCCAGGTAAATTTTAATATTTTAACTATTTCATGTACTCTATCGAAAACATATTTATCACGATTTTTATTTTTAAATTAATGATAATATCTTTTTTTCCTGTGTAGGAAACAATGAATTCTACAGGTTTTTGGAGAGCCATGTGTTGGTAATTTTTGGCCTAACCATATGCACAAGGTGGAATTCCCAGAATTCCAACCTGAAAAAAGAACTTCTAGATTATCTAGAAGCCCTTTTTGGGGTCGGCACGTTTGACAGAACGGCGATGGCTCGGGTAGCCGGCAAATATTTGAAATATACCAGGGACACCTATAGGACACAATTGCAATTTAACCCTAGATACGAGCGTCCTCTCACAGTTCCAGAGAGTGAGTGGAGAGCACTCATCCATGATGGAAAAGAGAAAAGGGCAAAGAAAGAAGGAAAAATGCCAACTAGACCCGCAACGTAAATTACAACTTTAATTCAATAGCTTTAATTTTCTCTATGTCTAAAATAAAAGTGTGCTACGTCATATCTGACTTCAATCTTTTGATGCTAGGTTGCCTGACACCTCGAAGGCAATCAAAGCTAGGATTGAAAAAAAGGGCCATCACAAGCTAGGCCAGGGCGGCTACTTGAAATTAGCTGCAACAATTGTAATTAAGTAGCTAAACATCTTATAATTAATTGTATCGCCTTCCAATGTTTTTGTAATCCTATAAAATATGATTAAAAATACATAATCATATGTAATGTAGGGTGATGACTTCGGAACAAAAAATACAGAGGAAGATAAAAATATCACTTTCCATTTCGGCTATCAAGTCGTAGTTGAACGTCGCAGAAGCTTGGGGCAGGTCCCAAGATCCATAATGCCTGATAAGGTAAAACATTAACCTTTCAATATGTTTGTTTTCGTCCATAAATTTAATGTCTAACAACTTTGTTTAAATCAGGGGAGAAACACTACCGATGGGCAAATAACCCAGTTTTAGAGCCAGATGTAGATGATCCTCACATGCAACCTGATCATTGTAGTGGGGACCAGGCCGACAATGCTACTATCGGTGAGGGCCGTGAAGATAATTAATTTCCACTTATAATTTTTTCTAATTATACCTTGATGGTTTTCCTTATAAAATTTTTTGTTTAAATGAGAGAGAATGTTTCCCTTGAGGATCTTACCACCAGAGAGGAAGACAGGGCAACAGTCCCAACGGCGACAACCAGTGCACTAGGTAAATAATCTCATTGCAATTTTTTTTATTAATATTACCAAACTAGTTCAATGATATTTAAAAACTGAAAATTAAAATTTAATATTATCTATTTTTGTAGGCGATGCGTCGTCACTGGATGAGACTAGACATCGTGACTACGCAACTAGGTCAGCAGTGCGGGTCGAAAGGCACGAAATAGGAGAAGAGCATGATGATATTGATTATGTAATTAGGAGCTTTATAAATAGGAAGAAGAAAAAGAAAATTTGATAATGTGAAATATTGTATTATTATAAGACAAACGTTACCATACTTGGAACATTTTTTGCATTATATAAAAAACTCATTTATCATACTATTTTTATGTCAAGCATTAATTTCAATGTTTCCTTGCGTACTTTTTGTTGAATTGTTTTTTTATTAGTTATTGAATATTTTTTTTATGCTCATGAAGTAAAAAATGAAATATAGATTGGGTATTGGGGAATTGAGAGTGATGTGAGGGGGGGGAGGGGCCATAAGAGCTTCCACCTTCATGTGGTTGGCCCTATTTAGTAGAGAATAATTTATTGGAGCGATTTAATCTTGGAGCAAACCTCCCTCGATCCAGCGTAGCAACAAAAAAGTCACTGTTGACTTAGTTGCTACTCTTTCAGATTGTGGGAGGCTTGTTCCAAGTTCATGCAACTCCAATAAATTGTTCTTGAAACGAAGAGGAGCTTATTCAGGTATGTTTTGACATTTTCAACATATGTTATAACATTATCATAAGAATGCATCTTAGAGTAAAAAATACTACATCAATTACTTGTATTTATTGTATAGATAATGATGGATTTTGATTGACTTGGCAGTGCAGGTACAAATCCTCTTGCATCATGAGCAATACAACTTGTCAACTAGGGTCATCTCCAGGATATTTTTGCTTGTGCGCTTGACTAGGTTCGTAATGTCACATTTTGTAAGTTCCTTTATAGTTCATAATTCAATATTAAGCTTGTTCATGATTATTATCTAGGTTTTTTGTATGTGTTTTTTCATCTATTTGATTGTAAGCAACTCTGCATGTTTCCCGTTGTTCACTATGATTTCTCCCATTACCACTCCCAGGATGAATCCGACTTTATTGTTACATAGGTTACTTTATTGTTACTATGATTTCTCCATTTACGATTTCATAGGTTACATCATGTAAAGTTGTCAATCTCGTGTTGGTGATGAGCTTTAGTTCTCCAGATTTGGGGCTTTTCTGATATTTTCTCCCTCATGTCATTCCTGCATCACCTCGTTGTTTGAGCATGCCAATTTTCTACCACTTGTACCAATTGGCACATGTCAATCTCTGAGTGGTGCCACATTTCACCTATTTTCGGCCCACTTGACCACCTGAAAAACTCAAATCCACACACCATATGTCTTTATCATGGAGTGCCATATGTCCTAGATATTTAGGCTGATAGGCCTTCTGTTATGAAAGAGATCAATTTTTTTTCATCAACACTTCTTATCTAGGCACGACACCTGTTACTTGTTTAATCTGACGGTCACAATCTCTCGGGTTACCTTCTAGGTTTGACATACCACTGGTTTCTGGTATATTTCCATGGAATCGGTCTGAAAATACCGGCAACAATCCACACACCTGCAACCATCGACAGACCTGCCATTTTAGTAGCTCATTTCCGCAACTGCCAATACACTTGTCGTTTTAGTTGCTGCATTTCGGCAACTGCCAATACACCTGCCGTTTCATTCTCCTGGACTCTTTGTATGTATATTTTTCATATAATTTTATCATGAAGTTGGCTGCAGTGCTTTGACATGCCTTTGAATATTTTTGTAGGTTAGAAGACATTTGAGGCCAGAGCTATTGAATAGATTTGATGAGATAGTTGTATTTGATCCTCTTTCTCGTGATGAGCTCAGAAAATTTGCTAGACTACATATGAAAGATGTAGTGATTTGTCTTGCATAGAGACGTGTTGCTTTAGGGGTTACAGATGCTGCTCTGGATCTTGTTCTTCAGGAACCCTATGATCCTGTAAGTAATCACTTTGTTTTTCTTTCTTTCTTATTCAAAGTCTATCTTTCCAGGGGATGTGCCCGTTATGGTTTGTTATGAGACCATTGTCAATTTCATCACCGTCCCTCATAATATGTTTGATTGTGTTTATAAATAATAAACAATTATTACACCAAACAATAAACAATTAACTGTACTATGGGTAATATGATATCTTGAAATAATTCTCATTATAATTTCATAACCTCTGCTCTCACTTGGTGGTGTCTATATCATTAAGTGTGTCTTCTTTAAAATTATAGTTACAGCAGACAATGAACAATCAACTGCACTGTGAGTGATATCTTGTAATAATTCTTATTATAATTTCCTAACCTCTACTCTCACTACGTGTCTATATCACTAGGTGTATCTATTTTAAAATTATAGTTTCAATGGTAGATAAATTTTTATCTTAAAATTATAGCTTTGATGGTGATACCTTGTGATTGATAATGCAGTTTGAAGTAGCTTTGGCTTTGACTAATATAGTCTCAAGAACCTCTGAGAATAAAAAGGTTGTGATTGATTACGGGGCACTGCCTATATTTGTGGAACTTCTTACCTCTGGGAATGATAATGTTCGAGAACAAGTAGCACGTTTATTTTAGAGGCATAAAATTATTCTTCCCAACTATCTTTATATGTCTGTAATTTTGGAATTTGATTTAAAAAAATAGTACCCAACTTTGAGTTCAACTAGTGTTCGTGTAAGGTTGTTTGGGCTTTGGGAAATATTGTTGGAGACTCTGCAACATTTAGGGATCTTGCCTCAGTTATGGAGCTCTGAGGTAGGTGCTTTCCCAGTTGAATGATACTGCGAGAATTTCAATGATAATAAATGCTACATGGGCTCTGTCAAATTTTTGTCGTGACGTAAACCCCAACTACTATTCGAACAGGTAAGTAGAATACATTTTCTGCCTCTTCTTCTTAGTTCGCAGATACTGTGGATTTTTTTTATAGATCTTGGTGCTTGGTATATTTGGACGTAATATGGAACTAGGCGCTTATTCATTACAATGGCTCTGTCATCAGGTTTTAGAAAATGCTTAGAAATTTGGGTTTCACAAGGGGATTACCCTTGCTTGCAATTATCGATTATCAATCACATTCAAAAAAAGTCTTTCGTAGTATTGCTGAGCTCTTTGTAGGTGAATTTCCAAGGCAATTTCACAATATTTGAACTAAATTTGTCTGTCCTTTTCAATACTTTGCGCTTGTAACAGAACCATACAAACAATCTAGTGGCCAATGCAACAACAACAACACCTCTTGTTGCAATGCCTGCAATTCACCCTCTTTGCACGCATGAATGACTATGGCACCCTCTTTTGTGAACAGGTACTGGATCTGAAGGTACTTGTTTCGATTAGGATCGTGGAATTCAACATCCAAAATAGTATCAAATTCCACTGCAATAGTATTCCCCAGCGAGGGAAATAGTTCATTGAGACCTATTGGACTCATCACCCCCAAATAGCCTCCAGGGCTACCCAGAGTGTGATCATCTTTGTTGCTGAGTATATTTTTATTTTTTCAACGAGAGTTTAGGGTTTCTCTAACATAGCTTCAGAAATCCGATTCAGTGCCTGCTTGAATATCGTCAAATAATACTCATGGTTTGGATTGATGAGCATGCTCTGAATGGTTGGTTGATTCATAAGAACCACCCATATAGTCATCTTGAGATATTTCGGAAGTTTTCTCGGGTTTCCTTTTTCACCATTTCTAGTGGGTGGGATGCTGTGGTGGATCCATCAATACTAGTGCTCTTGTAGTAGGGAATTTTTTTTTGGGGATATAAAGGAGAATTTGATGTAGATATCCCATTGGATGCATTCATAGATGGGCACGAGAGGTCAAGAATTTAAATTAAAAATATGCAACCTCTAGCATGGCAACCTGAAGGCTGCGGGAGACACTGGTTAAAGATTGTTTTGTGCTAGCCTTAATATAGTCGTGATTTCTTTCTATTATATTAATGCAAATATATAGTCCGGTCTCATTAAAATGAGGATTGTGGTTCTATTTCTCTTAAATGGTTGTTTCTCTCTAAATGCTCCAGAAGTTGCCAAAAGTTGCGATAGTTGTTTAGTTTGCCTGTTACAACTTAAAAGTGGTTTTTAGCAATGGGAGTCATGTTTTTTAAGGTTCATACTAATATCAAGATCTTGTAATTCTATATTCAGGATAAGAGAAGATGGCATCTGCTTTGGGCAGTATGAAACAATTGCCACGTCTACCTCATTGGGTAACAATGGAAAGGGGAAGAAGTTGGGTGCAATGTTTGATAATTATGGTAGACAATTGTCTTCTCTTTCAGTTTTTTCACCCATTTCCTTTAATCGCTCAAGCAGAAGAGGGACTCTGAGATTACGCAATAGATAGAAGGTAGTTAATACAAGAGCTATGGAAAAGGAGTTGTACTTCAACAAGGATGGCTTAGTGACAAAAAAATTGCAGGTCAGAGAAAAAATTATGTTTAAAGGAAGGTCACCTGCACGTGAAACTTCACTGCGGTGGATCTTTCCTTGTCCACTTATATTCGATTTTAATGTGTTATTTTAATTTTTCATGGAGGGTTGTTTTGGCATATGGTCTGGCATTCAATTGCACATTTACTGAAAGCATTGTCAATTTGTCTTGCAGGCAATGTGAACAAACTTGCTGATCTTGTTGGAGTCACTCTTGGGGCGAAGGGCAAAATGTTGTCTTGGAGAGCAAGCATGGTTCTCCAAAAATAGTTAATGATGGTGTGACAGTAGCTAAGGAGGTAATTTGTATATGTGTGCTCTGGTTTTCTTTTTGACGTTGTATTAGTTCCCCCTCTTAAATGTCTTAGATTTGGTAGGCATAATTTGAAAACTCAAAGGTGAAAGGAAACATATTTGTTACCCAATGGTCTACTTGGCCTATGAAATAGCCACATTAGAGTAATGCATAAAGATTTTCACAACAATAAAAGGAAAGGGTTATGGCTAAGTCAAATTTTATTGTTATTGACAGTGTAATGAAATGTATCTCAGTGCTATGGTTTTGGCCTTTTTATTGGTTGAATTAGAGGACCTAGTTGAAAATATGGGGCCAAGTTGGTAAGGAAAGTTGCGGCAAAGACAAATGATTTAGCTGGGGATGGAACCACAACATCTGTTGTTCTTGCACAGGGTTTAATAAGTGAGGGTGTAAAGGTAACTTTTTGTCGATAGTACTGGATTAAGATCATCTATTCATTTTTGTAGGGTCATATGGTGTTTGGTTTTTAAGTTTTGGGTTGGGCTTATTGAGTCTAAGATATTTTTTGAGTGAAAAATTTGCTATCAGGTATTAAAAAATTTTGGTTCTTTTGTCAAAATTTATGAGCTTGTTAGGAAATGCAAAACTGAAAATGGTTGTATCTTAAATTTGTGGAAAATAATTTGAAATGAAACCTTTTTGTTTAGGTTGTTGCATCAGGTGCAAACCCCATTCAAATTACTAGGGGCATTGACAAGACAATAAAGGCCCTTGTTTCGGAACTCAAAATTTTGTCAAAGGAGGTAAACGCTTGCCTTTTGAGTAGGCTGGTTTTCCTTTTTGCTGATGGTTTGGTGTATCTAATTGAATTAGTTGCCCAAGGTATTTTTGGTTGCAAACTCCTTTTCATTTTTCATACAGTATTGGCCTTGTGGAATACATTTGATTGTGTGGTCTTGTTAGATCTACAACATTTGTAGTTGTTTAGTCTTATGGCCGAGGTGCAATTTTATTATGGAAATAGTTGATGCAATATTGTCATTTAATCCTTACTACAAGGTAGCATGTTGAGAAGTTTCTTGTGAAACATTTGGTATTCAAAATGACACTTGATCCTATACAGCATCATGCACTTGACTTCAAAATTCATATTCAAAGTGTACCAGACAATTCTTGCAAAATTTCAAATATTTATGTTGTTTTAAACCATTATCTTTTTCATGTATTGGATGCTGAAAATGAGAAAAAGACTTTGGTATGAAACCAACTGGTGAATAATATCCAGCAAAACAACCACTTCCAAGACATGATTTAGAAGTAGAACATACATACTTATGAAGCATAGAAATATATCCTTGATGCATTGTCAATGTTTGGCTAGGGTTATTTTTGGAGAAAATAACTCCTTATTCCTAGAATAGTGATCTTCAATACAAGTAAATGCCAGAGAAGAGAGATCATCGTGTGACATAAACCTATTAACAAAAGTGAAAAGGGAATGATTATTAATTATGGCATACTAAGTTGTCAGTGATTTTGACTATTTGTCTTTAACATGTAAAAATGTTAAATTCCAAACTTACATCATCATGGTTTGGCATCATGAGCTTGAGTAATTGTCCACCATGCTCATAATTTCATTGTTGTATTCATATCTATAAACAACGTTTCAAATAATAATAATAAAGTTCTATAAGAAAAATCCAGACCTCCATGTTGTTGCTCCTTGTGAGACATAGTCAAAATTGCATTACACAATCTGACACATAAGAATGTCCTATATCCCAGTAGTATGTATCCAAATTATTATAATAGTGTCTTCAAGACTTATGTTGACATTGCCAATGAGATATTTAAGCAATGAAAGATGGAGCCTTCTTCATTGTTGTATATGTAATAGTATTTTATTAATATAAAGATGGATGGTTTTGTGTTTCTGAAAATGAAATGTAAAAATAGTTTGTTGTGGTCAATTGAAAAGTTTTTTTTTTTTTAAGATTTTCATTATGGAAGGGCGACATAGATATATGTCCTTCTAATTGAAATTCGGACCTACCCTTCAAATTTGATCACTGTGTGGGACCTTAACAAACAATAAAACTATTCCGCCGCGCGTTATATAAAACATATAAAAAAACCTTTGTCAAAACTTCAAACAAACCCTTTAGCCGTGGAGCCCGCTGGACTTCAAACGACGATAAACCATAATTCAAACCAAATTCGCGTTCCAAAAGAGCCTGCTGACGTCGGCCAATTTTGTGACGCGAAAACCAAATGAATTCCGCCCTAATATTTTTCGGGTCCGAATTTGGGCTGGCGTACGGAGAGAGAGTTGTGACGCAGATTTCTTATCAAATTCACCCTAATCTTTTTCGGGTCCGGATTTCCACTACGCGAGCGGTGCAAACAAAGATCCACTCCAATCAATTTTTGCCACGTGTCCTCAATCAAAATTTTCCCTGTTCCCGGATGCGGGTGCATTCGATGGCGTTTAAGGCGATAAGACATGGATGTGGTGATTTCATATCAATCGCATTAAGTTTTAACGTTGTTCAATCAGTCGATATTTAAGTTCCAAGGTTTTCACATTAATCGCATTAAGTTTTAACTATGTTCAAGATTGGACCTCCACTCCTGTTAGCGATTCCGCATGCTCCAATATGATTCGGCCTTCAGCTCTCATCAATGAGAGATTTATGACGGGCATTATTTGATGCCATTGCAGTCGGGTCGATAAAATGGTGTTTCGCTATGGTTTTTCAGACGAGCCGCAACCTTTGAATTGCAGATGCTCTCTGGTTGCTGGGTTACACTGCCTGCTCACTGTGACGAGAAGGAGAAGCCAGCTGAACTGCTGCTTAGACCTTGGTGCAAATCTGCATTTCTCTCGGTCTGGTCTATGTCTGTCTTCCTCGGTTTCTTGGAATCCTTCTTCTCCGTCTCATCTTGTGCCCACTGCTGAGACTGCACCCATGCCTCGCCTGCATCAAAGGATGTGTTGCCGCAGGGGGAGCACCAGAGGTCAACCCCTGCGCACTCCCTCCAGCCCCTCAACCGAGTCGTCTTCCCAGTCTAGTGATTATTACGCAGGTCACTATCTAAACACTAGAAGTGGGCGGGATCGGGTTCTAGGATCTGGCCACCGTATGGGATCCCCTGCTCCTCATTTCCCCACCGCTTCACCTTCTCCCACGACACGCACTGCGCTTTTTTCCTTTAATTGCTCTCTGAACACCCACGAATCACAACTTCAATCACCGTGGTCTTCCGTGAGGAGGCCCAAGTGGAGGAACAATGCACCCGTCTGGCGGGTTTGAGCTCAAAAAAAGTCGGCCAGCATTCGAGCCTTCAGGAGGGGAGCGGTGGCGTGAATGTGGAGATAGCACCTGGCGATCCTGGACCTTCCGAAGGATGGTGCCGAATCGTCAAAGAACCACCGGAGAAGTAGCTGCTTCTCTTTGGTTTGGTTTTCTTACTTCGCGGCCCACTTAATTGGGCATGTTTTTTCTTATATTACTGTGCTGGACCTCTGTTTTATTTTTGAATTCTGTAAACACTGTAATACGATGGTTCCCCTGCGTGGGAAATGAAACGACCTGAAAAACGTTCAAGATTGGTTTCCCCGTATGAGGGCAGGCTTCTTTTTTTATTTTTTGATGAAAAATTTGCCATAAGTCTGGGCAATGTTTTTGACTTCGGTCATGCTGTAATTTTATTCTCACTGTTAATAGATTAACTTTACTTAGAAAAAAAAAATGTTGCCTTGTTTCTATTTCAAACCTGTTTTTTGAAATACAGAGCCATGTTTATATGATTGTTTATAGTCGAAGCGCTGTGGGGTGGTTTATTATATTAATATTTCACGGTCGAATTATGTTCATAACAATTGGAAAAAAAAATGTTGCTTTGTTTCTATTTTAAACCTATTTTTTGAAATACAAAGCCATGTTTATATGATTTTTTATAGTCGAAGCGTTGTGGGGTGGTTTATTATATTAATATTTCACGGTCGAATTATGTTCATAACAATTGGAAAAAAAAATGTTGCTATGTTTCTATTTTAAACCTGTTTTTTGAAATACAGAGCCATGTTTATATGATTGTTTATAGTCGAAGTGCTACGGGGTGGTTTATTATATTAATATTTCATGGTCGAATTATGTTCATAACAATTGGAAAAATAAATGTTGCCATGTTTCTATTTTAAACTTGTTTTTTGAAATACAGAGCCATGTTTATATGATTGTTTATAGTCGAAGCGCTAATGGGTGGTTTATTACATTAATATTTCACGGTCGAATTATGTTCATAACAATTGGAAAAAAATAATGTTGCCCTGTTTCTATTTTAAACCTGTTTTTTAATATACAAAGCCATGTTTATATGATTGTTTATAGTCGAAGCGCTGCGGGGTGGTTTATTATATTAATATTTCATAGTCAAATTATGTTCATAACAATTGAAAAAAAAAGAGCGTTGCCCTGTTTCTATTTTAAACCTATTTTTTGAAATACAGAGCCATGTTTATATGATTGTTTATAGTCAAAGCGCTACGGGATGGTTTATTATATTAATATTTCACGGTCGAATTATGTTCATAACAATTGGAAAAAAAAAATGTTGCCATGTTTCTATTTCAAACCTGTTTTTTGAAATATAGAGCCATGTTTATATGATTGTTTATAGTCGAAGCGCTGCGGGTTGGTTTATTATATTAATATTTCACGGTCGAATTATGTTCATAACAATTGGAACGCCCACAATTCATAACAAATATTGGAGATTTACTGTCCTGTTTTAAAGTTTCATTTTTTTTTTTTAAATTGAACTTGACATCGGTATATCGACGCTTTGTAAGCATCTGTCTTCCAACGTCTTGAATGATTTCCATTTTCGTCGGTCTTGTGACATCCGTCGATATTGCGACAGTTCTTCCTAGGGTTGGTATTGCGACGCTTTTGGAATGCGTCGGTATTGCGACGCTTCTGGAAAGCGTCGGTCTTGCGACACTTTTGCAATGCGTCGATCTTGCGACGCTTTTGCAATGCGTCGGTCTTGCGACACTTTTGTACGGCGTCGGAATTGCGACAACTTAAAAACGTCGAAAGAGCGACAGTATAAAAACGTCAGAAGAGCGACGTTCAAAACGTCAGACCACATTTCGTTGGAATTGCAACATTTTACAAATGTCGGAAGAGCGATGGTATAAAAACGTCGGAAGAGTGACGTTCAAAACGTCGGACCACATTTCGTCGGAATTGCGACAGTTTACAAATGTCGGAAGAGCAATGGTTTGGGAAATGTCGGAAGAGCGACGCTTGTTTGGAAGCAACGGAAAAAGTGTCGATAGTGCGACACTTTGTCAATGCGTCGGAATTGCGACGTAATGGCAAACCACATTTTGCCCATCCTCGAACTGTCGCTCTTGCGACGAATATGTGTCGGAATAGCGATGAAGTGGCCGTCGAAAATTGGGCCAAATTTTCTAGTGGCAGAATACATCTTTTATGCTCTTTTTTGGGAGAATTACCATAGTTTTTTCAATTTATTTAGTTTAAAAGGAATTCATGCACTGACATGCTTATTTTAGAACCTCACCAGTCTTATCCATCTCACCCTGAAACTCTAAAGTGTTAGAGTGCTTACCTACCTTTGCCCATTAGATGTCCGCAATTCTTTTCTTACTTTCCCTCACCTAGTTACCGCTTTGACCTAATTCACTCATCCATCACCCAAATCAGCCAATCAAAACCCCTGTGCTACTATACCTAGCGTAAAACCTAATTTGATCCAGCTCTCTTAGCTGAGATCCCTTGGAGAGAGCCATCTCCTGCCTAGTTGGGCTAGCTACTTGGTTAAGCTTGGTTTGTAGTTAGCTTTGTTGGACTCTTCTCAGCCTCAGAGATATGGCAGAGTGATAACATATGTGATTTGACATGGACTTGACTTCATGTTCTCACTGAAGCATGCTCTTCAAAAATATTTTTTTCTTTCAAAACCACTTGTACATAAATTGATCTTCTTTGATCATCCTCAAACATGCAAAATCTTAGTACTAATTTTCAATAAAACATAAGATTACCAAGGTAGAGAGGTGATCAATATCTCTTCATCTAATATATACACAAAAAATTCACAAAAAGTGTTAATAAAACAAACCCAAGGAAGATAAATAAAAATGAAATGCAATTTTACCTATCCGAAAGTGATGCATCTTAGACTACCCATTAGTGTTTCATTGATAAATTCTACGTTTTATATCTGATTTTAGTGATTCAATAACTAGGTTAAAGAAAACACATATTAGAAACATGTTTTAATCATATGATGATATTTTCGAAGTCCAATTGCTACAAAATGCATAAAAAATGACCATTTTTTATTGTCTCAAATGCCGATAAAAAAAATATCCCATCGCATAGAGCTCATCGAGATATTTCCAGCGACACCTGAATCACATCAAACACACACCATATGAGAAAGTTATGCCCATCTAAAGTTTTTGCAAAATAGTAGAAAAATATGCAGGGGTGCTGCGTGACAGCGCTAGAGAGTGCCATATGGAAGTTCGATTCTGATGTGGTAGGGTGAATGGGATGCTAACATGGAATATGGCATGGACTCTAATGTGGCAGTGTTGATGTGGTAGTTGACGATGGGTGATTGATGACATGGCATTGTTGACTTGGCAGAGTGACTGGCATGTTGATGCGGTAGCCAGATTCATAGGTTGTTTGTGTATGCTGATGTGGCAGTTTCCATATACTACTTTTCCATGTGGGCCAATCATGGGCCTCCATATGGTAGCCCATATGGTAGCAACAATTTGACCAAATTATTGCAAATTTATTTAATAGCTATCAAAATATCACATGATTTTGAACCCATGACCTCCCTTTATTCAAGGCATACAATTTACCAATGCACCATACAACATACATATAACGTAAAGTAAAAAAAATTCATTTAATTTTTAAAAAGTTTAACAGTGCGATAAAAACACAAACAACACGACAAATTGGTGAAGCAGCAGGCGACTAGATCCGAGGTCTCCGCATAAAAAAAGTGAATTACGCCCACACGTAAAGTTGTGAATCATCCACCGAGCTATATAATTTTAATTCAAACTTGTCCACATGACAGAAAAGATCTAACTACTCATCATTTTATAGATTGTGGTTTTTACCACTGCCTTGGAATTGGAGCTTGATGAAATGTTCATTAAAATTTTTGTTTGCAGGCTTCACCAAAGGCTGAAGCCATGGAAAATCCTGTTCGCCATTTCATTTTTTTCATCTGTGTGCATTACCATTGTCTTCAAATCATTCAAACCATCATCCTCGTTTGATTTATTTCATGGGTTTTCATGCTCTCGGCCCTCTCGGGTTATAAATGGGTCTTTTATTTTTTAATTTTATTGTATTATGTAATAGCTCCATGACTTAGGTCATTTTGTTTTATTTGTTATTTTTTTAATATGATTTTCTTGTTAAAATATTTTTGTTGTTTTATATATAGTTTGAGGTTTTTATTCCGTCAGCCCTAGTGGGTTTATGTTTGTTGTTTTTTAATTTATTTATTGTGTTTTATGGTTTTTAATATATGCATTGTTTCATTATATATATATATATGTTTTGTTTTAATTTATTTTATCATTATTATTATGTCTTAGTCTATATGTGATCTATGTCGATTTTTGTTTTATGTTCTGTGTGTTTTCATATTTTGTTTTGTTATTTTTTAATTTTATTTTTAATTTTTATTTAAAAAAAATAAAATAATCAACTTTAGAAAATTTGAGACAAATTTATTTGAAAATAGGAGATCAAATTTTAAGGAAAATTAGAGTTAATAATAAATTTATATTTCCTAGTCATTTTTTTTCAGAGCTATGAATTTTATTTTGAAATTTCAAAGTTAACAAATTGAATTTTCTTTTCTCATGTCACAACAAGGCACAAGAAGAAATTATAATTGAGAAATATTTATGTAATTGAAATCTGAAATTTGAAAAACAAAGCAAGAAGAATTGATCTCAAACATCAATTTTTTTAGCTCTCGAAACTCTACTTGTTTTCCTCCTTCATGAAATTCCCTTCTCTTGTAGATCTTCATGCCAATGGTTAGTGAACAAGGTGGATCTTACTGCACCACCAAATGAAAATTCCTACGAAAATAAATAAAATCACAATTAAAAACAAAAACTCAAAAAAATGTCACAAAGCTTGGTTTTGTTTCTTTATTCTATCCTACTCTATTTTCAAAAAATAAAAGCTTCTTTTCAAGTGTAGGATAATTTCTAGTAAATCCATTTATGGATCAAGATCTTTAGTATGGTCACATCCAACTTTGAAAAATATACATCAATGTCCACCAAGATGTGAGAGACCAACTGCATATTTGGATTTGGCACAAGGATTTTTTTAAAGAATGGGAGAATGTTGTGTTGTAGTCATTATATTAAACCAATCTTCAATATAGTCCTTGCTCTCCAAGAAATTCTTGAGCATAATTTTATATCTCTTGTCCATAAATGGATTAGTGTCGAAACTCTTACAAAATGAAAATTGATTAAAATTTATGCATCATATTTATCATGCTTTACACATGAAACTGAAAATAAGATTTAAAGCTTAAAATACATTCTAGATTGAAAGCTAACCCCTATGTATATTTCCATGACAATGAAACTAAAAATTTCGGGTAATTTAATTGTGAGCTAAATTACTTAGAATTAAATTATCAATCCAGGTTTGTATACTTGTGAAAAGCGATTGAATTTTAAAGACTGCAAATACAAGGAAAATCTACAAGATGAAATCTAGTCAAAGGACACACACATAATTTTGATGGAAATAACAAAGGCAATATTCTAATCTAGTCAAAACAAAGGCAATCTATTTTAGGAAAAAAACATATTTTTTAATCTAATGAAAGTGTTTGAACTTAATCTAGGAAAGAATTGGAAAGTTAATCCATGAAAACATGTAAATCTAATACATAAAAGCATGTAAACTTAATCTATGAAAACAGCTGAAATTAGTCTTTGAAAACATGAGAATCTTTAATCTAGGAAGACGGGTAAATCTAGTCTACGAAATCTTGTAAATTTAATCTATGAGGGCATTGAAGACTGTAAAGCAATTCAAAAAATCAGTGTATGTTCAAAGCTAGATATCATTCATAAATTAAATTATACTATGAAATATTCTATGCAAATTAAATGAATGTGCTTGACCTGCAAAAGAACATAAATGGAATGAAAAAAAATCATCTAATAAAAGGACTTGACATAAAAATTGCATAAAATGAGCATAAAAGAAAATAATCTATATTGCAAAAAATGAAACCTTAAAATACACCCCATAATCATTAGGTGGTCATCCTAAAGTGCATGAGAGGTGGAAAATCCAGGAAGCTATTTGATCAAACACCATATCTCATCATAAAATCATAACCTTATGAAATGATTTTATTAACATCAATAGTATTCATAACATCAAGCATAAGCATATCTTTAGCATTCCCAAACTTATCACACCTTTGAGAGGAGAATGCATTCCTTGGTATGAAAAAACTAAGATAAATAATTCATAAATGTAGATCCAAAATGCTCTCCTAAATCCACAAATATCTCCTAAATCCACAAATATCTCATTTGGTTAGAAACATGTTTTAACATCTAGCAAGTAACGTCTCTACATATCCTCTTACAAATCTATCATAACCTTGATAGGAGACACTTATAAAAACTTCCATGATTCGTCTCCATGAAATGTGGTTAATCAAGGATCCCAAATCTTCCTCAAATATTCAAGAGCTTTGAAGAGGAAATTCGAATTTGAGATTTAGAGGCCAAATATGACTTTGCCATAATCTTCTAATGTGCCTACACACATTACAAAACTCGTATAAATTATATATATGTGTGTGTGTGTGTGCGCGCACGCGCGAATACATGCTATGTTTCTAATATTTAACCATAAATTCACTCAAAATACCAAAATAAATTAAGTGGAAAACAATATTTCTATACCCATATTTAATCGTGAAGATGGTGTTAGTGTATGGTTCTGGAGCTGCATAATATAGTAAATATTGAAGGAAAATGAAAGAAAAGAGGGTGAAATGGATGACAATCTAGAGAATCAACAATAACACAACATAATAAGCAACTCGGGGTTATGTTTTACTTACTCATCTCTTAACTAGAGTTACAACTTTGACCCTTCTAGAATCTTCTTCATAGTATCCATGTGGCTAGCTTATTTTCCATGAGTAACATGGATGACATGGATTTTATCAAATCATATGGACAAAATAGGAATTTCAACTTCTAGGTGGCATAAATTTTGCATACATGTTTCATTTGGTGTCTTTCTCACACCATTGGAAAGTATTTAAGTGTAGAAAAATGATAATGAGTTTGGCACAAGAAAGAGACTTTGGACCCCAATTTGTTTTTTTTACCACCTCAAACTTTCTTCAGAGGGTTTCAGATCCAAATTATCCAAATTGGTACTTTTGGATAGAAGTGGCCATGTAAGTTTTGAAATAATTAGGATGGATGATAGTTAAGAGTGGATAGAGATAGAGAAGAAAAAAGAAGGTTTCTATTATGTGGAAACCCATAGACCATAAATCTCAAATAACTCCATAGAGAGTGCTTTCTCTTTTGTATTTTTACCATTCCACACAAAAGAAAGCATAGTAACTTCACCTTCTACTTCTAATTTCTACAAAAAGTGTTTCCTATAGAACTTCTTGGTGTTCATTGTTATTGGTGTGACTTTGTATTTCAATGATCTCTATTTTTCACATTTTATATATTGGATGCATAAATAAAAAATAATTAGTAATAAAATATTTGAAATATAGAGGAAATAACACTTAATGGTATATATTTTGGTTTATTTTAATGAACATATTGTGATAAAATATCCTTTGGAATATCCATGCTAATTTTCATATTATGTTGATATTAGAGTAGGATTCTTTGGGAATTTGTGGGTAGTTGTAGGCATCCAGGAAATAGTTTGAGAAAGAAGTTGTAAATCCCCAACCATGTCCAATAAATCTTTTTATAATTATCCTCATTATTTGGCAAGGGAGATACTCTCAATATTGGAAGCGGAAGTTGTGGATATCAATAGAAATATGAACCTCCTAATCGAAACTCTAGAAAACAAGTTTAAAATTTGAGAAGATGGAGGTTCCAAATAGGTAAAATGGGAGGGAAAATTTTTGGATCAAGAAGAACTAGAGAAGGAGTCCAAGAAATACCCTAAAAAGGAGAAATTATCTGAGTTTAAATTCCAGGAACCATTCATAATCCCTCTTTAATATGGAAGTAATTGTGGACATCAAGTCATATCAAGGTGAGATATATGCCTTGAAATTCAATAACTAGTTGCATAGTTATAGGTTTATTTTAGTGTTAACCACATAGATGACAAACAAAATATTTCATTCGCTCATTTGAAACTAAAAGGTCTATTGAAAATAGTTTTGTCAACATTTTTTATCCTAGCTTGATTAAATCTCTCGCCTCAATCATTCAAATTTTGCACTCCAGTATTGCAATCCACTCCTCTGCAAATTATGGAACTTTTGCACATCTATGTCTCCCCTATATATTTTTATAAGGTGTGGCATGTCCTATATGTTTTTAATGTGATTTAAGGGAAAAGGGGACTCCTTCCCTTGCTCCAATATTGGAAAAATGAGCTTAGTTTCTATTTTAAAAGAGACTACATCAAGTTCTCAAAAAGAAAAAGAAAAAAATTAAGCTTCTTAATTGAAATAAAAATATATTGAAGGTTCATTTTGCCAAAATAACATAAGTGGATAAGTGTTGTTATAAAAGTATTGTCTCTCTCTCACTAAGCTCTTGGACATTTTTCATGTCCATTATTATCAAAGTACAATGTGAATCCATAACTATGGGATATACACTTATGCAAACACTCGATTCCAAATCCACAAACCACTAAAGGACATTGTCACCATTGAGCAATGATAGTGGTATATGGATAATGTATTGTACCTTCCCACAATGCATGTGGGAAATATCATTTTTAATTTATATAAAATTTTTTTTATAGAAGAAGTGACTTCTACACTGCGTTTCTATAAGGGTTGGTCCCATTTTTTTTTAGTTTAGTGGAAATTTAAGTGATTTTATTATTGGAGATGTACATGAGATATACTCTCATGTTAATGATTACATTGATGACACTGTCATTCATTGAGGAAAAATAAATCTTATCTCCTTTTGATTTGAATCTTCGGTAGTACATTGTTAAACATTTGATATAGTCTAGAGTATGGGTATAATAGAAAGATTGTTCATTTCCAACGTCTGGATAATCCAAAAGAAGATGATTTGTGTCTCAAACTATCAAAGTTGGACACTTACGATGATGTTGGTATGAGGGTTGCAAGCCAACTTGATTTGTATGATCCTTCAAAACTTAACCTCACATATTATAAATTTTATTCATATTAGCCAAAAATAAAATACTCAAGCATCAAGGTGTTGATCACTTATATGTTGGTGCATTACAATAAAATTTATGATAACTTGTATTATGAAATTGTGTTGGACATATCACTTCTAAAGCTGCAAGCCTTGAAATATTTAAATGTTATGTTTCACCATGCAATGGATGATAATATATTCATCCATTTTATATGACTAACAAATCATAGAACCATTGGTGATGTCCTAAATAAACTCGAAAAAATATGGAGTTATCAAACCCAAATGTAGAGCTCCAATTACTTGAGGTATTCTACCATAAAATTCACAAGATTTTTCCTATAAATGAAAAGTCAGAGAATATAAATGATCAATATTGGATTTTATGGGTAGAGGAAATCTCATAAGAAGAGATTTGAAATCAGTAAAACCATCTAGGAATTTTTGGGTAGCCTTCTACCAATTCCTAGATTTTACAAAGTTTTTCTTCATATTTGGAACTTTTGTATAGACCTAACCAAGTTTCAAGATTTAAGAAATGATGAAAAGCTTCTAGATATTTTGAAAGGTCTATTACGTTATATGTTTCTCTTGGGATAATGGAAGCCATGATCATAGGAGGATGGTTGTTTTATATTAAAGACTTTCCAACACACCCTAGGTCATTGCTTTATATTGGATAAGCCATTGGAAAGATTCTTACTCTGCATCCACTAGCTAGCCATTACTTGCTTCACCATTCTACGCTTTGAAAATATTTCCAAGAACAATATGATTGAGCGGATACTTCTTCAAAAATACTACCATTTTTTGGCAATTATAATTTTTGTTGCAACTATTCTATTTGACACAAAATTCTCGAAACTTATGATTTGGAGCAACTTTGGTGGTTTTTCTAGTATTGTAGATGATTAGAATTTGGTGAATTGTATTGTTGGGAAGTCCTGTCAACCAATTTATGAAGGATTTTACAGACCACTATGACTCAAAAATTCTTATTATAAGCCATTTCTCACTTCTACTTGGTTGTGCAATACCTATATGGGTGTCTAGTTATGTCAATGATCGACCTCTAGCAACATTCACAAGAAGTTTGATTTTATGCAGTGGAGATACCATAACATCATTGGTTGGGCATAAATATGGTCTATCATCTAAGATGAGACACTCTGGGAAAATGATTGACCCGGATGTTGTGAACTCCAGAAATTATTGCATTATTTTATGTTTTGTCACTTGAAACAAATGAATACAAAACTTTGGGTGACTTCGACTATTAGATAGTTACAACTTGTATCTGCTAGCAATGGATAAAACCTAACTGCCCAAGACACATCCAATGGCTCAGAAAAAATATCAAGAATGATCCAAATCATTCATTAAATTCAACAAATGGTATAAGTGAAGGCATCCATTTAATCCAAAGGATTCCCAATTTTTGCACCCAAATGTTATTGAAATTTTGAGTGAGGGTTTTGCTAGTTTGAGAGGATTTTCTTTCTTTGTTTCTTAATCAGTTTTTTTGCATGGACTTCTGCAAATGCTTGATGAATCTTAACTATTGCAAGTCACCCTCTTAAGTGCGTCCAAATAAGTGAAAGGTGGATATCTATGAACCAATGGTCAAGTGAAGATATTGATTTTATTTCTCTGCATTTTTTCCACAAGTCCTTATCATTTCGTTGGTATTGATCACATGATGGATTTGCAGGAGCAAGATCAAACTTCTGGCCAATGATTTATTTATATTTGACTCCAATCGATTCTCCTTCTTACATGCATTTACCATCTTGATTTGTAGATCTATGTATTTGAATTATTGAAGAAATAATAAAAAAAATCTTTTGTTGGTCAAATCCCATTTCACTATTTCTTGTGCCATCTTGTTTTTTATTTCTATTATAATGCTCATATCTGATTTTTTTTTTTTTAAATGAGTCACGTAATTTCTTTGTACATCTGTGAGTTTATACATTTGTATATATTAAATTTTTGATGTTATATAATATCACTTTATTTTATTTATTTACACCAAATTTTGATTTTCTGTATATAATTTTTTTAGAATTTAATATTATATTTTTGTATATTTGTTTAGCATTTTATTTTATTTTTTCAAATAAAAGAAAATATAAAAAGATTAGGTTATGCAAAGATTGAACTAAAATTCACACTAATACCCTATCTATAATCTTGGAGATCTAACATGTAAAAAAAATTTCTAAAAGGGTGTGCACTATTTAGTTTATTTTGTGTAGAGAAATAAATTAATTGTATTTCTTGCATCCTATTTAGGATAGTTAGTTGTTCAGTTTATTTATTTATTTTTCTTTTTTCGTCAAAATTGTATAATGTAGGATTGTTCCTTGTAAGATGTAATTTCCTAGAAAAATATGAGAGGATTGAGTTGTGCCAGTCTTGGTGTGGATTTATTTCTCCTCGTGTGGCTTTAAACCTCAAGCAAGCACTCCCATTGCTTCTCTCTAGTCATGGAGAGGTTAAAATAGTTGATGTCGGAGTAGTTAAATTTCAAACATCAACAAGTTCATGCCATGATCTAGTGGGAAAACCACATGGAAACTCTCAAGTTAAAGGTGTATCCTCTAGTAACTAAGTGGGAGGATTTTAAAACTCCCATAAAGTCCCAATTATACCCTATTGCGTATATATATGAAAAGTGGATTCGATGGAATTATTGTAGGTAGAGAGAAGGTAATAGTGTACAATAGACAATATAATTCATAAATATGGAAATAATGTTGGGTATCTCTCCCAATAATTCACATGTACTCCTCAAGTATATGGGGGGTTTACAAAGCTATTTATCAAGTGAGGTGATGCTATTCAAATGTACAGTGATCAATGAGGCTTATGTATAGGCATAGTACCTAAAAAAATAGGAAAAAACAAAGGGAGTTAAAGTGGTTCAAAGCAGAAGGAATATTAGGAATATTCTGAGGGGAAAAATAAGTGGAAAGAGGGAAGGGACAATACGACAACAGCCATAGCACACTAGTGAAAATATTATAGGAACCACTACAACATTGATGGTCACACATAGGATAAGTGTTGGAAATTACATCTAGAGCTCAACCCAAAGCATCAAAATAAGAATAGGAAGAAAAATAATATTATTTCCACGTATTTGCGTAATTAAGTGGAAAGAAGCTCTAAAATGGATGAAAATATTGTGTGTACCTTGATGTATAAGGAGGTGATTCTAAATATCCTTCATCAATAAGAAGAGAAGGAGATGAAAAAACTATTCCATATAAATATACAAGTCAAGAAGAGAATATTGATGCTATATTTGACTTAGGTTCATTGGAAAACCTCATAGTAATGGATCTAGTCAACAAACTTGAATTGGAGGTTCATGACCATATTAACCAATATCTATTTGGATGGGTCAATAAGGAGGAAGATATATGTTGGCTCAATTTGGGCTGACCCAAGTTCGATCTACACTCTGCACCAACAAAACCCTTGATCACTGACCCTTTCAAAAACGATCCACAAGCAAATCACAGTCTCACTCGAAGTGACTATGGGAGGATGTAGAAGCAGGTTTCTATAGCCTTGAAGGACTAGTAGATGTGGCATTATTATGGTATCTTATTCTTAGCACTTATAAATCACTTTGCCACATTAGATTAATCATTTAAACATTCCATATAAAACCATAAACCATTACTGTGGCGAAGTAAAATGCAACTGTAATACTGCTATTCTTCAACAAATAATAAGTAAATATACACATCATTCACACAAGAACACCAAATTATCCACAAGAACTATTTCTTAACATAATTAATCTTTGAGCAACAACCAATTTTGGCCTGCGCACTAAGCTACAGACTGTCTTCGCACCCAGTTGCGGACTCTTCTCCAGGCCTCTATGCACTAAGTTGCAGAGCCTCTCCTTCACTACCAAATTACAGATCACAATAATTCACCCATAACTATCTAATTCATTTGATTTTTTCTCATTCTCTTCTTATTATTTTACCCTATATATACTATTACATTGTAGGATTACATCGTCCAAATACCATGGACTCCCTAAAACAATCAATTATGGTCCCAAAACCATTAATCCTTTACAAAATGACACAGTTTTACAAAAATGAGGGGCTTAGACCACCCCGAAGCCCTTACAAAACCACGTGGTATATTTAATTTCTTAAATTGTGCTCTATTGCAAAATCCACTGCGCGCTTTGCCCCACAAGATGCATAGTTTTTGCCGAAATCTAGACCAATTTGGGTTGCGCCCAACAAGCCCCCAACACTCACATGTGACTAGTCCCAAGTCACTCAGTTGATTTGGCTCTGGTATTTGCTACAATTTTGTTGTAGGTGTTGTTGAACTATTGTAGAATGTATGTGACCTGCTTCTCTTCCCTACGCACTTCCTCCAACAGTTCTTTTGTCACTAGTCTCGTAGCCTTATGCATCACTGCCTGCTCTTTCTTTTGAAGCTCTTGAAGCTTCTCACCCACTTCTTGGGACAATTGGAGAGCCTAATCTTGCCATGGATGAGTTCTCTCTGCCAGAGTCTTCTCTTCCTTCCTCAACTCCTCTAACTTCTTCTGGAGGGAATTTCCATCATTGACCTTAGTGAGCTTCTCTGAGATTGGTGAGGTTCTCACAGTTTCTCGAATCTCCTCCAACTATTTTTTCTTCTGTTGAATATCCTTGTGTAATCTATACACATTTGGATCGTCCTACAGCGAAGTCCAAATCTGTAAGTGCTCATCGAATACTTCCCACAATCTGCCACTACTGTGGAGATGATGGCCACTGCAGCCTTCAGGTAAGCCTCCCTCTGCGCTCACACTTCCTCTGGTGTGGTTGGTTGTAGCTTCATCTGTAGCTTGTTTATCTTCATCTCATATGTACATTTCACATCCAAAATATTATACTTGTATCATTTTACTGCAAGTCCGAGCTTTATGACCTTGTCCTCCTTTGATTCCTCTTCTCAGAAATCAATTTTCGGAACCTCGTGGCATGTTTCTTTGACTACCTCCTTCAGCTTTTGTTGTTGTTGTACTTCCCGATCCTTCTCCTAGAGCACTTGGTCAAGCTTTTGTTTCAATGAAGCTCGGTCTTTCTCTACCTGAATTTTTAACTATTGTAATCTCTGAAGTGGCATAGTTGCAATCTTCATCTTCATGTGCCTCCATTATTTGGACTATTTTTGTACCTCGGCAGAGTCAAACTATAGGGATCTAAAAGGTATCAGCGTTATCTATTCCCTAGTGTAGGCTCTACTGGTTTTTCCTCTCCAAGATTCTCCTCTGCCTGCACTGGTTGTCTGACCGCCTGTGCCAAGATCTTCAGTTTTGCAATGTGATTTGTGACACTTGTTAGAAGTGTGGTATGAAGATCCTCTATCTTGTTCCATGATTATGTTATTGCTTCCTGAATTATTTACCCAATCTGGTCCATGTCCTCATTAGTGAGGACCAATGGCGTTATGTCCCTTGTCTTGTTTGCCTTCTATATCTTTTTTCTTGTTTTGGTAGCTTCGATGTGTTCCTTCCTATTATTTTTGATAGATGGGTCTCTCTCTGTCTTTTTGGACTCTTTGTTTTACTCATCACCTCCAAGAGTATCCTAGAGACCCTCGTCATGTTTCTCTTGTTGTTATGACTCTTGCCCATCCTTGTCCTTCCTACTTTTTCCCCGTGTTGTGTCGTGTCCTTCTCTGTCGAAGTATCCTTCGCCCGTGTCTTCAACGCAATGATTCACTCCATAGTCCACTGCTTTATTTGTGGTAGGAGATCATCCTATGTCACTAAATATGGCAATGAATTCCATGTCTTCCTTATGTCCTTGTGAAGGCATATGTAAATTTTGTGGAAGTCAGCCTTAAAATTCATGAAAGAGTTATATTGGTCGTATAGGCTCGGTGAAAGGCGAGGGTGTTGGTTCACCAACATGTGTAAGTCCATATGGTATAAAACGAAAAATATTATGTTATCATGTGCTCGCACCGAGTCAGTGGTATACCACAGCGAGGCATATCGTGTGGCTTAAAAAACTTTCGGGGATAGTAGAGGGAACTACGACCCTTCTGGCTCTATCCATGCAAGCATTGTAATGATAAAAAATAACCATTCATAGTGAAATAGAGTACCTTTCTCCTGAACCTCGCAATAGTCATCCATAAAATCTTGGCATAGATATGTGGCCTAGTTTTTACTAAACCCCATTAGCACACCGCACAGCTAATGAAACCACTGGTGTAGGGACTTCATTACCTAGACACTTCATCATGACTTTTCCAACCAATATATGTGTTGTGAAGTGAAATTTCTTCTCATTGATTGAGTTTATATCATAACATTGCTTCCTTTTCTTTAGTCGAAAGTTCTCCTTCACGTTGTCTGCTATGGCTCTATTCTGATCTTTTCCAAAAAAATCCTTTGCAGGGTTCAGCCCTTGATAAGGCAGTCTTGTGATTCTCCATATGAAAATTTGGTCAATAGGGATCCTCTTTGATCAGGTGATCATGTCCTAAGTTGAAAAAATTCTCAAAAATGGAATTGATCAAAATTGGTTGAAACTTAAACGATTGGACAGGCCTTGTCGTTGTGATTTTGGCACCATGAACGACACTCAAATTCGATTTCGCATGTGAAAGTTTTGCATGTTTGAAGTTTTCAGTAACCTTCAAAAATCTAGTTTGACCAGGGTTGACTTTGACTTTGGAAAATATTAAAAAAAATATTCCTTGGAATATTCCAAGAATATTCCCCAAAATATTCCATGGAATATTCCATCTGGATGAATCAGAAATCAACATGTGGCACATTTTGATTAGTTCATTGGTTGACTGTGTAATATTTCAGCCAATCAGCAGGTGCCACGTGTCAAGTCCGCAGGCCGCCATGTGACCCCAGGCTGTGGAAAGAATGGTGTATGGAAATTTTTTATTAATGCCCAACGGATTTGAACCCGCGACCTTGTGCACACAAACCAAGTGGCCCGACCAACTCTCCTATTCAATGGTTCTTAAGAGAAATGGAATGCACGTGATATTTAAAGTTTGAAGTTTAAAATGTTGGCGGCTATTATAGCATCATTTTTCACCCTCATGTGATTCATGATTGTCTCTTTGGCCTTGGGCACCCATTCCCACAGACTTGAACAAAATTCATAAAAAACAGTGTCAAAAATCCCATACGCGGGTATGCCCAGACTTTTCCGCGTGTATACGCGAGTCCATACACACTTTTCCGCGTATGCCATTAAAATCATTAAAAAATATATAAAAATTCCCTATTTTTGGGTTGGGTTGATGGTTACTCCAGTAGTTCAACCACCTCAGCACATGGCCAACTGTTTCCAACTGATTGAAACCACTTTGAGGGAGTATAAAAGCCCCACATGTGCATGGCCTAAGGGAGAGAGAAATTTATAGACATTATACTCTGTTGGAATCCCAATTCAAGTCTTATTTCCCGTGCCTCCTGCACTTTCCTAGATTTTTACAGGAAACCCTTGTTTCCTGGAGATGTTCATCAGTTTATATGTCATCTCGTGTGCACAAGTCTTGAAAGTATCCTAGCGAGGCAAGGGCGGGATGGATCCGGACGACAGTCTGTTCGAAGATCGTGGAAGGATTCAAGTGATCTCTCCACTTTTTACTACTGTACATGCTGTTCGTAATGAAGAAGAACCATCTTGTTCCTGAATTCACGTGTTAATATCTGCTTGCATATGTGAAAAGATTATTATTTAAGCATTTATTATTGTTTATATGATGTTTCACATGGATTTCACTGACATTTAGGATAGATATATGATGTACAACTAGATTTCCGTGCACGTTTCTTCTTGGTTTTCAGGTTGAGGAGGAAGAAGGTTGCTGGGGGTTTGAACCCCAAGGGATCTACATCAAACGTAGGATTACGAGTGAGTTCTACTATCGATGTTATCTAGTTTTTAGCATACAAGTGTGGTTGTGTGAGTCCTTCTTGAGTAGGATGTCCTGATCTGTGGAGGTTTTGACCCAACAAACCTCTAAGGAGTTATTTCCCGAAACAAAACTGGCGACTCCACTGGGGATCGCATTCTTGTGATTCCCCTGTTGGGTGGTTTCAGCTGTTTGAAAGGTTTCCAATAGTTTTAAATATTATTTCCAGTCCAGATAACTTTTTCTCAGTCATACTGAAGACCTGGTTCTTTATCCAGGCTTAATATTTTTTATTTTTCATTATTTACCTTTATATACGTGAGTTTTTCTATACACAGTCGCGTATACATGCAGTTTTTGTTAAAGGAAGTCGCGTATACACGGGTTTCCTTTGACACAGGCGCGTATGCACGCTTGTTGAAAAGCTGATAAGTAGCGTATGCCTGGGAAAATTTTGAAATTTTTGATTTCTTGACTTTTTAGTCTTGTTTGCCTGTGGAGACCTGTTCCTGCAGTATCTTTATAGTCTCTGGATTGTGTTGATAGTGGTTATTGGTCTTTTTCTCTCTTGATTGGTTGAAGACTAGTTTATTAGGCAAATCTTGTTTTTTAGTGCTTGCATTTCTGGTTCGAGTACCAAGATCTCTTTTTGGGGATTCTTGGTTGTTCTGCTTCATTAGAATAGAGAGCTTCTGCTCATATACTCTTTCCTAGCTTTGTGTCTTGCTTTGCGCTTCGATTTTTGCCTATTTTTTGGTTGGTTTTCTTGAGTTCATTTGACTAGGTCTTGTTGCAATTTTTGAAGAAGTCGTTCTTGGTTCTTTGAAGTTTGTGATTGCTGCAAGGTTGTACTATTCTTATGGGCTGAGTTACTGAGTTTCTTGTCTTCTTTTGCTCATATAAATCTTGCTACTAAGTGGCACTATAAGATTTGGAGCATTTTGGAAGTTTTTCTTGAAATTCAGAGTTGTTTGGCTTGGTAATTGGATAGTTTTCTTGGTCTCTTAGAGCTCTTCTTTTTAATAAAATTCAAAAGCTCAAAAAACATTTTGTTTTGTCATTTGCTTTTGTTTTGCATTTTTGTTTTCCTTTCGTTACATATTTTGAAGCTTTGTTGAGATTTATTGCCTTTGTTTTTTGACTTGATTTGGGAAGGGAATTGTCATTGGTTTCTTCCTCTTGTGTCAAGCATATTTTGGTGTCTTTATACTGAGAGTTTCTGATTTTGGGAACTAGTTTAGCGGACAACCGAAAAGTGATAAAACTGAAGGATTCTTGGGAAAGTTCTCTTTGCCTTGTTAGATTTTTCATCTTAGAATTTGCATGCTCTTAGTTATTTGCATTAGGTGCACTTAAGGATTTATAGTCTTTTTCATAGATTTTGCGAGTGTGAGTTTGATATTTTAAAAGAAAAATTTTAGTCTCGTAGAACCCGTGTAGAAATTTCTTTTCATCGAAAGGCAATTACTGCATTTGCATGTAGTTTGGTTTTCATTAATTTCTTTTATGCGTCTTAAAACACCACAAGTTTCATTTCCATATCCCATTGACATAATATAACAGCCAATTAAAATAAGCACTATAATTTAAAAACAACTAGCAAGTTTTTATTAAGTGTCACACACCAACTAGCTAGGTTGTAGGACCTTGGATTAGGTGAGTGGAGAGTTAACTCTCCAAGGCCGCTCAAACTAAAACATAGAAGTTTATTAATTGAGCGAAATCCAACTTCGTTAGGTGGACCAGGAAAGCTCTCCTCCAGAGAATCAAGCGCGAGGGGAAGTGAAGGCCGAGAAGAGAGATACCCCCTCTCTGATTTGCTGGATTTTGCCTCAAGACCGTTCCGCCCAGTTTCTGACACGGATTGGTGCCCATATTTTCCATTCCTAGGTTCCACACAGGTGACTGCGGGGGGGAATACCCGTGGTACCTGAGGCATACATCGTATCACTTCCAGCAGTACTTCTGGGGGGTGCCCTTGCGAAGCTTGGGTACTTGTGCCGGCAAAGGTTGTTGTTAGGAGGTCGGCATAATTATTTCTGTTACCTTCGCTAGTAGGCCTAGGCCGTAATTACCCAGGACTACTTTCGGGAGGTCCTATTTTTCGCTTTCCCATATTTTGGTGTCTAGTCCTAATCACCCGGAGCGGAAATACCTGAAGGCTGCTTGCTTGGCTATATCTTAGGGATTTTTGTAGTGAGTTCTCTTTGCTCCTAGCTTGCTTAGCTTTATACTTTTTTGAGTCTAATTAAAATTTGTTAAAGTGGCTGATCAAGCACCTCGTTGATCGAGGAGAATCCGGGGGTTATCTCCCGAGAGTACAGAGCCTTCTTCAAGAAGGCGTAGGAGTAACATAGCAGGTGAATATCACCCTGTGGCGTCTGACGTAGTGGAGAGAGATCATCCACAAGGGATTGAAGGTTTCGTAGTTGGTTCTGGTGTTGGTTCCGAGAGGAGCACTCTGCTCACCTCGAGAGTCTTATTTCCTGGAGAGTTAGGAATAGAAGTAGAGGAAGTACCTGAGTCTCCTCAGTCACTTCCATCTCCTCTTCCTCCTGATTATCCGTTTTTTGTTGAGTACATCGGACCTGAGTCTGCAAGACCAGAAGATCCTCCATTTTATTCATACCTTTCGATGGCCATGACTGGGAACGCGGCTTCTGCTATGAGTGTTGTAGGCATTCAGACTCCTGCTTTAGTTGAAGGAGGAGGCACTATTGCTATATCTTCGATTGCTTCTAGTACTGTTGTGTTTGGCTCTGGTTTCACCCAAGCACATGCTTCTCAATCTGGTCCCTTTTGTTTTTAAATGCCCACTAGTGGGATTCCTTCTTTTTCCTTTTCCGCTGCTGCAGCTACATCTACACCCATGTCTTCCATGGCTAGTGGGTCAGCTTCTTTTCAGGGGTTCCCCTTCGGAACTGAGCATATTCCTAGTTCAAATCCTTATTTAGGGTCTTTTCCTTTTACTTCTCAGACTCAGAGTTTTAACCCTTGGTTTGGAGGTCAGAGTTCAACTACTTTTACAGGTTGGAACCCTGTATTCACAACAGTGAGGGCAGGGAATCAGTTTTACGCTGGTCACCAAGGGAATGTTTCTTTACCTTCATCGAGTGCTTATCAGACTTTTTCCCCTCTTTCTAATGCTTGGAACCCCTATCAGGGGCTTTCCTCTTCATTCATTACTTCGGGGGGGTGGGGGGAACTGGTCCGGTGTTTGGTAACTCTACATTGGGAGGGGGTCCTTCTCCAAATGTTGGGTCATTTGGCCCAAAATTTTCTACGAGTTCTTTTTGGCAACCTGGTGCCTCATCAAATCCAGGGTATTCTTTTCAGAATGTAGGGAGTTCATCCCATCAAGGATGGAATCCTCAGGCTCCACCTCGTTTACCTTTTCTGGCAATGTTAAACTTTCCAGATCTGTCGAAATTGACAAATGATCCGATCCGATATAGTCCAGGGTGGCCTCCAGTTCCCACCAAACTACCTTCAGACATTCCAAAGTTTGAAGGAAAGAATGGAGAGGACCCGACTAACCATATCACCGCCTTCCATTTATGGTGTTCTTCTAACTCCCTGATCGACGACTCGATTAGGTTGAGATTGTTTCAACGCACCTTAACTGGAAACGCAGCCAAGTGGTATATTGAGTTAAATAGGGGTATTTTTGATACGTTTGGAGATCTGGCTACAACATTTCTAAATCATTTCCAGTTGCCTATCCGTTATGATGTCGGGACTGAACTCCTAGCTAATTTTAAACAGGACGATGCAACCCACATTTTTGATCATATTCAGGAATGGCAGAGAAGGAAGAGGCTTATTAAAGCTCATATTCCAGGAGAATTCCTTTTGGAATGGTTTCTGAAATCTCTGCAGTCAGATATTTCTAAGGATGTATCCCTGTCCGAGGTATTTTCCGAGGAGCAAGCCATTTTTAGGGCCCAACAGCTTGAATTGATATATTCTTAGTCTAGGGTCCTTCATAAATATTTGTCTAATTCTCCTCACTCCAAATTGGACTTATCCAAGACTAAACCCGATCCTCATGGTGATGGACTTATTGGGTCGATCAATAGTGGTGCAGCTAACCTACTTAATCAATTGCAGCATTTGTCTTTACAATCTGCTCCGTCTGGTCAGGATGTGCCTGTTGAATCATCGCCTTCTCAATCTTCGCCGGTAAATGCCGTTCAGACTTCTAACCCTAAAGAAAATCAACAATCCAAAGGGAAGAAGAAGGGACGTAATAAGAAAAAGGGCAAGAATGGGAAGGGTAATGCAAAATCCAACGAGCATGTTGGTGAGGGTCCAAAGGACAAAAAGAAAGTGAAGTTTCCATGCAAGTTATGTACTGGAGAACATCTTACTCACCTTTTCCCTAAAATTCAGGATGCGCAGCGCTTGTTAGCTCAGCAGGGTTCTTCCAGTTCCCAGGCTGTGTTGACAAACCCTTTTTCCCAAGGGCAACAGCTAGTTGTTGGCATGAATCAAAATACTGGGGCTTCCTCTGGGGGCACCCAGGAAGGGGAAATTCCATCAAACATATACATGATGAGTGCTCACGTGGATGTCACCACGAGATCCCGTGATTATGGTGAAGATGAGTCTTCGAAAGCCAAGGGTGCTCCCGATGCTACTGAGTCGCTTCACCTCACGAAGCCTACTGTTGAGCCTATACCTTGGATGCCCAAAGCATCTACTAAGCGTACGACGATTAATCCAAATGCTAGGGTTGCCCATAACTACTCTCTTGTGGAAGATCTGGCACAGAGTCCTTGTGCCATGTCAGCTCTTGAGGTGCTCCAGTCTTGTCCGGCTCAGCGCAGTGCTCTGCTCACTGCTATTAGGGATGTCGATCCAAAGAACTCTCTTATGATTACATTCAATATGACTAATTTTAAAAAGAGACTCCCCCATCATATGGATTTTCATATTAAATCATCGTACCAGAAATGCAATATTTTCCGGACGGTCGTTGATGAGGGTGCTTCCACATGTGTGATGTCTCTCACATGTTGGAAGGGAATTGGATCTCCCACAGCTGTTCCATCTGATACTCTTATGACTACGTTTGATGGTCATTCTCACAGACCGCATGGCATTGTCCCATCTTTGCCCATCTGTGTTGGGGGCAAAACTGTAAATATAGAGGTTGAGATAGTTGATGCAAGCTTGGACTACAACCTTCTGTTGGGGAGAAACTAGATTTATGAAATGGATGCCATTGCATCTTCATTATTTCAGATTATTTGTTTCCCTCACGAAGGGAGTATTGTTACAGTGGATCAACTGGACTGTCCTCTTGTAGACCCGAATGCATCTGCTGACTCAACTATTCCAAAGTTGGATAATGCCAAGTCGCCTGTTGAGAATTTAGGGGTTGGAATGTATTCTTCGTTGATGGGTACTTTTGATATTCCACCTCCTACTGTTCATATAAATGCAATTTCATCCTCCCGGGCTCCTCTTTGAAGAGAGTTCTTCAGAACGCATTATTTTTCGGACCCTTGGACCTTACCTTCCCCTACAGCCACATTAGCAGAAGGTCAAGTGGGTGGAATGGCATTTCCGATGTCTGCAACTGAGATTGCTTATCAATCTATTGTTGACTCTGCAGAGTCCATTCCAGCTCCTCTTTCTTCGGAGGAATTGGATGGCGATGTGGCTCCGGCTTGGATACTTAGTTCTTCTTCTGCCCAGGATTGCCTTGATACCACTCTTCCATCTGAAGAGGCCATCCTGGAAGCTATGACTGGTATAGATAGACCGTGGGATGATTTTCATCATCGATCTTACTTTTTACCTGATTTGAGCGAATTTGAATCAAGTTTTCCAAGTCCTGTGTCTCCTGGTCCTGTTCGCCCACTCCTGAACCCTTTAGCACAAACACAGGTACATGCTGAAGGGAACATGGCTGTGATTTCTCCAACTATCCCGGCGAACATTTCCAGGGATCCCAATGTCATAGAGAATGTCTTCATCGGAGCTTAATGTTCCCTTGAAGAGATTCAGATTTATACCGATCTCTTTAAAGAATATAGGGATGTGTTCGCTTGGTCTTATGAGGAAAAGCCTGGTATAGATCCATCTATTGTCCAACATGAGATCAAGACTTACGAAAATGCTAAGCCTGTGAGGCAAAAAAAATTTCTGGTCAATCCTAGGAAGGCTGCAGCTATCAAAGCCGAGGTAGAGAAGCTGCTCAAGGCGGGATTCATTTTCCCTGTTCCTTTGACTGAATGGGTTTCAAACCCTGTTCCCGTAGATAAAAAACAAGGAACAATTCGAGTTTGCGTTGATTTCAGAGACCTTAATAAAGCATGTCCTAAAGATAATTACCCCACACCATTTATAGATCAGATCATTGATGAGTGTGCCTGTAATGAGATTTTCTCCTTCATGGACGGTTTCTCCGGATATAATCAGATTACTATCCGTCCTGAAGATCAGCATAAGACTGCCTTTATTTGTCCCTGGGGTACGTTTGCTTACAAGAAGATGCCTTTTGGTGTTAAAAATACTGGGGCTACGTTTCAGCGGGCCATGTCATATGCCTTCCACGACATCAAACAGATCATCGAGGCATATTTGGATGATTTAGCTGCTCATTCTCGAAAGAGAATGGATCATCCTGCTCACCTCCGTCAAGTGTTTGAACGATGTCGTTTCTACAAGATTAGGTTGAATCCGAACAAGTGTGTTTTCGCGGTCACATCCGGTCAGTTATTGGGATTCATTGTGTCTAGGGAAGGGATTAGGGTAGATCCCTTCAAGGTTGAGGCAATACTTCAATTGCCTCCCCTTTCCTCTATTCGCCAACTTCAAAGTCTACAAGGAAAGGCTAATTTTCTTTGGATATTTATCGTAAATTATGCTGAAGTTACCAAAGGATTTATGAGATTGTTGAAGAAGGGAGTTCCATTTTTTTGGGATGACTTTGCTCAGCGCTCATTCGATGCTTTGAAAAAAGCATTGACCTCTGATCCTTTATTGAGTCCACCTGATTATAGCAGGGATTTCCTTTTGTATCTTGCAGTAGCAGAATCTACCATTGGTATGGTTCTGGTTCAGGAAGATGATGCTCTTGTAGAGCATGTTATATACTATCTTAGTCGAGGCTTGGTAGGACCGGAACTCCGGTATACTCTGATAGAAAAGCTGGCTTTAGCAGCTGTTCATGCTGTGCAGCGACTCAGACATTACATTCTTCTACGAAAAACTTATGTTTTAGCAGCAGCCAATCCATTTCAATTTGTTCTCAGTAGGCGAGTGATTGGGGGCAAATACAATAGATGGATTGTGATTTTGCCGGAATTTGATCTTGATTTTATGTCTACCAAGTCCAAGAAATCATTAGTTTTCGCGGAATTGATTTTTGAGTTGCCCTGTGGAGAAGAGATAGTCTATGATGAATCCTTCCCGGATGAACATTTATTCCTCATCTCTCCACAGGATCCTTGGTATGGAGATATCATTGTGTATCTTCAGACTACGAAGTTTCCCTCTACTTTTTCGAAAGATGAGCGCCGTAAGTTGCGTCACTTGGCTAAGAATTACTTGATTATTGGTGATGCTTTATACCATCGAGGGGTTGATTCAATCCTGAGACGTTGCTTAACTCTCGAAGAAGCTGAGGATGTGCTGAATGATTTCCATAGTGGAGCTTGTGGTGGTGATTTATCTAGGCTTGCTACAGCCCAAAAAATCTTGTGTGCTGGGTACTTTTGGCCTTCGATTTTCAAAGATTGTGTGGAGTCGGTTAAAAAGTGTCATCCGTGTCAAGTTTATACTCGAAAAATGCGCGCTCATCCAGCTCCGCTTTTTCCAGTCATTACTGTCGGTCCCTTTACAAAGTGGGGTATTGATTATACTACTTGTAAACTCCTTTGGTGCTAAAGGTCACAAGCATTGCAGCAGACTACTTTACTTAAGTGGGTCGGTGTTACAGCCTACTTTTTGGGAATGATGGTGAGACCGTGTCCTTTTCAACCAAAAGCAGGTCGTTCTGCTTGGTATTCCTAGAGGAGATTGTCACAGATCATGGGAGCTATTTAATAGCATGATGGTCGTAGTTGGCTCTAGAATTAGTTTGACATTCACATTCCGTATTATCCTCAATCCAATGGGCAAGTGGAAGCCGTGAAGAAATCCTTAAAGACAATTCTTCAAAGGACAATCAATAAAGCTAGATCCACCTGGCATATCATGCTATATCCTGCACTTTGGGTATGCAGGACGTCAGTGAAAACTGCAACTGGATTTACTCCGTTTCAGCTAGTTTACGAGTTGGAATCCGTATTTCCCATTGAATTTGAGATTCCTTCTCTTAATTTAGCTGTTGAACTTCTTCCTGACACTTCTAGTCTTGAAAAACGTCTCCTTCATCTGGAGCATCTCGATGAGCAGCGTCGGGATGCCGCCACGATGAATGAAGCGCATAAAAACCGAGTCAAAGTTCAGTACGATACAACGGTCAAACCTAGGGTTTTTTCGGAGGGTGACCTTGTTTTGGTCTATGCCCAAGAAAAAGATGCCCTGGGGGTAGGAAAATTTAAGTCTATGTGGTATGGCCCCTTTATCGTTAAAATATTCCTTAAAAAATGAGCATATACCTTGGTTGATTTTGAAGGAAACAAGTTGTCGGAGCCCACAAATGGGCTCTATTTGAAAAAGTATTATGCCTAGGCTTCGGCCTGACATTTTTCTTTTGTATATATGTTTTGCTTGTAAGCATATCCTGTTTTTCAATCTTTTTTGATGGGATAAGGATTTTTTGATCTCATGTAAGGTGTCGTGGTTTCGATGTCATGAGTCATTATGGTTTCGCCGATGGTGCTAGTAGACACACTCGGAATTTGGCTTCCGCGGCTTGGGTGCTTCATCATCCATCTGGTCAGCTGTTAGTATGAAGAGGAGTCTGCATTGGTCCCCATGGAATAATATAGCACGATAATCGTTAGTTTATTTATTCACTTATGAAATATCTTTGGGTGTTGATTCGTTGGTAGTTTTCTTGGACCCCAGCTGGTGGTGTTGCAGTTGAACAAGACTTATCGGGTTCGAGATCCATTTTTACTCCGGTTGTTCTTGAGGGTACGTTCATTACAAAGATCATTTCAATTTTTAACTTTCATTCATATTCCTTGAGCTGAAAATTGGATGGCAGACTCATTAGCTAATCAAGCAATTGATTTGCATATTAATCATTCCATACAATAAAATTTAATCATAAAAAACATCATACAATTTTATACATTTGTCACATCACATCAAACATCGTTGTATATATATTATTAGAGTGTTCAAAAACTATACAAAATTTGGATCCATAAGTCATACAAAAAATTGGGCTTATGCTCGATCATATTCAGTCTCAAAAAATATACAATCATCTGGTAAATCATATCTATCTACTGTTGTGGTCCCTGCCCAGAAGTTGTGTTCCTATAGAACACGATCGCGGTGGCAACTTGGCGGAATAATCGTACCCAGTCACGGGGTACTCCTACCACCCGTCTCTAGATGGCCTCAGGAAGATCTTCCACTGTAGCCATAGGTACTTGGCGGGTTAACCCCTCCAAGTTCCTCTGTACAACTTGGAGGGTCCTATCTAGATCTACTGTATCCGCCTCGCCTCTGCGGTGCTTATGTCATGGGTAACCCTCAGGTCGGACTGGTCCAATATCTCTACCATGATCATTATAAAATTTGTAAGTCATTTTGAATCCAAACAAAAACATGTTTTATTTTTTCATAAATATTGAAAAAATCCAAAAAATCATATAAGCTAAAAAATTGCAATCTTACCGACTGTGCCCCATGCTGCGCCAGGTGGAATGACGAGGTCTGGATCGCCAGGGAAATCCATCCCGGCATAGGGATAGTCTTCCACAACGATGATTTGTTCTCCCCACCATTGGAAAAAATCATCATCCCAAGTGGTTCGGGGAACTTCACTTCCCCCCAGTCTCTTCATCAAGTCAGCCCATCGGGCAATTCTTGGGTCCCTTGGACTGCTGATAGAAGAGATCACTTTGGGTCTCAGCCCAAGAATCTTCTTGAAGAAGAATTTCATCAAGATAGTACCATATCCGAAATGTTTTGTCTTTTCTTTTCGGATGGAAGTCAATTGTTGCTTCATGTTCATTAATAGAGCTGTGCACCAATCATATAAATGAGTTAAGCATTCCACAACTATACTCATTTCAGTCCTGGATGCCTGGTGTAGGGAAGCAGAACCTACTACCCTGCCAATGGTAAAAAGGAGGATTTTCATGTGCAAGTCTCTTAAATCTTTGATAGCAATTTGAGTCCCAACTTTCTTGGAACCCTCTACGCAGTAGACGTGGACATAATCTTCCACGGTGAGCCCTCCCAAAGGTTTTCCATTTAAGTCTACTGGCTCCCCCCTCCGGGAGAGTCCAATAATAAAATAGATATCTTCCACTTCAATACGTATGGGCATTTGATCTATTATGAAAAAATCTTCTTCCGGTTCCCAATAATTCACAAGAATTTCGAGCAACCGGACATTACTCTTCATATTTGGCATTTTGAAAAATTTGAGCAATCCACAATTTTGGAGAATATTGAGTGATACTTGGTCCTGCATTACGTCATTGTCAATGACACTGTGTTCACGTTCTCTCCAATATATAGTCATCCTGCAAAAATTCAATAATTTTTCCTTTAGAATCGCGTTTTTTCATTTTGGGTTGCGCATACGCGACTTTCTTTATACACAGTCGCGTATATACGCGGATTGGTCATTATAAACCCGCATATGTGCAAACTCGTGATTTAAAATAAATAATTCTACGGTGAAAATTCATAATTTTTAACTTATGAATGGAAAAAATGAATAACAAGGATGGATTAAGAGCTTACCTGACAAATTCGTTGAAGTTTGATGGTCGATTGCTCCTGTTTTGACGAAAGAGGCTTTTTCTCCAGAGCACTTTTTCCCAAATCAGCAATGTAACAATGAACCAAATATGAGGTAACTTGTGTATTTATGCCCAAAATTGAAATTTTTTTGCAAAAATTTGTTATGCTTATTTTTTCAATCTATCTTAAGCTGCACAACCTGGATGCTTGGAAGTGCCCAGATTGGTATATTTTCAGGTACATTTTGACGAAGTTGAGATTTTTCCTGGTTTTTTATCCATGACTGCTGACCCGTCATGGCAGGTATTTGATCTTCACTGGCATATAGGTTAGGGAATTCACTTTCCGTTGCATTTTGCATACTAGCCTCCATTCTGATCACTTGCCATAAGGTCAATCCCATCAATTCATGAGGATTACACCCATTTCACTCACCGATTATTTAATCATGACTTGGTGGTAGAGCCTTCCTTTACATGGGCTTCCTAGTTAGTTCCTCACTAGCATTTTTTGCCCATGCTGCGTTTTATGTAGGCTCGGGAGTCCTCGTTAGTCTCGCCATGACTTATGTGTTGAAGCTTCATTCTTCTCCTTCCTCACTATCATTTTTCTGGCTATTACCCTAGAGGCTCCCCGATGTTGTTGAGTTGTATTATTGCATTGCATATTGGCTACTTGTTTATCCTAAGGGCAAACCCCTAAGGGCGAGCCCCCTACATATGACGTGACCTCAGGCCGAGAACTGTGGCCTTACAAATTTGTGGCTTATGTGGCCGACATCTTGGCAGTTAACGTGGGTCATGTGGCCACGTTCTTCAAAGTTATTTAATGCCATGGTTCAGATTAATGTTGTGGTTTGGTCGGCGTGTCAAGCGGACCATCCGCATGTGACCGCCACCAAATGACAATTAATGCCACATTTAACTGTCTACCCAGCTTGGCAACAGTTCCACTAAATTTGGAATTTGTGTCATTTTTAGCGGAATTAACTGCAGTTAGCCCACATTTAGTGGGGTTTTCACTTGACATGGGGCATAATCTTGTTTTCATCATAAATTCTCTAATATTGGACCAATTTGGATGAAATTTTGGTCAATTTTGGGTATTCTGAGCCTTAGGGAGCCATTGGGACAGGTTGCAGAGCCAACATAGGTGTTTTTCAGCCATTTTGCTTCATGGAAGCTTGGAGATCCATCAAGGCCATGAGGGAAATGGAGCTGCATTGGGCTATACTTCACTGTTTGAGGTGAAATAAAAGTCATTCTTAGCTTATTTCTGCCTTCTGAATTCATTTTCACTGTTGGTTTTGCCTGTTTAGGCCTTTTTCTCACTGTAAAACCAATTTGAGCATCATGATATAGCAAGGACATGCCCATTGGAAGCCTTAGACCCGACAAATGTAGCCTAGGAGGGGTGAACTGCCTCCTCATGTTGTTGTGTTGTTATGGTGAATTTATTCTACTATGTATTTCTGATTCAATATGTTAAAAAATAATTTTAATTAACATTCCCTCACACATAAACTCAAAAATAGTTACCAAAAACACTTTGTTTAATTTGCAAGACATGACAAACACTTTGCACACTTAATTAAATGGAAATGAATACTTTTCACAGCAATAAAAATACTTTCATTTTCATATCAGATGGTATCAGAGCTCAAGATTTTATTATTAAGAGCTAGAGTTTTACTCTGCATTTGTTTTGTGCAAAGATATAGTTGATTGTTTGCAAGTTTTGATGCTTACTAGGCTTAAACTCAAGAGAGGTGAAGGACACTTGTTTAGTGCACAAAGTAATCCACAACCAAGAAGGGCCAGATAGTCACCTCCAAGAGCCATAGAAGTAGCTTCAAGCATGTCTTCAAGAGAGGGAGAAACTCCTAAAGATATGGATCCCAAAGAAGAGGAACGGGTGTTCCGAAAGGCTTTCTTGGATATGACGGAGATGGTGAGGATACTCTACCAAGAAAGGAATGATAGGCTTGTTGGAGAAGGGTCTAAAAACCGGAAAGAAGGAGAGGGTTCTTTAGGAGGAAAGAAAAGTGATGACAAGTCAAAGAAAGGATACGAAGGAAATGGTGATCCACCATCCCCATCTTCATCCTCTTCCTCTACATCGTCATCCTCAACTTCGGTGAAATAATCTCACAAGTCTAAAACCACTGGTCAAATTCCATTTTTAAAGCTTGATGTTAAATTTGAGTTGTCTATGTTTAACGGTGAAGTCAATGTAGAGAAACTTGACAATTGGATAAGACAGTTGGAAGTTTACTTGAGGATACAAAACCTTCATGAAGACGATACCAAGATTCAGTTAGCCTCTTTAAGAATGGAAGGAGCAACATTGGTATGGTGGGAATCCAAGACCAAGGATGAAATTAAAAAAACATGGTAAGATCACTTTATCATGGGCTGAATTTATTTCCGCAATTAAGCAAAAATTTTATCCATTAGCTCATTTACAAAAGGCTATCATGAATTGGCAAAGTTTTAGACAACTTAAGGGACGAAGTATTCAAGATTACACTCAAGAGTTTAGAAGAAGGGATTTAATACTTGGAATTGATTTTCATAGTCCAGATACCTTGCTGAAATATATAGGTGGTTTACACACTTATCTTATACATACTATCCTTATGTTCAATCCTACTAGTCTAAACGAAGTTTGTGTGCAAGCTAAGCATTTAGAGGCTAGAGGTAAACAATATTTTGATGGGAATATGGATAGTGAATTCAAAGGCAAAGGGAGGAAAAGAAATTGAAACTCTAAGAAATAAAAAGGAAAGTTCTTTTGTAAAAATTGTTCCAAAACAAGCCACGATGAAGACCATTGTTGGAAGCTTCATCCGGAGCTGAAACCAGAGAAATTTAAAAACAAAGATAAGGCCAAAGAAAAGGCAAAAACTGTTGTAACTGTTGAACAAGACTTAGGGTCTGAATCAGGTGATGAAACTAAAAGCATAGCCATGGTACTAAGGAAAATAAAGGGAAAAGAGATTGTTAAGGAAAAAAATCCCAATTCTAGCACTTTAAATTGTCACATAGAAGCTCAAAATGAAAAGAGGAGGATAGAGCTATTTCATATAAGGATAATATCAAAACACACAAAGATAGACACACTATTTGATAGTGGGTCTCAAGAAAATATCCTCCCAGAAGACTTAGTCAAGAAGCTGAAACTTGAGACCATTCCACATCCAAAGCCATATCGACTTGGATGGATTTGCAAGGATGCTAATTTACAAGTCTCAAGAAAGTGCATGTTGCGCTTCGCCATAACAACTAATTATGTTGATTTGGTTGAAGATATGGTACTGCTTGACATTACAGGTGTGGTTTTAGGTAGTCCATATTTATATGAGTGAAAAGCAATCTTCCATCGCCATGAGAACAAGTACCATTTTTTCAAGGATGGTAAAGAGTTTATTGTGAGAGCACATCAGAAGAAGCTAGAATCGTCTTTAGTGAATGCAGGGCAGTTGAAAAGGCTTGTCAATGTAAGTCAAAATTTGACTTTTTGATGATTAAAAAAAAATATTTTGTACATTCTCCTTTTCATGTTGTTGCTAATATAAATGATGATATGTTTCAGCCTGAAAGAAGGTCGTCTTGGGAAGATGACAAGATGTTGTAGAAAGTGCCTTTGGTGTCAATCGGTGCAAAGAACAAAGTGTCGGTGCAGAGTGGTGCAAGAATCCAAAATATGGAAATGCATGCAAGCAAATAGGGCACAAATTTCAGCATGGTTCAATGCTGGTTTTAGAATGGCAAGTTGGTATGGCGAGAAAACTTGGTCGGGATTCAACGCAAGTACATGGCTTAATTGGAAAAAATTCACCATGAGGACAGTTGGCAAGGTGAATCTTATTTTTAGTCTCCTTTGAAGTTTGACCATTGTAGAAACAATATGTATTCTGAAAATTATAGTTGTTGTCCTACAAATTTCAAAAATTTGCATTATGACTCAGTCAAGGTTAGCAACATTCGGTCAGTGATTTCAAGGAAGAATTTATCTTTTTATCAGAAGCTCAATTTGACGAAGTCAGGAAGATTTCAGTGGTTCAAGTTTGGAAGAGTAGAGAATCAATCTCCTCATCTTCAATTTATGTAAATCAGAGAGCTTTTGGGGTCCAAAAGCTTCCCATTTGGGAGGTGTGATTAGGTGATCATGTCCTAAGTTGAAAAAATGCTAAAAAAATAGAATTGCTCAAAATTGGTTGAAACCTAAACGAATGGATAGGCCTCGTCACTGTGATTCTGGCACCATGAACGACACTCAAATCCGACATTGCATGTGAAAGTTATGCAGGTTTGAAGTTTTCAGTAACCTTCAAAAATCCAGTTTGACCAGGGTTGAATTTGACTTTGGAAAATATTAAAAAAAGAATATTCCTTGGAATATTTAGGGAATATTGCTCAAAATATTCCCCAGAATATTCCATCTAGACGAATCAAAAATCAACATGTGGCACATTTTGATTAGTTCATTGGTTGATTGTGTAATATTTCGGCCAATCAGCGGGTGCCACATGGTAAGCCCACAGGCTGCCACGTGGCCCCAAGCCATGGAAAGAATGGTGCATGGAAAAATTTTATTGAGGCCCAACGGATTTGAACCCGTGACCTCATGCGCACAAACCAAGTGGCCCAACCAACTCTCCTATTTAATGGTTCTTAATAGCTATGGAATGCACGTGATATTTAAAGTTTGAAGTTTAAAATGTTGGAGGCAAAAGGGGGCCAACCCTTACATATGACATGACCTCAGGCTAAGAACTGTGGCCTTAAAACTCCGTGGCATATGTGGCTGACATCTTGGTGGTTAACATGGGTCATGTGCCACATTCTTCAAAGTTATTTAATGCCACGGTTCTGATTAATGTTGCGGTTTGGTCAGCGGGTCAAGCGGACCATCCGCATGTGACCGCCACCAAATGACAATTAATGCCACATTTAACCGTTTGCCCAACTTGGTGCCGGTTCCACTAAATTTGGAATTTGTGCTATTTTTAGCGGAATTAATTGTAGTTAGCCCACATTTAGTGGGGTTTTCACTTGACATTGGGAAGAATCTTGTTTTCATCATAACTTCTCCAATATTGGACCAATTTGGACGAAATGTCGGTCAATTTTGAGTATTCTGAGCATTCTAGAGCCATTGGGATAGGTTTTAGGGCCAACATAGGTGTTTTTCAGCCATTTTTTCTTCAGGGAAGCTTGGAGAGCCATCAGGGCCATGAGGGAAATGGAACTGCATTGGGCTATACTTCACTGTTTGAGGTGAAATAAAAGTCATTCTTAGCTTATTTCTGCCTTCTGAACTCATTTTCACAGTTAGTTTTGCCTGTTTAGGCCTTTTTATCACTGTAAAACCAATTTGAGCATCATAATATAGAAAGAACATGCCCATTGGGAGCCTTGGACCCGGCAAATGTAGCCCAGGAGGGTTGAACTGTCTCATCATGTTGTTGTGTTGTTATGGTGAAGTTATTCTGCTATGTATTTATAATTCAAGATGTTAAACAATAATTTTAATTAACATTCCCTCACACATAAACTCAAAAACAACTACCAAAAACACTTTTTTTTTAATTTGCAAGACATGACAAAAAATTTGCACACTTAATTAAATGTAAATGAATACTTTGCACAAAAATACAAATACTTTCATTTTTACATCACTCTTCCCCATCCATAGGCATCCATCGTGCACCAGTACAAGTAGTTGCATTACACAAGTTGTGCTTCCTGGAGTTCCGCCGAAGTGTGACACATTCAACACATTCAACAAGCTTGACTGTGCCAATCCAGCTATCCACTATTGTGATTCTAACCTTGTCACACCACTCTTAGGGTAGTGCACTTGTTTTAATTATTTATTTGGTGTGAGCTATGAACATTTCTCTTTTTCATTGAAATCATTGTTCACAAACTTCAGCTGCGGAACATTTCCAAGGTTTTCTCTAATAAATCGCACTGATTCTAGAAATAAAGGTGTTAAGGTTCCATACTTTGCATCGTTCGACTCTTTCACTAGTTCTAGGTACCACTTCTTACAGACTGTCTGTAATGTATGAATGAATCCATGTATCCATTCTTGATGTGGAATCTCCTTCCATTTTGCAGTGCCTATATGGACATGCTTCTTAGGATTAGTTTCACCATCATATTTTATCTCCATCTCTATATCTATCTATCCAAATATTATCCACATTAGTCTTCAAAATTCCTGCCAACCTCCTATATTATTCTTGTGTGCATTCCACCTTCTAGCAGGGGTATCTTTCAAGGCTATATCCAAGGCTGAAAATTTTTGATTCTATGGAACTTGTTCTTCATAATCATTAATAAAAGTATTTACATCACCTAAGCCATCATAAGAAGGTAGGTTACATACTTCAGATATCATACAACGAATTGATTTGGTAATTCTTAAGCAATGCCTTGTGGATACTTCATGCAACCTATTCTGCCAGTTCTCCAACTCTTCTTCTGAGTCTGAGGTACAAGAAATATCATGCTCCCAACTCAAATTTCCCTCTGTAGTAGGGTTAACATAATCTTGTTCCTTCGTTGTCATTTGATAAAGATTTTCTATGTCAGCTATGCATTATTCTTCTTTGAATAGTTTTGTGTATCTTAATATTTTTGATGGATACAAGGGAAAAATTACTCTCATATTTTTTCCTTCAAATATCATTTTTCTCTTCTTCAGGTTAATTATGACCATATTTTCAAATTCTCGGTCAAGTCCAAGAAATGCAGGATAAGGGTTACTGTCATCGATAATTTATATTACTTCAAAATCAACATTAGTGTGAGCTCTTTCAATATCCACTTTGACACCTAGTATTATTCCCATAGTGAAGATCTTTTCCTAATTTTTCATCCTTAAATGAATAGGCGACGACTGTAGCTTCAACTTACCCATTAATTCCCATGTTTTCTTTGCCACAAAATAATTTGATCCATCTCATACTCTCATATATGGACACCAAGCCTCATCTCTCTTCCAGTTCTCTTTTTTTTTTGCAAATTATTGACTACGTGCATCTCACTTCGTGGTGTTTCTTTGGATGCACAAGAATCTATCAACTCCTAAAGCCCTTCTACAACTTTTTTATATCTTAACAATTTCATGCAAGTCTGTAGAAAATAGTTTAAAATAGCTACTTGATTTTTTGAATCTTGGTCTTGTGTCGGAGCTCGATCCTATGTCGGAGCTCGGTTCTGTATCGAAGCTGATGATACGTCACAATTACTTTTCTGATCTAGCTTTGGATGTGCACTAGAGGTTGAAGCTCCAAAAGCCATAAATCCTTGCTTTGCTTCCATAAATACTTATTTTTCTCTCTAAATATCAATAACGTGAGCTTTCTCAATAGTGTTTCTGACCTATGCACTTTCACATTCTTTCTTTTCATCTTCTTTATCACTACCAGTCGCAGCTCCACTTCTAGTGACAATACTAACTCAAGGTTTGCTTCTCCTCCTTTCAGCATTAATAATTTGAATATTATGTGTCGGCTACTAATTCCTTTTTTATCTCATCTTCGCCATAAGTACAAGACATTCTTCAATTACATGGTCAAAGGATTTACAATACTTACATGTCGTTGTGGGGTTCTAGCAGTCTCTCGCAAAATGACCTGGCTAGTCATAGTTATAGAAAATTATTTGTCTACATCCTCGATTCGATCCACCACCTCGAACTCTTCCTTTGTAACCTCCTTGACCACCGCGTTGTCCATTGTCCTCATGTTCATGCTCTTATGCTTGTATTCTATAAGCATCAACACTGCACTCCATCATTAGGTCGTAAGCCCGACAATTATTATCATCGTGTCCTACTAATTTATATAATTTGCAATATAGATTCCTGAGAGTTTGTACATATTTATGTAACAAGTAAAAATATTTTGAACTACGTTGGCCCCTAGTCTTACATATTTCACACCATAGGTTGGATCTTGCATTCAAGGGATTCGGTACCCCACCAACCTATTGGCATTATGATTTAATATGTTGTCCTTGATGGCAACCTACTCAACGGGATTCCTTTTGATAGAAACCTATTTGTCGAAGATGTAAACTTGATGAATCTACAGGCTAGTTCAGATGTGACATAGAAAGGAATACCAGTCAATGACAGAGGAATGATGAAGGTAAAGTTTCAAGAAATATATGCAGATTTGATGAGGGGAATCCGTGTACATACCCAGGTTCAATGAAGCCAAGTCATGTATATATCCAAAATTTGTGTATATGCAGTTTTGGTGAAGAAAATTCATGCCTACATGTCAGGACAAAGAATAAAATTTGTGTATGAGTTTGTGCATTACTTTTAACAATACCAAGGGTCTTTACCATGGTATTAGCCCACAATATTGAGCGCAGTAACAACTATTTTATCCCATCCAAGCATACCACTGGCACTTGTGTGGTTTTGGCTCATGGTATTGGCTAAGGCTCAAACTATATAAGGAGGAGAAGATCATAATGCAAGGATGTGCATGTGAATGAGAATTGAATGAATACTTCAGTCTAAAGTATATCTGCATGGATTGGGATATATTCAATAGATAGATCTGATATGTTGATGCACTCATGAATACAATAATGGATCAGGATCTCTAGACCTGAAATGACTATGTATTTGAATGATCGATTTATGAGTTGTTTGGATCTGTGGTCTGACGCATAATTGGTGAAGTAAATGATATGATTTGAGCAAGTTTGTTGCTTTTTAGTGTTGCATGGTCTTGTAATATTTACAGATCTATACGCTGGTTCGTCACGGTGAAAGCACGTATATCCGCGGGTTCGTTTCAGCAAAGACACATATGGAAGTTAGGGTTTTTCTGAAGATTGTTGAAGAAAATGTCTGATCATTTTTGATGTGTTTCTGATGTTTGTCAATTGAGTCTTCATGTAGATCTAGATTGTTTCAATATTGTTTATGCTGCTAATTGATTATGTATAAAGATGATCAGTGTTTGGTTGATTGAGAATGATGTATGTTGCTGACTGTTTAAGGATTCTGTAAAGCTAACAAAAGGTATCTGAATATCTATGATATGTAATGAGTCTAGACATAACTCTAAATTCTCAGTATATAAATATCTATGCATAGGTTCTTCCATAGGAAAGCACGTATACAAGTAGGTTGCATTAAGAAAAGTAGCGTATACAATTGGTTTTATGAATCATTAGGGTTGAAGTTGATTTTGCGTGATAGTATAGTAGTCTGGGTTTAATACCGTGTTTTGGTTACAATGATCTCACTGTTCTATTTGAAGATTAGTTGATGGCTATTGGCTTTGGTATACAAATTGTGTTGTGTTGAAGTTGTTGGATCTAGTGTGAAAATTCATGAAACGTGGTTTGCAGTGGTTATAAGGGTTGAAGCCTTCAGTGTGGAACTCGAATTTTCCTACCAATAGAAGTTGGTGATCATTTTAGGGGTTGAATCTCCTTTCCAGTAGTGACCAGTAAACGAGATCAGGGAGTTGGAGCTCCCTTCCAGTAGTAGCTCGAAAATGAGAGGCAGTTGCAGCCTTCTGCAGGTGGGTGCCTGCATAATGGTATGAGTTTGCACCAGTACAACATTGTGAGAAGTTTTCTATATAATAAATATTAAAGACAAAGACGACAACAACGGTGGTTTTACCCTGACTTGGGTTTCCACTTTAAATCCTGGTGTTCATGTGTGATGCTTGTTGGTCGCTTTAATTGTTTTAACAATTCAAGCTCCACATAAATTGTCAACCCGAGAAGGTCTGTTTATTCCAAAGACAACCACGCACTGGATATGCTCAATTCCAAAAGAAAAAATAATGTTGTAGTAAAAGTCACACAATTATTAATCATACAAATCTAATCATTCACACCCTGTTTTAACAAAGTTGAAGTCTATTTATGTTATAGTAGAAACAATTCCCCTATTGCAGATTTTCAAGAATCCTATTGAAAGGAAATTACTCTGCAGGAAAGGAAACCAATCAACCATAACAGGGAACAGGACCCTATTCCTTCAAATAGGAACTTCAGCACCTGCTTCCTGACACTAATCACACTGTAGAAAAGATAACCTCAAGAGAACAGGACCCTATTCCCATGAATAGGAACCTTCAACACCTGTCCCCTGTTTCTAATCACACTACAGGAAAAGAAATTCAATCAATGGAAACAAGACCCTATTCCTTTGCACAGGAATCTTCAGCACCTGCTTCCCAGCATCAATCATACATTCAAACAGATAGCAGAAAGAGACCTCTTAACTTCTTCAAGAATGAATGTACCAAACTCATGCAACGTTAAAGGAAACATAATGCTTAATGAATCACAAAGCTATGCAACTGATGTTTCAACAACATAATTTAACTAAGGTGCGAATATCATAAATAAAATTAACAAACCACAGGAACAGTCGAGTGAATCTTGTGAGGAAGGCGAGCCCTTTCCTTCTCACAAGATTCCCCAGGTAAAGAATTAAATTGAAGCGCTCAAAAGGAACCTTTATTCATCTGTCAAAAAGGAATGATACATTACAATGGAGTCTAGCTCCTTTCTGCTCAAAACAGTGTTCTCCTGTAGTTTCTAACTCCCCTTCTAATGATGATGTCTCCTCTTTTTAAAGAGGAGACATCTATTTCAGTTACATCAAAGCAAATCTATCTTTATCCAAATCTGTTCTTCTTTCTTAAAACAAGGCTATTCTATTCTTCCGTAGAAAGATATTGTTACAACGGATGCAGAAAAAGTACTGTCTTCAGGATAATCCATGTAACCACTTCCTTGTTCATCTTCATCTTGTTGCCATTGTCCCAAAAATACTCTTCCAGAATCGAAAATTACGAATAGTGACGGAATTTGCGTGCCCGCTGACTGTTTCAGCAACTGAGTCGACTGTTTCAGCAACGACCGATTGTTTCAGCACAACACATAAATTATCTGCGATCTTTTAGACTTATGTTAGCAACAATCTAACTTCGATTAATGATGAAATATAAGAGTAATATGGAATTATATGTAAACATATTAAATATATAGTAAAGAGGAGGATTTCATATACCTTTGGATAAAGTGAATGAAAATGATGATGGAACCCTTTTTAAATATAGTTATAAAGGGTAAGGTGGTGTCAAAATGTATGGTAAAAATGGTACATTGTGAGGTCCTAACATCCCCCCTAGCTGAAAGGGTTGCATGTCCTCAGGCAACTCCTAGTCTGAGTCAGAGTCTGAGTACTGACTCTGTGCGTGCAAGTTGCTCAAGCAGTAACTGGAGAAGGTGGCTTCTGTCGAAGCTCGGAATCCTCGATTGTTCTGCAATTGTTTCCATGCTACAACCTCATCCCTGTTAGACAATTGGTAGTGACACTGGTATTTTTCTGTCGGCATCCATAGGATTGGAAAATGAAAATGATAACCAATCCAGTTTTCTCCACAATGCCGAATACATCTGATGTAATTCCGTACCCTGGATAGTGTAGCTTGAAGATTATCAGGGCTAAAAGGGTGATACTCTTGTCTTTCCTTACATGACTGCTGCCAAAACATAGTGTTGGCCTTCAATGCAGCAGTTTCCTTCACTCTGATTAGCTGTAGACACTTTAGGAGTGTTGAGGCTTGCAGTTGTTGTATGTAGCGGTGCATTCCTGGCTTCTGCAAGAATCAGTGATATTCTACCACAAACATGGCAAGATTTGAAGGTTCCGGTCTAATCCAAACGAGACGATTCTCCTCATTATGCCTACTTGCAATAAAAGCAGTTTGCCATGTTATCTGATTGGCAAGAAATGAAACAAATGCCCTAATTTGTACATCACCTGCAATTGGAGTGAGGTTGACCTTTCTATTCTCAGGCATGGCCTCATTGTGGAGATAAAGTTCACATAACAAATGTTGGTCACTTTCAGGGGCCTCAGCAAAATTTTTAACAAATTGTTCTGCTGTAAGCAATTCATGAGGTCTGCCATCCTTGATTGCCTTCAATTGAAAATAAACAAGATGTTCAGAGAGGAAGAGAGAATAATTCAAGGAGGGTTTACGGGTGGCCAACAATTTTTGCACTAATGAAAACATCAAAACCAACTTTTCTTTTAATTCGTTGACTTCTTTCTTAGAGTCCTTGAGCTATTGCAGTGTCTGTTCCCAAATATCCCAATTGGCATACATGTGATTCTGCCAGGCCAACTTATGCTGCTGCAATATTTTATCTTGATCCACAGCATATTGTTTCTTCCAGTTGTTCATAAGTTCTAATTGTTTCCATGGCAGGGTTTGTGTCCCGGCATTATAAGTACTGGGTTGGGGCATTGTCTGAGTGGCTGAGATGACTAACACAGGGCGGGATATCTGTGGTTTAGTTTCTTTTTCCAGACTTTTTGAGGGCCCTACTGGTTCTTGTGTGGCAGTAGGGCGTTCTTCTTTAATTGCAGCTGATGTAGATACCTCAAATACCTGAATTTTGACTACTTTGTATCCTGCCTGTTGGTAAATGTTACCACACTCATGGCACATGTATTCTCTGCATGGATCCTTCTTTTGTGTTGATGCTGTGTGTGCCAGCATATAGAGATTCAATTCTCTATCAAAGGCTTCTCGTGCCATGATCAATTCTTTCTTATAGGCCTCTAGTTCTGACTTCAAAAACTCATTTTCCTCCAATAAAGATGCCATAGTGTGTGAACCCTGTGTGCTGGTTGATTCTGCTGGAGTTGTCTGCTGATCCACAGCTGTAGTTGGTTCTTGTGTTGCAGCTACAACTGGTTCCCTTGTATTATCATGCTTGGTGTATGATTCTTGTACCACAGTAGCTGGTTTTTGTGTTTCAGCTTCTGGGTAAGTAACTGGTTCTTGTGTGGCAGTCACTGTTTGAGCAATAACCGATGTCATGTTACCCCGGGCTACTGGTTCTTGTGTGACAGTGCCACCGGACGAGACGGGTAATGGTTGGGGAATTTGGAATGGTGCTGAGGATTGAAGTTTTAACAGGATAGTCGCAGGGTCAGGGGAAATGGGAGTGACTTCAGTTTCAACAGTCATCTTCATTTTCCTTCTAAGTAGGAAAGCAGAGAAGTCAGTGGCTTTCCTTTTCTTTGTAGGAGAATATTCTTTTCTAGGGGAAGGGCTTTCGGAAGAGGTGACAGCTTGGGATGTGGCCCTTGTTTGTCGTTTTGAGACAAAGACTGTTGGGGTTCGTCTCTTCCTTTTATGAGTAGGGGGAGATGGGGGTGTTTGAGAGTCATCGCTAGAGATATGAACAGTGGGAAGGGGTGAATCTACTAAGTGGGATGAACTTGGGGGTAGGTCAACTGGTTCTGAGGATGGAATCACTGGGGGGTCAGGGATATCGTCCAGTTTCCTTTCATAAGAACTCTCGGGAGTTTCTTGGGAACTTCCGGCTTGTTGGGGAATTTTGGCTTGCTGGGGAATTTCGGCTTGCTGGGGAATGAGGAGTGGATTATTCAGAGGGGGATTTTGCTGAGCAAAACCCCTCTGAATTAATAATTGACATAAGAAATTATAGGTAAGGGATAATAATGGGAATTTTACCCGTCTACAGTAATATGACATGTCTTTGATACAACCAAACAGATAATAGGGAATATTAACTAATCGACCATGCCGCAAATGATTCATCAAAACGAAGTCGTGTTGATAGAATACCTGGTAATGCCCTTCGCATGTCAAATAGTGCTTGATGAATTCAGCTACTGTTGGCCATGGGCGAGGTAATGAATGCAGACTTATATCGCGGCCTTTATGTTCAATCCGTTCCTCTGGAAGAAGAAAGTCTTGCTGCGCATTTAAAATGACTTGTTTCCTGCTGAACCAGTGAGCACCTGTAACCGGCAACCCTTAAACTTGTGCTATATCTTCCTCTGTGACCGAAATTCAGATCCCTTGAACCACTGAGTAGTCTCCCTGAAGATTCTGCGCAAACTCTAAAACCTGCTGAGGATCAAATTCTCCTAACCTTTCGAAGTATGTTGTCCATCCTGCCTGCTGAAAAATTTGGTAGGCTTCCGGGAACAATTGAAGAAGAGTTATCGAACCAGGCTCATGTCTGATAGCCGAACCTCCCATAGCTACTAGCTTGAGTCACATGCAGAGGCGCAGAGAACAGAAACATAGGCTTTGGTCAAGCTAATTGTTGCAACAGAGGGTATGGAGTCTCAATGACGGCGGAAATGGATATGAAGAGTGACGGAGGATTGGATGGTTTGAAATGATGATTTAGTTTTCGAAATTCCCCCCTTACGTATGGTGAAATGATGTTTAAGTGTGCGAAGATTGTAATCATTATGAACAAGATCCTCTCTTTAAAATATTATTTAACTGCATTACATAAAAACCACATACCTTATATTTTTACCTTTGTCTTTATAATTCGAAGTATAGAGTGCTTCATAATGGCTTGATATTAATGGAAGAATCTGTAGATTTCTTTGAAATGTAGAACAGGAGCATATCAGGATCTGCTCAATACTGAATAATATTTACCCAAGGGATCTGAAGAAAAAGTGGAGAACTGGAAAGCTTGTATAGCAGAGGAAAGAAATGATGTTTTAATGATGAAAAGATAAATGACAGGTTGCTGAAACTGGTGTTTCAGCAACGGAAAAATGAATGACATGTTGCTGAAACTGGTGTTTCAGCAAAGGGGAAAATCAGGAAAATGGGATATAACGACTTGGGTTTAAAACGAGTGGGGGAAGTATTTGATAAGGGATAATTTCAGCAGTAAGGAATGGGAAATACTAGCTGAAGGATGATATTTCAGGAATGGTAGAAGTGGGAAAAATGGAAAAAGGGAAATAATGTAGAAATGGGATAAAGGGATATTGCTAGGAAATGGGTTGAAATGAAGGGAACAAGCTGCTGTGATTGAAGCTTCAGATATTCTTATGGTGAATCTGTCCTTCTTAATAAGCTTTTCCAGAATCTGCAAAATTCAATTGTAATATGCCAACCCTTGACAGGGATTATTAGTTTTAAATCTAATCTAATACTTAAAAATACAGTGCAGAAAATTAAATGTTGTGAGGAGCAGAAGACTCCCCTAGAAAAAGATAATGTGTATCAGTCATGCAAGCAGTCTTGAAATCCTCTTTAGAAATAGGGCGCTGGTACAAACGAAGCCTATGACCATTGACTAGTAGAGGTGTTTTAGAATCATCAATTGTTAGAAGTCTTACTGCTCCATTAGGAAAAACAACATCTACTTCATATGGTCCAAGCCAACGTGTACGTAGCTTACCCTGAAAATTTTCAAACCGAGAGTCATACAATAAGGCCCAATTACCTTTTTGGAACTGCTTGTGTTTGATAATTTTATCATGCCACTTCATTCTTTGTTGTTGAATCATGGTTGTTTGGTGAATGGCATCTAATCTCTTTTCATCCAATTCAAGAAGTTGCTGCAACCTAGCTGTCTGCACATCAATCAAATCAAGATTAACAGCTAAAGCAGTTCTTAGAGTTTTAATTTCAAATTCCACAGGAAAAACAACATTTTTACCATAAACCAATTCATAGGGAGAAAAACCTGTAGTGTTTATCCAAGTAGTTCTGTAAGCCCATAGTGCTTCAGGGAGCCTTTGAGACCAATCCTTCTGGTTGTCCTTCACTGTTTTAGTTAGAATGGCTTCTAATACTTTATTTGTACTTTCCACCTGCCCATTGGCCTGGGGGTGGTATGGTGTAGTCATTCTATGATGAATATGATATTTCTGAAGGGTAGACTTAAAACCATGAGAATTGAATGGAGGTCCTCCATCTGTAACTAGCTCTCTAGGAATTCCAAATCTAGTGAAGATTTCTTCAAATAAGAAAGCTAGGAAAGCCTCTTCATTGGCTCTAATAAGTGCTTTGGCCTCCACCCATTTAGTCATATAGTCTGTAGAGACTAATATATAAGTTTTTTGATTGGATGGAGGATTAATGGGTCCTATGAAATCCAAGGCCCATCTTTCAAATGGTTCAAAAACTACCTGGGGGTTTAATGGCATTTGATCTCTATGATTGGGTTGACCCATTCGCTGGCAGTTGTCACAAGCCCTCACATATTTCTTTGCATCCTTAAATAATGAGGGCCAATAGTAACCCATCCTCAAAATTTTGTGTGCTGTTCTTTTATCATCAAAATTCCCTCCACAAGGGCCATCATGACAAGCTTTTAGTATGTCATACACTTCATCTTCCCTAATGCATCTTCGGATTTCCTGATCAAGCCCTGTGTAGAAAAGACACCCACTTATCCAGCTATACCTGGCACTTTGTTGAACAATTCTTCTCTTTTCTCTGTATGACAGGTGTGATGGTAATTTTCCTGCAATCAAATAATTGGCAATATCTGCATACCATGGAGAGTGAGCAGAAACTGCAAACAAATACTCATCAGGAAAAGAATCATCTACTGGAATATTATTATCAGTTTTTAACCGTGAAAGGAAATCAACCACCACATTTTCTTTACCAGGAAAATCTACAATTGTGATATCAAACTCCTGCAGTAATAATAGCCATCTGGTAACTCTAGAATTTGTAACAGATTTGTTCATTAAATACTTAATAGTCGAGTGGTCAGTGTGTACAAAAGTAGAATAACCAGTGATATAGTGTCGAAATTTATTAATGGCATAAATTACTGCAAGAAACTCCTTTTCGGTAACTATATAATTAAGCTCAGCAGGGGTCATATTCTTACTGATAAAATAGATAGCATAAGGAAGATGATTCTCCTCTTGTCCCAAGACAGCTCCAATTGCAGTGTCTGAAGCATCAGAAGATATATGAAAAGGGAGAGCCCAATCAGGTCCCCTTAAAATAGGAGCAGTAGATAACTGATGCTTGAGTTCTTCAAAGGCTTTCTGACAAGAATTAGTCCACTTAAATTCAGCATTTTTCATAAGAAACACAAATAATGGAGAAGCTATCTTAGAAAAACCTTTAATAAATCTTCTGTAGTATCCAGCATGTCCTAGAAAACTTCTCACATCAGTTTGTGTTTTAGGAACAAGAAGATTCTAAATGACCAATATTTTAGATGGGTCTACCTGAATACCTTGAGATGAAATAAAATTTTCAAGCACTACTCCTTCACTCATCATCATATGACGTTTTTCAGTACTTAGGGAGAGGTGAGCTTGTATACATCGTTTAAGTACTTTCTCAAGATTTTGTAATGCATCTTCAAAAGACACACCATAAAGAGTAAAGTCATCCATAAATATTTCCATAGAGTCATTCAGCATATCAGAAAAGATTCCTATAACATCTCTCTAAAAAGTTGCTGGTGCATTACATAGCCCAAATGGAAGAACTCTACAAGCAAAAGTTCCCCAAGGGCTAGTGAAAGTGGTCTTGTCCTGGTCTTGGGGTGAAATTCTAATCTGATTATACCCACTGAATCCATCTAGAAAAGAAAAGAATTTCTTCCTTGACAGACTATCCAACACCTGGTCAATGAAAGGTAAAGGAAATTGATCCTTTTGAGTAGCTTTGTTCAAGGCTCTGTAATCAACACATACTCTCCATTTCCCATTTTTCTTAGGGACAATTACCAATGGGGAAACCCATTCACTGTCAGATATGGGGTATATAAATCCTGCATTAAGCAATTTCTGAAGCTCTTCTTTAACAATTTCCCGTAAATTAGGGTTCATTCGTCTCTGGGGTTGACAGACAGGTCGGCATCCTTCTTTAATATAAATTCGGTGAGTACATAGTTCAGAAGAGATTCCTTTCATATCCGTGTAATCCCATGCAAATGCTTCCTTATTTTTACGTAATAAATTCATTAACTGTTGTGTTTCAGCAACTGTTAGATCAGGATTTATGTTTAATGTCTTGCCAGGTTCAATTTCAACTGTTATGCTTTTAGATGAGATGGTGGTTAATGTCTGAGATAAGTCTTCAGATTCGATCTTTTCTTGGGTATCTGTTTCAAAAATTGCAGTCAATTGATTGTGTGTTTCAGTAATTACAGAGGAAGGTTCACAAATAAAATTATTAATTATTTCATCCTCTGTATTGTCTTTAAGAGTTAAGGCTTGTCCAATAGTTATAATGGGCTAAATAGCATTATCATCATAATCCATCCACATAGAATCTTCATTATTAATTATGGGTGTAGCATGAGGATAAAGAGTAAGCTGTTTGGTTTCATAACCATTAGAAATTGTCATTGAACCAGATCTGCAACTAATAAAGGCATTAGCTGTGGCCAGCCATGGCCTCCCTAGAATTAAAGGATGTCCCCCCAGCTTTGTTTTAGTTTGCAATACAACAAAATCAGCTGGGTAATTCCAGGATTCAACTGAGATAAGTAGATCTTCAACAACTCCTTCTGGTTTAATTGTAGAACGGTCAGCCAACTCTAGAATGGTAGGTGTATCTCTGATTGTGTTATTCAGCTGTAACAACTGTGAAGTTTCAAGAGTCATTATGTTTATTGCAGCACCTAAATCTACCAGAACTTGAGGAATCATTGTTTTACCAATTTGAACTGTCATGGTAGGATGGTTGGGGTCACCATATTTCACAGGAGGGGTTTTTCCGGACATTAATGCAGATAAATCACCCATCACATGTACTGTAAGGGGATCTTTAGTTTTCCTACCAGGTTTCTTAACACAAATATCCCTTATGGTTCTAGCATAAATTGGTACATCTCTCAGTGCCTGTAAAAGTGGAATTTTAACATACAAGTTTTGCAATTCCCCTAAAATATTAAAAGCAGGTGTTTCAGGCATTCTAGTTAAAACCAAACGCTCGGGGAATGGTGGTTCTATTATTTCAATACCCTTGTTAGAGGGTGGTTGTGCTTTCTTATGTTTCTCAGTTTCCTCTTTATCAGAATCAGAAGAAGTTATATCATCAATAATAGGCTCTACTATTTTCCCGGATCTTAAATGAATATCATTACATTGCATAGTAGGAAATATAGACTGATTCTGAATATCAATGACTTGCACAACTTTATTATTGGGGTTAGGACTTGGTTGCACAGGTAGCTGGGGTCTCATTTGGTTATTTGGCGGAGCATTTGATGGCAGAGGAAGTGGTTGTTGGAATTGAGGCAATTGATTTGGATACGAGAGTTGTTGGCTTCTCCAATTTGAATTCCAAGGGTTAAAAGAAGATGGCTGCTGTGGGGGCCAAGGAGTCCACATTGTAGGATCAACAAAGGGAGGGTTTGATTGTTGCATGGGTGGGAAATTCATCTGATTAAAGGGTGGGTATTGCATTTGATTATAGGGAGGGTAATTTGTTTGACTGAAAGCAGAGTAATTATTCCAACGATTAAATGGCATACTAGAATTCATACCTTGTCCTTTTGGTTGCCATTGTCTTCTTTGAGTTAGCAAGTAAACTGCTTCAGCTTCTTCTTCCGTTGGCTGCAATGCTGCCTTTATTCCTGGTAGAGATGGACATTGTTGTTTTTCATGATCTTTCTCACAAAGGGTGCAGATTGGTATTTTGTCCAATGGGCACTCCCTTAGTGGATGTTTGTCTCTGCACTTCGGGCAAAAGACAGCCAGAGTTGCTTCTGCTTCAGCCTGCTTCTTTTTAACCTACAAAGTGTCAATTTGTGAAGCAAAAGAACTTAACATCTCGGTTTTAAATTCTTCAAGTAAATTACCTATTTCAGCTCTTGTTGCTCCCCCACTATCTGATTTCTGCACTCTTGAATAGGTGGGATCTCTATTACTTACTATGTTCTTTGCAGCTCCCCTTGAACACCTTTTACAAAGTTCAACAATCTCATCATATGATTCTTTAGATATATCTCCCTTGCCAAGCATGTTTAACATGTCTAAACAATCATCCCTTAATCCTCTAAGTAATATTGTTTTGCGAATTTCCTTACTTATATTCGGATGATCAGATCTTTGTATATTATACTGCAACCTTTCTACGTAGTCCTCCATTTTCTCGTCCGGCTTTTGTGCCATATTGAATAGTTCGTCCTTCTTTTCTCTCGTCCGACAGTAGTCTTGATATTTAAGCAGAAATTTCTGTTTCATCTGCTCCCATGTTGTGATTACCTGACTCCCAAGGCTCATGAACCATCTTAAAGAATTTCCTTTTAATGTTGCTGGAAACAGTTTCAACTTTTGAGCATTAGTAACATAATCATAACTTCTGCATAATATATCAAATTCAAAAAGAAATTCATCCGGATCTTCAGAGGATAAACCATGGAAGTTAGGTAAAGCTGACAATGGAATGTTCTTCATAGGAGTTGTTCCTCTAGGGAGATCACTAATAGGAAAACCCAAGGTAGAGAGAGAATTTTCATCCTTTCCTTCTCCTTCAGGATCTACATGTCCTCCACCAAATAAGTCTTCATTGTTTCCTTCCACTGGCTGTTCTCCTACTGCACTTGCTCGATCGTCAAGATCTTCTACTGGCTCCTCAATGTTTTCCACTGGTCGTCCAATACTCTCTATTATTTCCTCAACGTGCTCTGCTGATTTGCTAGCACTTTCTTCTGACTCTCCAGCACTGACTGTTGGTTCTTTAATCACCGGATCCTCTATGTTTTCAGGGCCCACAACTTCCTCTGTTTTGTAATCTGATTGAGGGGAGTGCTGAAGTTTTGGTCTTCGAGAACTTAATCTCTGTGATGATTCAGCGTTTGATACAATCTCATCAATGAAAGTCTTTCTTCCTCCCCTTCCTTTGCCTTTGCCACCTATGGGATTAGTTTTCTTCTGGGTTCCACGTCCTCTCATACAATCTGCACATCTAGAAAGAAAATATTAATGCTTTTTAAATCTATAATTTCCTTCCCCGGCAACGGTGCCAAAATGTTGGTCGCTTTAATTGTTTTAACAATTCAAGCTCCACATAAATTGTCAACCTGAGAAGGTATGTTTATTCCAAAGACAACCACGCACTGGATATGCTCAATTCCAAAAGCAAAAATAATGTTGTAGTAAAAGTCACACAATTATTAATCATACAAATCTAATCATTCACACCCTATTTTAACAAAGCTGAAGTCTATTTATTTTATAGTAGAAACAATTCCTCTATTGCAGTTTTTCAAGAATCCTATTGAAAGGAAATTACTCTACAGGAAAGGAAACCAATCAACCATAACAGGGAACAAGACCCTATTCCTTCAAATAGGAACTTCAGCACCTGCTTCCTGACACTAATCACACTGTAGAAAAGATAACCTCAAGAGAACAGGACCCTATTCCCATGAACAGGAACCTTTAGCACCTGTCCCCTGTTTCTAATCACACTGCAGGAAAAGAAAGTCAATCAATGGAAACAGGACCCTATTCCTTTGCACAGGAATCTTCAGCACCTGCTTCCCAGCATCAATCATACATTCAAACAGATAGTAGAAATAGACCTCTTAACTTCTTCAAGAATGAATGTACCAAACTCATGCAACGTTAAAGGAAACATAATGCTTAATGAATCACAGAGCTATGCAACTAATGTTTCAGAAACAAAATTTAACTAAGGTGCGAATATCATAAAGAAACTTAACAAACCACAGGAACAGTCGGGTGAATCTTGTGAGGAAGGCGGGCCCTTTCCTTCTCACAAGATTCCCCAGGGAAAGAATTAAATTGAAGCGCTCAAAAGGAACCTTTATTCATCTGTCAAAAAGGAATGATACATTACAATGGAGTCTAGCTCCTTTCTGCTCAAAAACAGTGTTCTCTTGTAGTTTCTAACTCTCCTTCTAATGATGATGTCTCCTCTTTTTAAAGAGGAGACATCTATTACAGTTACATCAAAGCAAATCTATCTTTATCCAAATCTGTTCTTCTTTCTTAAAACAGGGCTATTCTATTCTTCCGTAGAAAGATATTGTTACAACAGATGCAGAAAAAGTACTGTCTTCAGGATAATCCGTGTAACCACTTCCTTGTTCATCTTCATCTTGTTGCCATTGTCCCAAAAATACTCTTCCAGAATCGAAAATTACGAATAGTGACGGAATTTGCGTGCCCGCTAACTGTTTCAGCAACTGAGTCCGTTGTTTCAGCAACAGCCGATTGTTTCAGCACAACACATAAATTATCCACGATCTTTTATACTTATGTTAGCAACAATCTACCTTCGATTAATGATGAAATATAAGAGTAATATGGAATTATATGTAAACAGATTAAATATATAGTAAAGAGGAGGATTTCATATACCTTTGGATAAAGTGAATGAAAATGATGATGGAACCCTTTTTAAATATATTTATAAAGGGTAAGGTGGTGTCAAAATGTATGGTAAAAATGGTACATTGTGAGGTCCTAACAATGCCTTTGTGTGATGATTTATTTTTTTATTGCTGCACATGTTTACTACTTAAATTTCTGATGCATAACTGATGAATTGGGCTAAGAAAAGTTTCTGAATATTTATCTGAACATTAATTTATTTGGGTATACACATGTTTCCTTTAAGACAATTGCGTGCATATGCTAGTTGTAGTAATTAGATCCACGTATAGAAATCAGTAAATAAAAGTAAAAGATTGTGATTCTTGTAAACACTGATTCACTCACCCCCCCCCCCCCCCCTCTCTTAGTATTTTTGTCAACAATTGGTATCAGAGCATGTCCTTCTGAAGAAGCTTAATCGCTAGAAGGAAGAACTTTCAAGATGAGAAATCAATATGGTAAAACATATATCAGACTGCCACTCTTCAACAGAAATGATTTAATCTCCTGGAAAACAAGAACAAGATCCTATATTCAGTCTCTTGGAGAAGATTTTTGGGCAATAGTTGAAGGCGGTCACCAATATCCAGCTATAGTTCCCATAGATCCAGCAGCAAGGAAGAACTATGAAACCAATGCAAAAGTTTTCAATATATTATTGGGAAGTTTAATTGAATCATAATTTGTCAAAGTAACACAATTAAATACAACAAAGGAGATATGGGACAAAATAATTCTGATCTATGAAGGTGATGCCAAGGTAAAAAGTGTTAAATTCCAATCTCTCAGAATTCAATATGAAAATCTCAAAATGCATAATAATGAAAGTATTGTTGGTTTCTTTTTGCGTCTAGATGAGATCATAAATCGTATGAGACATTTGGGTGAAGACATAAGAGACACAACTTTAGTACATAAAATATTAATATCTATAACTCCTAAATTCAAGTCAAAAGTGTCTGCTATTGAAGAGAAGCAGAATCTTCAGACTCTTACTGTTTTTCAACTTCATGGGATCCTGACTACTTTTGAGATGAGAAAAGGAGGTCCGTATGAAAACAAAGAAGTTGCTTTTAGAGCTACTGCAAAAGGAAAGGAAAAAGAATATCAAAAGGAATCAGGGTATGTATTAGAATAAGATGAGGTAAATTTTGTAAAGAAACCTCAACTTGGCACTGGAAGGTTCAGAGGTAAGTTTCCTTTCAAATGTTTTTCTTGTGGAAGAGTGGGGCCTTATGCTGCTAAATGTCCTCATAAAGATAATCATGAAAAGGTAAAGGATTTAGTAAAAGGTAATATGAGATGATTTGTCAATAGAAAAATCTACTATGCTCATGAAGATAGTGATGGCTTATCAAATAGTGAAGAAGAAGAATCTGATCAAGATCTTAGACTACTCATGGCATTTGAAAAAAACACTAGTAAGGCTAAAGAAAATTTTATGGATGCTTTAGAAGAAAATTACTTTCTTGAAGAAATCACTCAACTAAAATTATGTTTGGAAAAAAAAAAACAGCCATAGATACTCTAAATAATCAACTCATAGAAAAGGAGAAGCACAACAAGAAATTAGAATGTGAAATAGTAAGTCTAAGAAAGGAACTTGAGAAATTAAAAACTCTAAATCTTAGATTTGCTAAAGGATATGAAATCTTAGATGAAATTATCAAGGTTCAACGCTCTCCTCTTGTGGAGACATGTCTTAGATATATTGGTGAATATTCTCAGTCAAAAAAATCCTCAGCTACAAGCTATCTAAATGCAGCAAAATCCAACCAGCAAAGTTTCATCACTCAACAAAAGAACAAAGACAATACTCAGGTAAAGCATGATCATTCGAATTCAAGGGTGAACAATAACAGAAGTATCAGCCAAAAGGTAAACAACACTAGAAGGTTCTATGATCATAGAAATTTCTTCTTTAATGGAAAATGTTTTTCATGTCATAATATTGGTCACAAAGCTGCTCAATGTGCTGCATACAAAACCATCATGACCAGAGAAGCAAGAAAGCAAAGAAATGATACAGGAATAAAGAAGAATACCTATAACAATTTTTCCCCTTTGGACTTGATGGCAACCATGTTGATGTTTGATCACCACAACTTGTAGATACCTGAAAGACACATCAATCATAAGAATTATTCAAACAGTAAGTTACTCTCCCCCTTTTACATAAAGGGAAAAGGGTGAACCAATACAAGAATGTCGAGATCTGCACTGCACGATACATACCATACTCCCCTTGAGCACATGCTGAAGATTCAAAACATATTTCCAAGGCTCTATAACCTTTCCTATCACCAAGGATGCATACATACATCAATTATCCAACCAAGTGGGGTTACATATTTGACTCAATTACCCAACCAAGTGGGTTTACATTTTTTACTCAAGCACCCAACCAAGTGGGTTTACAAATTTGAAAAAGTCCCTACATGACTGAATATGACAATCTTTACATCATAGGTCTCAACATGAACCTTACATCAAATTACATATATGAATTTATAACCAATACCAAAGGGCCTCAATAGAGAGTCATCATCGAACACACTTCAGTAACCAATAGAATGCCAACAATGCATTATATCTAGCAAGGCTAATGCCCCCCCTAAACTTGTGCATCCCATCAATGCCAAATCATATCAGTCAGCAACATGACGAACACTGTTCTTGAAGCCTGATCCACCGATTTTATGATAGAAGGATCCATACATGACTGTATAGAGAGAAACTTGCGTATAACCACGCTTCAGATGTCAGTCGAGGGTTTCTGTTTTCTTGATCCACAAATTCTCGCAATTTCAGGTCTATCCAATCTTGAATCTCCTTCTTCGATGGGTACCACAACCACATATCCCTCAAATAGATCCAGGTCTCAGCAACAAAACCATTTGTTGGCTCGATTTGGGTTGAACCAGGTTCCATCTATTCGGTGCACCAAAAAAACCATTGATCACTGGCCCTTTTGACAACGACCTGCAAGCAGATTATAGTCTCACCCAACGTGACTATGGGAGGATGTAGAACCAGGTTTTTGCAGCTTTGAAGGACTAGTAGATGTGGTATTATTATGTTATATTATTCTTAGCACTTATAAATATCTTCACCACATTAGATTAATTACTTAAACATGCCATATAAAACCATAAACCATCACTATGCTGAAGTAAAATGCAACTGTAATACTACTATTCTACAATAGATAATAAACAAATATACACATAATTCACACAAGAACACCAAAATATGCACAAGAGTTGTTGCTTAATATAATGAATCTTTGAACAACTACCAGTTATGGCCTGTGCACTAAGTTGCAGGTTGTCTGCGCACTCAGCTACAAACTCTTATCCATGCCTCTGTGCACTCAGCTACAGAGCCTCTCCTTCGCTACCAAATTATAGATCACAATAATTCACCCATAACTATCTAATTCATCTGATTTTTTCTCATTCTCTTCTTATTATTTTACCCTATATATACTATTACGTTGTAGGATTACATCGTCAAAATACCACAGTCTCCTTAAAACAAGAAACTATTGTCCCAAAACCATTAATCCTTTACAAAATCACGCACTTTTACAAAAAGGAGGGGCTTTGACCCACCCCGAAGCCCTTACAACACCGCGTGATATATTTAATTCCTTAAAATGTGCTCTGCTGCATGCTCCAATGCGTGCTCCACCCCACAAGATGGAGATTTTTTGCCAAAATCTAGGCCAAGTTGGGTTTCACCCAACAATATAAAGTTAGCCAAAGTATAAAATTAAATTTTCTTCCAATGTTGATTTCATTTATGAAGTAGAATGGGATGTAGTTCCACTTCATGTGTGTGGAGTTGTGTTTAGAAGTCCCTATATGTACATGTGGGATGCAATACTCATGTAGAGAGTTAACCGATATCACTTGTTGGCACATAGGGGGCTGACCTAGGGTTCTAGATAATTTTCCAACAAAACCCCTTCAGACATTAACCCTTTTGGCAACACCTACAAGTAGTTGAAGTCTCACCCGAGGTATAGGGATAATTGTAGGAACCTGAATAGTTTTGTAGTGATGAAGGTGACTAAGACCTTAAGCTAGTAATACCCATATTCAGTTACATATCATTACTTATGATCATTCAGATAAAGAAATGAATTATATGTAGAAATTTTAATAACTGATATATTATTCACCAAGATTCTCCTAATCACACACTATTTTATCCTCATGCACAATAAAGAATCTCTTCTACCATTGATCATTAATTGCGGAAATAAAATCAATTGCATGCGCACATTAAAACCATAAACAATCACACATATGAACACAATATTTCATGGGAAAGCTTAAAGTTGAAAACCCCAACTATCTGAATATTATATGTCATAGAGATCATGTAACAATCATTGTACAAAGCTCCTCACAAGCTCTCAGCACAACCTCCAATTGCTACACACCAATCAAGCTAGATCTAGCAAAACACATGCTCCAATCTCTGCCACCTGATAGCCAGCCTCCCTTGCATAATCAATGTTGTATAATGGCTCATAAATAGCTTTGAACCACCTGGCTTGTACTGCGCAATCCTCATTGGCTTCTCCAATCACTGGTAGTTGCAAATATGCAACTATATAGTCACAAATGATAGTTAACCTGCTCTTTCACCTATCTCTTCACTGGTCTCCACTGAAACTTTCCATTCACTGAAGTTAACTGATGTATTCTTTAGTTGATTAATGAGTTTATAATTAGTGAATTAATTAATAATTAATTCACAACACTCTTCACTAGTGTATTAATTAGTTAGACTAAATACAACTAGCTCAAATATGTTTAGATTAGTTAAACTGAACACAACTCCATTAACTCCTCAATCAACTCCACCAAACTCTGTCACATGAGTTCTAACTGAAGTATCCATGCAATAGCTCCAATTAACCCTTAGGAATAGCATAATTCTTTCTGTCAACTCCTATGCCACATTTGTGTACTTAACTGAAGTGCTCCAAGAGAATAAGCTAATGTTTATAGTCCAAATATTATTAAGAGCTAATAATATTCGACATATCTATTTTTAGACTGGCAATCTAAAAATAGATTCCACCCAATATGTCTAAAAATAGAAGTCCATCTATTTTTCCAACTTGACCAACCATCCACAAATAGCATCCTACAACTCATAGAATATGATTGACATGTCTAAAAATAGACTTTGCGCCAAAAATAGCCTGCGGGTCCACTTAGTGAAGGAGACTTCTTTCAAATAAGCTCATCATGTTGTTGCAATCTCAACAGTATACCCCAATTTTGCAAAATAATCCCATCATGCATACATTTTAAAGTAACAACATCATGAAAAATAGAGAAGCCATTACACATTTCACAAACAACTAGAATAGGCCAAACTTTGATATTTTTATTATCACTGTGAATATTCCCTTACAGTCATACCCATCTTGGCTTACTAGCCTTATAGAATCATTCATTACAGTGAAAAACTATATGTCTAGGTGTGTCCATGAATGTCTCAGATGTATCTCTTAAACTTCAAGCCTGACCTATTTATTTTAAAGCCAATAAAAAACCCCTCAGTAGTAAATTAGTACTATCGGTTGGTAAATATTACTATGGGCTAGTATATCTAAAATTAACTAAATATTTTTTCTTATTCGTCACACATTTCCATCTCTTTGCAAGTTTTTCACGCTATCCCTTGATTGGCCTTCCTGCACAATACCTTCTTGCGTGACGCTCTTTTATGAAAATACTCAAAACTTGTTACCCAAAACAGTACTCCAACAAGCACCCAACACTCACCTGCGGCTCATCCTTGAGCCACTTAGTATTTTGACACTCCAATGAGGGCACTCTCTCCTTTTTTTGGCGACAAGTTTTTCAAAGTTTTGCTTCACAATATCTACATTTTCCTTGAATTCATATAATTTCCCCAAAATGTATTATGCCAATTCCACCATAATAGGAGTCTTCATATTTTATTTTCCCTCCTGAATGTCTTGCTTAACTATCTGATGTGCCATGATGATCTCATGTGTGACCTTAAGTGCTTCATCCTGCAAGGTCTCAATCTTCTGCAGCAATTGTTGTTGATCCACTCTCATTTGATTTATCTATTTTCTCATTTGTGTGCTTTTCTAACATCACATGTCTATTCTCATTCATTAGTAATGGGTTTAAGTTATTCTTGAATCTTTTGAGAAACTTTCTTTAGGTCTTTTATTTTCAACAACCTAGTCCAAATTTGCATGCCCTCTTCGTAGATCTTTCTGCACTCTTCTTCCTATCCTTTGATCTACTCAAAGGTCAGTGTTGTTTCATGTTCTTTTTCCCCGTTCTCTCTTTCTCCTAGTGGAGTTCTTGGCTTTGTTTTAAACTCCAACTCCATTACTTTAGCCTTGAGTGTAACACCCATAGTTCGACCCTTGAATTATTAATGTAATAATCATGTATAATATATCTTCGCTGGTGAGATTGGGACTCATTGAAGCTATGATGCTTCTATATAGATAAGGCCAAGTGGGACCAAGTTATGAACAAATTTAAGGTTAATGTGCCTCTATAATGGGTCTTAGGACCGTAATTATTAGGGTGGTGAGATAATAGTTATTTTTGGGGTAGTATGCCTGTGTGCATGTGTCCATGTGTTGGGGCTAGTGTGCTCATGTGTATGTATTTTTTATGAAATGAGGCTAGAAATCCTAATGTGGTGAACATGGTTATTTTATGAATATTAATAATCACATAATGGCTATAGGCAGACCTAGGTAAAAGAGTATGGGGGGCGCAAGACTCCATGGTCAGAAAATGCATATTGATAAAAAGATAACAGTATAATAGTATATATCAAATAAAGGAGAAATATATTTATAAAAGGGGGAGTTGGTTACTCAGTAATGAATTCAGTGTTGGTGACTAAGGAGTCACTGAGTCCTGGAGGCTCGATTTTGAGAGTGGCTTAGGCGTAGTTATTCAATAACCACACTTAATTGGATACAACTAATTTTTTATGGGCCCTGGTGGCTCTGAGATTTTGGTGGCTTCTAAAGCTTGGTGGCCTTCGTTATGACTTGGTGGCAATAGAGTTCAAGGAACTCAGTTTAGAGATAGTCAGTGAGTCTTGGGCTTGGACTCTGTAATTCACTGACTAGTTAGTGAGCCTTGTGCTTGGACTTTGTAGCTGATTGAGACATGATTATTTAGTTAACCATGTTGTAGAGGATGCATACTGATGTGAGAGCCTTGGTGATTTTGGTTTATGGCTTAGGTAGCCATGGAGTCGAGGCCCCTACTTGAGGGTGACCTGCTATTGAAAGACATATGAACAACATGGTCTATGGTTGGGAGGAATGTCAGAGGTCTACAATTAGCTAACAATTCATACAAATAAGTCCTCAAAACTATTTATTTACTAATTTTATTTTGTTGTACTTACACATGGATTGGTATTCTAGTGATTTGACTGTGCTTATGTTGTATGTTATATTTAAGTTATGCAGTTGTTATTGGTTACATTTGTATTGTTGGTACCATTACATGGTTATGAATTCACTAATCATGTTGTTGTTTATGGTTTTTGCATTAGTTTTTTTTATTGTGCCTATGTTATTTATGTATTTTGTGCATCTTTGGTTGAATTATGCCTATGTTTTTGGCACAAATTGAGGAAGGAGTAGTCTTTAGTGTGACTTTTTGGAGTTTCTGGTGCCAGAATCTGGTGAAAAAAATTGAGTAAAATCTTGATTTTTGTTATTTAAACTAGTTTTTTTTTATTGTAAATCTAGATTCAACACCCTAAAAAATCTCTACGACATTTCGAAGGTGCAAGCTACCCATCAAATTTCTGTTTTCAATAAATTCTTGCTGGATTTTAAAGAAATTAGGCCTGAAAAATCCACCATAAAAACTTTCAAAAAATCGCACTAAAGACAACTCCATTGAGAAATGTAGAGTTTGGGTGACGTGAAATGTAGAGTTTGGGTGAGTGACGTCACCCAGCGGGAGGGCGGGGGATGTTAAAGGTAGTATAGAGCTTTGGTTTCACCACCGTGACTATATGGGCTAATGATACAATGCCGGAATTAAATTCAGCGGCCACATTTGCAAATTGTTTGATAGAATTCCCGAAAGAAACATGGTTATGGGGGTAGGGGAAATGTGGGTATATGAAGGATGCACACCAACTATCTTAAAAACATGATGTAACACAATACAATTGCAGCGACCATGAAGATATGAGGTTATGCATAGATTAGAGAAAGCTAGGAAACCTCAAACTCTTATGCCAAATGCACCGAATGGGTGTTAAGTCATACTAAGCTACATTCGCTGGAGGTCTCGGGTGCTTGCAGCTATTTCCTAACATCTGGAGAGAGAAAAAGTAGGTCCGCATCCATGTCATTGAAACTGGATATGTGTTTGTCCTGTTAATGGAAAATACCCTTTTTGATAAGTATGCCAAGTGTGAGGATATAGAGTTGGCACACCAAGTGTTTGAAAAAATACCTATAAGAGATGGCGTTCCTTCAATGCCATGATTGCAGGATATGCTTTGTAGGATAGACATCAAATCGACATATTTCACGTTTGCAAGAGTTCTTAGTGCTTTCATTGACCTCTCCTATATGGAACAAGGGAGACAATTTCATGGGATTTTTATTCACTTTGGATTTGAATTTAATGTCTTTCTGGGTAATGCACTTATGGATGTGTGTCAAGTGTAGTAGCATAGAGAACGCACAAGATCTTTTTGATACCAGCCTAGATCCATCTAACTCTGGATCTATCATGCGCCGAGAGGGATCAAATCTCTCGAGGTGCAAACCTATTTTTTGAGTGCAAAACTTGAGGAAAGGTTTGCACCTCGAGAGATTTGATCCCTCTCCGGGCATGATAGATCCAGAGTTAGATGGACCTAGGCTGGTTCCAGTCGAAGGCATCAATGTCACATTTTTCAGATTATTAAAATTTTTGTATATTTTTTAGATGTAAGATAGATCTAGGTTGGTTTCAGTCATGTGCTGCCAAGGAAAATCTATCAAAGATATGATTAGTTTTATCAGTAATATGTAAATATATCAAATGTTAATATAATAATTTTAAATATGCTAAATATTTCTGAGATAAACTTGGTCATTTTAATTTTAAATTTTCTTAGTTACCTCAGTTTGTTGAGATGATAATTATTGTTAATAACTATAATGATGAAAAATGATGAAATATTTTTTTTAAATGCAAAGTGACAATAATAGTGTTGAAAGATAGAAAATGTGAATAATAAGAACGTACTCATGTTACATTCAATCTCAAACTATTTTCTTCTACTATTCTTATTTCCTCCCTTGTTAGTTTTGTTATCTTTTCATATTGATTACATGAAAAAGAAAATTTAAATCATAAACCATTTAAATCTTTAGCTCGATATGTTGTAGTAAACATGATACCTTGTCTCTCTTGCTCTCCAATATTAATAGCTTAAATTACTATAACACAAAAATCAATCTACATTGTTAATAACTTTTTGTGATTACACTAAAATCAATGCATATTGTTAATCCAATCACTTTAATATTAATGTACCATCATATATACAATTACATCAAATCATAAATCAACATATACATTGAAATCAATGCATTTAATGCAAGCAATCAAATAAGAATAGAAAATAACTTCTACATTGAAATCAATGCACCTAATGCAATGAATCAAATAAGATTAGAAACCAACATCTACACTGAAATCAATGCATTTAATCAAAGCAATCAAATAGGATTAGAAATCTCCATCTACACTGAAATCAATGCATTTAGCGCAAACAATCAAATAGTATTAGCAATAATCTACATTGAAATCAATGCATCTAGTGCAAGAAATCAAATATAAATATAAATCGACGTCTAAATTGAAATCAACACATCCAGTGCAAGCAATCAAATAGTATTAAGAATCATCACCTACACTGAAATCAATGCATCTAGTGCAAGTAATCATATATCATTAGAAATAAATATCTACACTAAAATCGATGCATCTAGGGCAAATAATCAAATAGGATTATAAATCACCATCTCCACTTAAATCAATCCATCTAGTGCAAGAAATATTCTTCTCTCTCTCCACCCTCCATCCATATCTATATCCCCATCCATCTCTTTTTTTTTGTCTCTATCTCACCCCCCTAAACACACACGCTCTCGCACTCCATATATATCATTCTCTTTGTCGATCGCCCTCTCTCCCCATCTCTCTCTTCTTCCCTCTCTTCCCCTTCTCTCCCTCTCCCCCGCTAATATCTCTCTTTCCTCCTTTTGTCCTCTCTCTCTTCTTATCATCACTCTCTCTAGGAACCAACATCGACACTGAAATCAATGCATTTACTCAAAGAAATCAAATAGGATTAGAAATAGCCATCTACACCGAAATCAATGCATTTAGTGCAAACAATCAAATAGGATTAGAAATCATCTACATTGAAATTAAGTCATCTAGTGCAAGTAATCAAATATAATTATAAATCGACATCTAAATTGAAATCAACACATTTAGTGCAAGCAATCAAATTGTATTAGAAATCACCACCTATGCTGAAATCAATGCATCTAGTGCAAGTAATCAAATATCATTAGAAATAAATATCTACACTAAAATCGATGCATCTAGTGCAAATAATCAAATAGGATTAGAAATCACCATCTCCACTTATATCAATCCATCTAGTGTGAGAATATTCCTCCCTCTCTCCACCCTCCATCCATATCTATATCCCCCTCCATCTATTCTTTTTTGTCTTTCTATCTCACCCCCCTAAACACGCGCGCTCTCGTACTTCATATATATCAATCTCTTTTTCAATCACCCCCTCTCCCCATCTCTCTCTTCTTCCCTCTCTTCACCTTCCATCTATATCTCTATCTTCCCCTTCTCTCCCTCTCCCCCATTAATATCTCTCTTTGCTCCCTTTGTCCTCTCTCCCTCTCTCTCCATCTTCCTTATCACTCTCTCTCTCTCTCTCTCTCTAGAAACCAACATCTACACTGAAATCAATGCATTTACTCAAATAAATTAAATAGGATTAGAAATCGCCATCTACACTAAAATCAATGCATTTAGTTCAAACAATCAAATAGGATTAGAAATCATCTACATTGAAACCAATTCATCTAGTGCAAGTAATCAAATATAATTATAAATCGACATCTAAATTGAAATCAACAAATTCAGTGCAAGCAATCAAATTGTATTATAAATCACCACCTACACTGAAATCAACGCATCTAGTGCAAGTAATCAAATATCATTAGAAATAAATATCTACACTAAAATCAATGCATATAGTGCAAATAATCAAATAGGATTACAAATCACCATCTCCACTTATATCAATCCATCTAGTGTGAGAAATATTCTTCCCTCTCTCCACCCTCCATCCATATCTATATCCCCCTCCATCTCTTCTTTTCTGTCTCTCTATCTCACCCCCCTAAACACACACAGTCTCACAATCCATATATATCAATATCTTTGTCAATCCCCTCCTCTCCCCATCTCTCTCTTCTTCCCTCTCTTCACCTTCCATCTATATCTCTATCTTCCCCCTCTCTCCCTCTCTCTCCATCTTCCTTATCACTCACTCACTCTCTCTCTCTCCACCTTTCTCTCTCTATTTCTTTGTTCTTACCTCTCTCCCCCTCCCCCTCCAAGTCCATCTCTCTTTCCCTCCCTCTCTCCACTCTCTCACATCCTCTCTCTTCCTTCCTCTCTTTCCTTTTCTCTCCCATCTCTCTCTCCCTCTCTCTCTCTCTTCACCCACCAACTATGTTACTATATCCCTCCCTCTCTCCTTATATCTCCTTCTCCCCCCTTATCTCCATATCTCGTTATTTGTCTCTTTATCTCAACCCCAAACATACACGCTCTCTCTCTGTCTCTCCCTTGTCACTCCTTCTCTCTCTCCACTTCTCATTCTCTATATTTCTTATTTCCTAAATATCTCCCCCTCCAACTCCATCTCTCTTATCGATCCCTCTCTCCTCCTCTCTCTCAAGTACTCTCTCTCATCCTTCCTCTCTCTCTCTCTCTCCAATACTCTCTCTTCCCCCATCACTCTCCTCCTCTCTCTCCCTTTCTCTCCCACCTCTCTCTCTCTCTTTTCCCTCCAATCCTCTCTCTTCCCCCATATCTCTCTCTCTCTCTCTCTAATCCTCTCTCTTCCCCCATACCTTTCTTTCTCTCTCTTTCCACCCCTCTCTCTCTCCAACTACATTACTATATCCCTCCCTCTCTCCTTCTCACTTCTTCTCTCCCCCTTCTTTCCATACATCTTACTTTGTCTCTTTATCTCACCCCTAAACATACACACTCTCTCTCCATCTCTCCCTTATCACACACTCTCTCTATTTCTTCTTAGTTATGTAAACTAATGAACATAAATATTCGTAAATATAAAGCAGATTATGGAGTAAATATGAAAAGAGGTTTTATTTACTTACCATACCTCTAGTTTATTTATATTTTTATTTATTTACCATACCCCTTTTCTTTACTATGGTATTTTGCCCATAGGCTTGTTATATAATTAGATTTTTATTTATAATCCTATTTGATATATTGTTATTTATTTACCTTACCTCTTTATGCCTCTTTTATATTTATTTATTTACCATACCTCTTTATATCTATTTTATATTTATTTATTTATTTATCATACTTGTTTATACCTCTTTTATATTTATTTATTTACCCATGATATTTGGCCCATGGTATCAATATTAATTTGTCCCATGGTATTCGTCCCATAGGCTTCATCTAAATAAAACCTCTTTTTAAAGTTTTTTTAAATATAAAAAAGTTTATGGAATAAATATAAAAAGAATTTTTATTTATTTACCATACATCTAGTTTATATATTTTTTTATTTATTTACCATAGCTCTGGAGTAAGTATAAATTCATTTTACAAATATTTAATTAAAAGAAATATTAAAAGATTTTGGATTTTGATTGTTTGTGTTGAATTAACTCTTTTCCTTTGATATAGGAAATGGTATTGACTTTAGTAAAGAGTAAAGATGTTTAAAATTTTATTTAATTTGGAAATTCAATGTGGTTTTTTTTTTGTTAAAGATAAATTTATGATCCATTCAAATTCATGTATATAATTTACTATCCATTCAAATTATATAGATAATACATAATTGTATTAGAAATTGATATATGTTCTAGCACAATGAGATTTTTATTTTTGTTTTTTTTTTTTAATTTAAAACTTAAACCGACATTTTGTACGTGGACGTGACCCACCTGACATCGGGGTCACACTGGGCTGTAGATGCGCCTCTCGGCGCAAAAATTCGAGAGCGCAATGAGTTTTCATTGAATGTGATGGTCATAGGGTATCCCTGGGATGGACAGGTTGAGAAATCCTTGAATCTTTTTCAACACTTGCAGCAGAATTGTTTTGATTTGTCTCAATTTGCATTTTAATAATTCTCAGTGCTTACACCAACTTACAGCCTTGCGATCAGGGAAAATAACTTCATGCTCTTCTTCTCAGAGCTGGTGTCAAGTCAAATGGAATTGCGGAGAATTATCTTATCGACATGTATGCTAAATGTGCTAGCATAGAGGATTCATATCAGATGTTTGGCAAAATTCCTAACAGAAACTCGATTTCTTGGAATATTATAATCACAGGATATTTGCAAGCAGGATATGGTGAGGGAGCTTTGGATTTTCCTTTTCAAATGCCAAGGACAGACATGAAGCCCAATGGCATAACAATTTCCTGTGTTTTTTGTGGTTTGTGCCAGCTTGACGGAACTAGAACAAGGACAAGAGATTGATATCTATGTGAATAAATTTGGGTTTGAAATCGAGTTCTATGCCAAATTTGGAAACACAAAATATGTGTTCCAAGTGTTTGATAGAATGTCTAAAAGGGATGTTGTGGTTTGGAATGTTATGATTTTTTGCTATGCTCAAAACGAGCATTATGAATATACTTATAAATTATTTGAACAAATGCAGTTGGTAGGGTTAAAGTTAAATTTTATTATGGAATGCAATGATTGAGGAGTTTGTGCAGAATGATTACGGTGTTGAGGCTTTGGAACTCTACCATCGAATGGATATTGCAAGCTTATAGCGTAACTCAGTTACCATTGCAAGTATTCTTTCGGCATATTCCTCTTTGGTAGCTCTGGAAAAGAGCAAGGAGATCTATGGTTATGTTGTAAGAAATGGGCATGAATTAGAGGGACTTGTTGGAAGTGTCGTTGTAGGTATGAAAAATGTGGGACTCTACAAGATGCAGAAGAGGTGTTTGAAAAATCATCTCAAAAGGATGAAATATCGTGGACTTCAATGATTTTGGGCGATAGCTAGAGTGGGAACGGTGATCAGGGATTAAAAGTGTTTCATCAGATGGTATCCACAGGCATGAAACTTGATTTGGTTACTATTCCAAGTGTTCTCCCAGCCTATGCCCACTTAGCATATTTGCGACAAGGAAATGAGGTTCTTGATTATATAATCAGAAATGGACTTGATTTAGAGATTGTTGTGGCCAGTAGTGTCATATTCTTGTATGCTAAATGCGAGAGTCTAGAGAATGCACCGTATGTGTTTGACAAGATATCTGAAAAAAAAAATGTAGCCTCATGGAATGTCATACTTGCAGCCTACACCTTGCATGGGTATGGTAAGGGTATGGTGAGGAGGAATTCATGTTTTTCTGTCAAATGCAGGAATAAAGCCAGACCATGGATTATTCAGCTTTCTATTTCATGTTTTCGTAAGCAGCTCCTAGAGAAAGCTAAGGGTTCCAAGAGAAACAAGTTTTTCGTCATTGCTTTCTGTTTTCTATTTTTTGAATTTTTTCATATGATAGTTCCCATATCAACTGTAGATATTTTCAAAGATCATGCTCAGGTTTGCCAGTATTAATGACTCTAGATACATTGTCAAGATTTCAAGAGCAAACTTTATGCTAACATCGTATATTTCAAGAGAAAACATTCTGCCATCATCTGTAAACAATTGGGCTGAGCTACTGGGCAGTAACCCATGGGATGAACATGGATTAGTTTTTTTTCAAGTGCTTACATGAAACCACCTCCTTGTGTTGGTGGGTGGCAAGGGGAAGAATATCTTCAATCATTCATCAGATCTGTGCTTGGATCTTAGTATTAGACTATTGTGCCACTAATCCAGTGTTTTGAATGATGAATGATGATTGATGGATTTGAAACTTTCGTTAGAATTAGGGGTAATCTTGGAGAATAGTGATTATAAGACAAATTTTTCCACTCACACAAAGCATCATATTGTTTGTCATTGATTTTCCCAATGTGGATAAGTATGAACCTTTTAAAAGCTGTCACATCTTGGCCTTAATTGATGCTTTCATAGTTCTTGATGGACTTGTTAGAATTCTTCCAAGTTCAATTGTCCTTATTGAGTTGCATGAGTTGGTGCAGGAACAAAATAATTGGTGCATGAACAAAATAATTTCCTTGTAAAGTATTAACACAAAGCATCATATTGTCTGGCATTGATTTTCCCAATGTGGATAGCTATGAACCTTTTCAAAGCTGTCACATCTTGGCCTTAATTGATGCTCTCATAGTTCTTGATGGACTTGTTAGAATTCTTCCAAGTTCATGAGTTGGTGCAGGAACAAAATAATTGGTGCATGAACAAAATATTTTCCTTGTAAAGTATTAACACAAAGCATCATATTGCCTGGCATTGATTTTCCCAATGTGGATAAGTATGAACATTTTCAAAGCTGTCACATCTTGGCCTTAATGGATGCTCTCATAGTTCTTGATGGAATTGTTAGAATTCTTCCAAGTTCAATTGTCCTTATTGAGTTGCATGAGTTGGTGCAGGAACAAAATAATTGGTGCATGAACAAAATAATTTCCTTGTAAAGTATTAACACAAAGCATCATATTGTCTGGCATTGATTTTCCCAATGTGGATAAGTATGAACCTTTTCAAAGCTGTCACATCTTGGCCTTAATTGATGCTCTCATAGTTCTTGATGGACTTGTTAAAGTTCTTCCAAGTTCAATTGTCCTTATTGAGTTGCATGAGTTGGTGCAAGAGCAAAATAACTGGTGCATGAACAAAATAATTTCCTTGTAAATTTGCTAATGCAAGCCAATTTAAATACCAAATTGGTCCATCACAATTTAAAGGCACTACGTGTAATAATTTGTCAGCACATTAGATCGAATCATCCTACCAATACAACATCACTTCACACAATTGAGAAACTCCAACAATGTTTTACAGCATTCCTTCTAGAACACACTCTTTTTCAATGATACAAGTGGAGGTGGAAGTGCATGGCAAATATAGTGATTTTTCTTGACCATGATTGAAACCCAATGCGAGATTACTGGCCTTGAAATACTATTAGGAACAAAAATCAAATTTTCTACATAAGGCTCAAGTTGTTCATGATATGTCGAGCCCATGAAACCACGATATCACAAAAAAAAAAAAGCAAAGCAACTTCCATGCAAGCTACAAATAATTGTACTAGGCTCACAAAAACTTTACAATTTTAGGAATATGATATGATAGATTTGTACTGGGCTCAAAAAAACTTTACAATTTTAGGCCTTGCAATACTATTAGGAACAAAAATCAAATTTTCTACATAAGGCTCAATATGTCGAGCCCATGGTACCACGATATCACAAAAAAAAAAAAGTGAAGCAACTTCCATGCAAGCTACAAATAATTGTTCTGGGCTCACAAAAACTTTACAATTTTAGGAATATGATATGATAGATTTGTACTGGCTCACAAAAACTTTACAATTTTAGGCCTTGCAATACTATTAGGAACAAAAATCAAATTTTCTACATAAGGCTCAACCTGTTCATGATATGTCGAGCCCATGGTACCACGATATCACAAAAAAAAAAAAGTGAAGCAACTTCCATGCAAGCTATAAATAATTGTACTGGGCTCACAAAAACTGTACAATTTTAGGAATATGATATGATAGAGAGATCAATTATTGAAGGGTTTCTGATTTGTTTGGTTGAGGAAATCATTCCAACCTTCGTGGAGTTTTTGATTTTTTTGGCTCTAAATTTGACCCTCTTTAAAACTTGGTTATCTTTGTTGGTTTTTTCTTCCATAATTCCCTATTCACTATTCAGTAGCATGACTTATTTCTCTATTCTCTAAATCAAAATTGTAAACTCAAATCTTCATAACAAAAATATTCATTTCCACCCAACAATTTTTTTTTTGCTCGATTAGACTAATCCTACACCCACGGGTTTCGAACCGGTGACCTTGCAGAACGGAGTGCCTTAACAGTGCACCCCATCACCGACTGCTCTACGCCTCGTGGGCCATTTCCACCCAACATTAAGATTATAATAGTCGTTATAATTTATACGCACTATTATATAAAATAATAAACTAATTTTTTTTAATCATAAATAAATAGTTACAAAAATATTATAATAATTAATTATAATAATATAAAAATAATTTTTTTAATTATTAAATAATTAAAAAAATTTAAAATATAAATATAATAATTAAAATATAAATAAAACATAATAAAAATTAAATTAAATTAACTAAATAAAAATATAAATTATAAATTAGATAAATTAAAAAATAAAAAAAAGCACTTTCACTTATTCTCTTTCCTCCAAATATCTCATGGTTCATTACACACACTTTACTTCAAACATATGTTGGGTTATTGATTATATTATCTCCTTTCTATTGTAAACATGAGCCAAGGTGTGGCCCATGTCATAAAATCTTTTTCCACATACTTAAGGTTGGCTCGTAAGTATATCTGGACAACCTGAGTGGGCTCAATGGTTGAGAACTTGTGATTTTTCTTGGGAGGTCACAGGTTCAAAACCGACGGGGGTTAGGGTTGTCTATTGCCCATCATGAACAAGCTAGAGGGATGGATGCCCCCAATGATGAACACCTTTGTCCTTGCGAAAGTCATGAGTTTCTGGTATATGTGTCTTACGGGCTGCTACAAATACCTGAGGAGGTTGTTGTTCCCTGTCTAAAAAAAAAGTACACCTCATCGAGTCAAACACAGATGGTTAATCAACTGTTATGTTTCGACCCCATATAAATATGAACCATCCATCACAACCACTCCAACTCTCAAACCTCATGATTACGTTGGATCTTATTTATCGAGGTTTCATGGCCCCATAGGCTATTAGTCTTGTTTTAAAGGTTTGATTTAAAGGACATAATATATATATATATATATATATATATAGTTATGTTTTAATAAATCTATAAGTGTGTATTAAAATTAATCTAATAAACCTAACTTTATATTATTATTTAAATTTTAAAATTAAACTTAAAATGTATATTATTTAAATGTTATTTTCATTTTCTGTTTAAAATAAAATTTTAAACTCAAAATTGTACACAAAATGTTTGTTTATGACAAAATTTGTACAGATTCCCAACATTTTAGTGGAGCTGATAAAATTTTGTAGGTGGGAGAGAAGCACGAAATTACATCGTCATCTACCATAAAAAAACAATGATCAAATAACACATAAAGTTGATGATTCTATAGTAGTTGATATGATGATAAAATGAAACTCGATTTAATTGGAACGTTTGTGATTCAAAATATGGAATGTTGTGAAGGTTAAATGGAATATATTGTGGATCCAATGTCATACATCAACAAGGTTGGAACTTGGAATATGGTTAGGATCAAAATACATATTGATGTGGTTGATGAGGACTATATGTTTTTTTTGGAAAATGTAAGAGTAGATGGTCTATCATATACTCTTGCCTTTGGGTGAATTTTTAGGTTGATAGTGATTACACAATAATGCCTAATATTTATTATTGAAAGAAAGGCTAAACTATATGTATAAAATGGGGAAGACAATGATACTGGTAAAGTTATTATTCATCTAGACTCAAACATGTTTTTGGGTACCATCATCCTTATTTGTGGTATTAGTATGTTACAAGTGATTGTTCCTATATGGTATCAACAACAAGCAACAACAAACAAATTTGGTGACAAGTTTTATAAGAAGTATCCTTTCCAACATCCATGTGAATTCATTGCTCAAGGAGATTTCATGGGTTTATTCTAGGCCTATTTTCTAGCAAACACATAATCTCATGTTAGACATCAACAAATTATAAAGTATTAATTCCAACCAAAATTTCAAGAAAGGATTTTAGAAATAGTATACTAATACAAAATCTTAGCATGGGACAGAGAAAGTTAGCAGAGTCATTTTGGAGAGATGATTAAACAATTATTTAGATGCAAGGAACCTTATTATTTCCAGATGAAATTAGTTAATTAAGCAAAGGTTATTGTTGTGTGACTTTGAAATGCCAACAAGCTAAGTTTGGAATGTTTGTTTGTGAAAAGGGTAAAGTAAACAAGTGTTAGGTATGGAGAATAAGGTATGAAAATCACCGCTTCCAACAAAAAAATTGGATGTATACCAACATATACAAGATTTAAAGGTTCATTTTTATAAATAATTTTGTGTGCAACGATTAAAGAACTATTATCTACAAGAATACAAACTTCTTCAAAATAATGTTAACTGATTAATTCTCTTGTCTGAGTAAGGTAAAAGTAGTGAAATAGGTCAACCATACTATTAAATCCTATTATATTGGAGGGCATGAATAGGAGAACCTCTTAAGACCTTCTCTACCTGAACGTTATGAAATGTTATATGTGATGTATGCATTAGTAGGTATATTGGAAAATATGTAATGTGTATGTATATAGTTTTAAGTGTACTTGGATCATGTGTGTGAAGTGCATTCATATTGACAGTGATATGATATTGTATAGGCGATGTATATAACATGAGAACTAATCATGGTTGTTTTTTACTGATGATGCAACTACCCAAGGCCATCAACCTCATAGAGAACAAGGGAATAAAGGAGGCAAGAGGAATCGCCCAAGGGATTGGAGGGTATATGTAGGCCCCATAAGACCAACAAGAAATCCTAGAACCATGAAATTTGGGAACATCCATGTTCGACAATAAGCCATCTTGGAGGCGGTGGCACAAGACCCAAGGGACTGTCAGGTGTAGATTAGGGGTGCACCACTTGGATGTAGGCTCATGGGGGGGGCATGAGTCCATAGGTTTGAGGTTGTTAGGGTTGGTTCCTTGGATGGTTGGGGATTCTTCGTGCAGGAAAAATACTCATAGAAATTAGTATTGAGCTTATTTGCATGCCTTTTCTTGTGTCATGAATATATTTTCTTTAATTATGAATTGAAATTCTTATGGATATAATACTTGTTGTATTGACATGATTGTGTTTGTGGTTTTGGTGCACAAGTGTACCAATCCGACGGTTCTTAGGAGGTGTGGTCTCTGCCTCCAAGCTATGGTCACAGGAATAAAAGATGGTTAGCATGTTAGTGAACACATGCTAGTAAATATAAAACACACTAAATCATTGAACATAGTATGCATATATAGAGAGAAAATACAACTAAACATAAAAAAAAAATATCACAAAGAGTCAAACTTAACAATAATGCAAATGGTAGAATCAAATTCCCCTCTTATTGTTCGCTATTAGGAAGAAAAATAATATGTTACACTCTTGCCAAAGGACCCTTAGAACTATGGAGTTCTTAGACCCAGTGCAAGGAAGTTTTTACCCTTTAGCTGTTGTTGCAAGGTCTCTCTCTCTACTCCATAGGATTGAAGTTGTTGGGTGGCCAACAACTGAATCCTCACTCTACTACTACTCTGGATTGCACACTGTTGGATTTCTCATGGGCAATTTGGACAGCAAAACAATGTGCTCTCATTTGCTCATCTCTTGGTGGCCATTTATAGGTGAATTAAAATTCTCCTTCCCTCTCTTGGTACATTGGTGGATGGTGACCCAAGAGAGAGGATTGATTCCTTTGTGTGCCACTTGATTCCTTTGTGTGCTCCCTTGAGGTCCCAAGGTGGCTTAGGCAGCTATCCTTGGGCGGCCCCAAGTGTAGGATCATTTCCTGAAGTGTGTCAAGTAGTCCTGGAAAGTGACTTTCGCCACTCCTAGGACTGTGCGACTTTTTGAGGGAAAGCCATGTAGACCAACACGCCTATTGAAGGAAACTGCGCGCAAAGGCGCATTTCACTTGTGTTCTTGGTGCACAGTTTGATTTTTACCTCTTGACCTTAGAGATTTTTAAAAAAATTCAGATCCTTTGACTTGCCTCAACCTTGTAAATCAATCTTCCTGACATTTAATAATGTCATATTTTCTTGTCTGATTTTCTAGTGATAACAGTTTCCCCCTAATGTGTGAGGTCTAAGAAGAAATATATAGACGAAATACATTATATTTTCTTTTCTGTGTACTACGTGGAGAGAGAGAGAGACCTGCATACAACTGAAGGTTGGAAACCCATTAAAGTGGGTAGAAGCATGACCATGTTCTATGGGAAACCTGCAAGAGAAAATATGATACAATAAATACAAATTTTCTATGAGGCGGGCATGTCCCATGCTTGTGATGCTTTGGCTAGCTAAACAAATCTATCTTACAGATAAAGGTTCTTTCTATGTCACTGATATGGTAGTGATTTGCTGATTTGGTTGATGACGACAATTGTTGATGCCCTCAGGGGCATTTTTTTCTTTGAAAATAGGTGGAATGTGGTGCCCACATGCGTAATATCAGAATGGCATATAAATTCTCATTCTACGTGTTAGTCATCCGTAATTTTTTCCTTTGTTGATGACTAAATGATTATCCCAAGATTTATAAAAACAAGGTTCATAAACATTGTGAGTTCTAGAAATCTCACTGCCTTCATTATCCATAAGATAATTTTTCACTATTTCATCATTCCATAATGTCTATCTTTGTTTACTAGTCCCAGGAAAATCCCTTTTCTACTGAACCATAATTATTCAAGTTTTCCAACACAACAATGCACATACTTGGCACTATAAAGTTGACAGGCATCAATGTTTCCTATCCATTTAATAGTCTAAAATGTGTCTACCATGTCAATTTATTACATGTGGTATGGTAATCCCATAGAAATATTATAATTATTAGATCCTAGTCATCTCAATTTACATGCATACTTTTGCCAGTGTTTATTATATGATATTGTTGAAGGCCTCAACTGTGCCATTAGCCTAAGGATGATAGGGTGTGCTCTTCTGATGGTAAAATTGAAATTATTCTATTAAGAAAATAATTCTCTTGTTTAAGAAGTGGGTGCCTTTGTCACTTACAAGTACTTTGGGACATCCAAAACTTGCAATGACATACTCAAACAAAAACCACACTATTTTTTTTTTTTTCGCTGTAGTCTTTGACAAGTTCAACCCACCTAGTAAGATAGTTTGTCCCAATTACTATATACCAAAGCCCTAATCTATATGTTAGAGGGTTGATAGATCCAACATAGTCTATTCCCACTTATCAAATGATTATAATTTTACTTGTGAGAATAGGGTAATTTTTTCCCTTTTGGATGGTTTCCCAACCTACTAACATTCATCACAACTTTGACATAATTCCTTTGCATCATTGTGAAGAGTTGGCCACCAATGTCCGATGCGCATGATATTTTGTGTGGTATCTCTTCCTGCAAAGTGACCTCCTACAACTCCATGCTATTTTGATAATATCAAATTCCTTTAATGCTCCAAAACAAAATTATGAAGTATCCCATTTGCACCTAGTTTGTATAAGCGATCTGTAATCAATAGATAACCTGTTGATTTCACCATTGATTGTTTCTTCTACACTACTATATATTTTGATGGAGCTAATCCTATGCTAAGGAATTGGATGATTCCTACAAACTATTTATCAACCATGTTTAATATGAACAAATTTTCTTCTAATAGGTTTTCATCGGTATTCGCCACATATTATCCAATTAATATGCACGATAAATGACATGGTCTTGCATTAAGCCTCCTCGGTTTCACAAGTCACAACTACCTCAAAGTCATATTCTTGGAAGAGTAGTATCCACCTACATATTATCCCCCCAACACTGGCTTGTTGATGAGGTGCGTCAACACAAAATGGTCAGTATACATATTGACGTTTGAACCAAGTAGGTATTGTCTAAAAGTTTTCATCACATACACCATTGCCAAAATTTCTCATTCTGTAGTGGTGTGGTTGTGTTCAACAATTGATAAGTTCCTACTAGAAAATTCAATGGGGTGAAATATGTTCCCCTCTCTTGACCGAGCTAAAAATGCACTCAAAGCTATAAATTCGTATGCACATGAACATGAAAATCCTTCCCCTAATCTATAAAAACAAAAATTGACACAATGCCCAATTTATCCTTTAAGAAACCAAAGCTCGTTGACACTATTCATCCCATTAGGAATTAACTTCATTTTTAAACAACAACTATAATGAGGTTGTAGTCTATGCATACCCCCTTATGAATTTATTGTACTTTGTATGACCTAAAGTTGTGTGCAATTTTTTCATTGAGGTAGGTGGAGGTAGATCCACTATTACAACTTTTGTAGGATCAACCAATAGGCTTTTCTTGTACACTATATGACCCAACAGGATACTGAATGGCAAGAAAAATATACATTTCTTTAAATTTAATGAAATATGTAGTTGTCTACATGCATACACATTAAGAATATAACTTCAATGTGCTTTCCCGAGAGGCTGAACATTTTTCAATTATCCAAATATACCTCTAAGAACTTATGGATGAAATATTTAAATGCTACAAACAAAACTTTGGAGAAGACTTCTAGTGCATTCTTCATACCCAAAGGCATTATTATATACTGGAAGGATCCCTATTCCATTAGAAAATGAATCGTATGTCTATATTTTGCTGCGATATTTATCAGATTATAGCTTAAGAATCCATTAGTAAATGAATAAGCCTATTGTCCTCCTACATTCTCCAACACCTCATCTGTAAAGGTGGTGGGAAATGGGTCATGTACACAAGAATCATTAAGCTTCTTTAGATTCACACTAATTCTGATTTCTCCTATCTTCTTGTCCTACACTGCCATTAGAATTATCCATTTTTACTCTTCTAATGGTTCAATGATTCCATCTTCCAACATCTTGTATTGTTCTTTTCTCACTTTTGTATTATAGACTAGGTTCACTACACATGGAATTTTTGTGTGTGGCTCTGTGCCTAGTTTTAAGGGGATTTTCATCTCTCTTAGCTTCATATAAATCCCCTTCATCTTTGAAAAGGTTGTTGGGAAGAGGTCCTAGTATTCATGCAATAAATTAGCAATATTTCACACTATATCCTCTTTCCAATACTCTCCAATAAATACGATATTAGGATTAAGTTCAATTCCAATATTTACTTTGCTCTTCTTAGTAGGTCTTGCATAGTCTACAGACTCTAGAATACATACTTTGAAATAATCTACAAGAAGTGGATGTACAATGTGGTAGCAGATGTTTTTTCTAGAATAGAATAAGCCTCAAGATTATACTTGATTACATATTCTGTTCCATCATGGCTAGAAGAATCTCACCATGAATTCCAAAATGACAAGAACACTAAACAAAAATAAAATGAAGGAATGAAGGAATGATCTATATCAAACATTAGGACTGGAAGGGAGATATAATTTGGTACAAGCGTAAGATACTTTATGCCCTCAATCAAAGTTGAAGCAACAAATATTAAGGAATTTCATGAGTCTTCAATGGTAGAGCATGTAGGGTTCTTGAAATCATATCAAAGAATCCAAAAATATTTTTTTTGGAAAGGAATGAAGAAAGATATTCAAAATTTTGCAAGAAAACACTAGGTTTACCAATGAACTAAATGAGAGACAATAAAATCTCTAGGGTTACATTAGCCATTACAAATAACTAACCAAATATGATAAGAAATATTAATGGAATTCATTATAATGTTACCAATATCTGAAGGTAAATAATCCATTTTTATGGTTGTTGATATACACAAAAGAACATATCCAATTTTTTCAAAATTCAAAGAAGATACACTAAAATTCAAGTGTGTTCGTGGAGGAATTTCATAGACTTCATGGTATTACTAAGTTAATAATAAGTGACAGAGATCCAAAATTTGAAGGTAATTTTTCAAAATAATTATGGAAGATGAGTGGAAAAGCATGAGTCGTGAATTCAACATATCATCCATAAGAAAATGGTTAAATAGAAATGATTACAAATGTTTATAATGCTAACTATAATGTTATTTTTAATATAATAAACTTCGATGGATGAAGTGGCTTCCTTTGGTATAATAATGGTGATGGCCCTCAACATTACAACAAGAATGTTGAAACTCCTAAGGGTCTCAACTTTAATTATCAACCTAGGGTTAGTATAAAATTAAGAGGTGTTAGTGCTATATTTGTAGTGTGAAATGCATTCTCCTTTGGTTGATCTAATGCAGTTGAAGAGAAGCTATGATGTATAGATACCACTTATGTTATCTAGGCTATTGGAAATGCTAAAAAAATCAGGAATAAAAGATAGATATAATATTAATTAGAGGAAAGGAAACAACAAAAAGAAACCCTATTCTATCTAAAGAAAAGTAAATGCCAGAATGTAACCCTACTCTATTTGGATAAAGGTAAATTACAGGAAATAAACCTACTCTATTTTGTATGAAATAAATCTATGCTTACTGCATGAAAGTAAATGAGTGGAATTAAACTTATGCTAACTACAAGGAAGAAAATAAAATAATTTCTAGAATGTTGGAGAAAAATCAAGTCTATTCTATGATACATGGTAAATCAACCTGTAGCCAAAACAAGACATTCAAACAGTAAACCCTAATTACGTAAAGAAGGAAATTTTTTCTATAACTACTAGGGTAATTTTTGTAAGGGGTCTCTAAATCTATAAAATCTATATACTAGGTCTAATGAGCATTGTAATGTGATAATCAATGATAGACAAGCTTTTAGTACAAATCTTGAGGCGTTCCAAGGCAATTTATGTATTGCTACAGGATGACCTCTTTTTCTACAAGAAATAACCGAAAGAAAAATGCATGGTTGTTGGGTAAAATCAAAGTTCATAAATTAATTATAAATTACTAAATTATAGGAAATAAACCAACAATGGAAAGGATGAGTTGAAATTTAAATGAAGACTATCACTACGTGAAAGAATTTTTTTTTGATTTCATAAGAGAAAAATGCATAAACAAACTCGGAAATAAGCTTATTCACTAAACCTGTAAGGAAAATATTTTTTAGAGATGATATTTATAGAAATGCATGACTAAACTAAGTGCATGGAAAGTAAAGATACAAGAATGGGGCTTGAGTACTTGGGTTGGGCCCTAACCCAAGGAGACTCAGGTCCCTTAAGGAAAATCAGACTAGAGAAAAAAAGATTTCTTTTCATTAGTCAACAAATGTGCTCATACATGAAACTTGACAAAATTGAAATAGAAAGCAAAATTTTTCTCTATTTTTTACTATAATCTCCAAAGTTTTGAATCCCTAATGGGATACTGAGGCCTCTTATTTATACAAAAAATGTTTGATGGGAAACCTCCTTGAAGAGAGGATTACTTCCCTCAAAAATCTCTACAAGTAGGATTTGGTTCCCTGAACACTTCACAGATACAATGAGGAAATAATGTCCTTGAGCCAATCGAGTTATAATTATCCTTCAGCAGGGGAAAACCTCCATATTCTTCTCTTTTTGGGTTCTTGCATGTTATTAATAATATATCCTCAATATCCTACACAATAAATGCATTAGGAACAAAAGATATCAAAAATATCTCCTAACCCTCCTAAGAACATCCTGAAGTTGAAATATACATTGTTAAGTATATAAGGAAAGGTTAAATATTCCTAAGGATAGTTAGATGGTGTTATCCTCCTGTATTTTATAGTATCACTAGGTGACGATGGATTTTCTACAATCTGCTGAAAATAACATTCCTTGACTATCAGAATTTGCTGAAAATAACATTCCTTGACTATCAACTATCTTCAGAAATCTCACTGCCTTCATTATTTTTATTTTTCCTTATTCACTATCTTTTATTTTTCCTCTTCCAAGTACCCTCATCATCTGAAAAAACCCAAGTTTGACCTCAATCCCTCTTTTCACCCTTTTTCCCTACCTAAATCCCCATTCCCCCCATTAAAAACCCCTCCCCATTCATTCATTTCCTTTCTTTCCTCAAAACAATGTAACAAAATCCCTTTTTGCATTGTTTTAAAGCTAAACTTTATTCATTTTATCATTCGGGCCTCCATTTTAATAAACTATTTTTTTATAAAAACCCAACCCCATCTATATGTTAAAACCCCACCTCCTCTATGCTTTAAGCCCTCTCTTTAGAGCCCTTAACCCCGCTCTAAATATTTTACCCCCCCACGACCATATAACCATGGCCCACTGCAAATGATAAGCCCCTCGCTTTAAAAACTTTCACCCCAGGCCCGCATTATAAAAATCCCCACATAACACTAGCCCCCCTTCTGCTTTATCCTAAACCCCCCGCTATCATATGACTTGGCCCACACCTTTATAGATTAAGCGCCTCCGCTTAATTATGTCCTTGGCCCCACCTCGTACTGTAACCCATCATTCCAAATCCCTCGACCACAGTTGGATCAACCCCTCCCTGATCCAACGGCCCACACACAGTATCGCACATCCAAAAACGCGAGGGTTAACAAACCCTCAACCTCGCGAATGGGCGGTATTATTGCTCGTACCTCCTACCACACGGTGCCCCTCCTATGGTATCGCATCCCTGCGGGTAATACCGTCTCACCACTCTCATCCTGTGTGAAAGCCACCATACCGCATCCCTGCCATAACTTAAAAACCACTACTCCATTCAAAATCCGAAGGCCCTGTGTTAATGCAGCAAGCCCCGCAGTCACCATGAAACCTCTGCAACACTCCGAAAGGCCCAATAAGCCAAAAACAGATGCAGAAATCTGCAAACGCAGGTTTTTAATTAATGAATTGATTTGAATGTGCAGGTGATCAAGTTAGAAATGCATGGTTTGCATTTTTAAGGTTCTAAAATCATCCAAATAGACTTCTTGGGCGACGATCCAACAATTTTTTGTTCATCTAAGGGACTAGGAGCGCCAGATTAAAGCATGAACATCAATGGAAAATGACCATTGATGGTCATTCAAAGACACCAAAGAATCAATAAATGTTTTAATAAATGTAGAGATAAAGGGCCAAGGAAGAACACAGTCGAAGAGACCATGAGAATGAGAGGTTAAAGGATTAAAGATAAAATCGGAGTTTAAGGATGAAGAAACATGATTAAAAGACAGAAATCAAAGATAAAAGTAGATTAGAAGAATTAAAAGAAGAAAGCAAAGTCTAGGAGACAAATCAACGAAGGAAAAACAGTAAGACAATCAGCAAAAGATAAATCCAAATTTTTAAAAGCTAAACAGAGTTTAAAGACAAATAAAGGGAAAATTAAAAAAGAAGGCAGATCCAAATGACTAAGGCACTTAGAAATTACTTCTTTAGACCATATTTTCCACCTACAGCGTCATTTTACTTCAATAAAGGTAGCTACAGTTATTGAAACAGTTAGAGATATTTCTCAGCTACTCAAAAGTTATTGAAAGAGTTAATGAAAATCCTTAAAAGTCAAAAAAATCCTAAAGTTAGCTCAACAGTTAGGTTAGAATTTATTATTACAATGAGTTAGTCACACATATTTTTCCTTGGGCCTTGCATGGTCTCAAAGGTCAAAAATACATTAAATCTGTAATAAATACAAATCTGTCACCCTAGATTAGGGGAACCTCCTCATTTTGCAGATAAATAATGCATGTATTATTCATTTTTAGTGTTGGTTGATAAGTTGTTGGTTGTTGGTTAGTTGGCTAAGCTGTTAGGCTGGATTTGATCTGACTCTGAGCTGCAGAGATTATTGCACTGGAGTAATGTAATTGTTTTGTACATCAGTAATACAAGCATGCTCATAGGACTCTTGAGCTATGTTAATGGTGATGTTATCCTTCTTTGTCAATGTTTCCCTTTTGTTTTCCATATTGTCCATCATTTCTCTGATAAAAGAACATGAAATTTATATTAAGATATGTTTTCTTGGCACCTTAACTCTGTCTGCCTTCTTTTATCTTAATGTTTTCTTCTACAAGGTCTGATTAGAGAATTTAGGATTGTCCTAATCTTTAGTTCCACCTAACTTGTTTCCTTGAAATTTACTCAGTAGAGTCTAGCTGAAGAAGTCTATGGTTTTCCCTGTCCTTTGGTTTTGCTTGAAATGTTATTTTTAAGGCCTTTTTTGAAGTTTACTTAGTATAGTCTAGCCAAAGAAATCTATGGTTTGCCCTGTCCTTTGGTTTGTCTTAAAATGTTGCTTTGAAGGTCTTTTACAAGTCTGATTAAAGAAGTCAGGTGTATCTTGCTCTTTAGTTTTACTCATTGTTATCTTGAATGTTTTCTTTTTCTAAAAGAAATAACTAGAGAATTCTTAAATGATCTCTAAGATTGCTGGATTTTTGTCTTAAAGGTTTACCTATTAAAGTCTAGCCAAAGAAGTCTATGGTTTACCCTATCCTTTGGTTCTTCTTAAACAGTTACCTAAAAGGATTTTCTTGTTGAAGTATGGTTAAAGGATTCCTAATTGCCCTTTAGTTTTACTGATTTCACAACTTACTGTCATTTCATATTTCATCCAATGTAAGAGATCCACTTGATATAGTTAGCTTTCCCTATGAAAACCATTGCAGAGTTAATGAACAATTAAAACCTTTTATGACTCCATAGCCCGATGGATTAATTCTTCTCACTGTATGTCTATTCAACTGAAACACTCAATCAATTAATCACACAATCATTTAATCAACCAAACAAAAAAAATAATCCTAGAACTTCATAACTAGCCTTAAATCAGAAAACATAAGTATAAAGATACATCATTTACAAACACAAACATAGAGAGAGCCCTCTCTGAGTCCAGGAAGGCTAGGTCCTTGGACTCTAAAGTAGTCTGATGTGGTTCCCTATAGAGTTTTTCTTGCCAATATTGCAAAGCACGGGGAGCCAACATAGTGGCGACTATACTAGGGAATCTTGAGTTATTATAAAGATTAATATTTCCTCAGGAACTCAGAAAACCCCTCCTGAACTTAGATGACTCAAAAATTTGCTAAGAATGGTATCTAGTTGTTGATAGTGGACAGCAACCAGCCTCAAAAAAATAAAAAAAACCTCCACCTGGTGACTCCACTGGTATTCATTAGGCCTGCTGAATCCACTGGTTTTCTGTATACTCCATTGGGAAATTATTAAGAAATCCTGATATTATTAGACCTTAGTAGAACCCAGTCAAGAATACTTTGTGGATTAAGTATTTATTTCATAGATTTCTTTGTTTTTCAAAATTGTTATAAACTTTAAACCTCTCTAAACATTGGGTCTAAGTTCTAGCTCCTAGAAGAATCTGTACCAGATCCCATCCAGACCCAAACCCTCTTGCAATAGTTGACAATCTTGAAAGCATCCTTAGGAAATCTCCTAGATCTAAAAGACCAATTGTTAGTAGACCAATTCACAAAGCAAGTTCCATACCTGAAAACCTTAAAGACTTGTAGAATATACTCTCTGACTCACCCCTAGAACAAAGCTTGTCTAGGACTAGATCTCAGAATTGGATAACCCAGATAATTTTAGACTCATCCATCTTACAGAAGAATCCTATTGTACTAACTTCAACCCCCATTCATACACCCACTATTCACCTTCCTCCATTTAACCCTTTACCTCCTTTTGTAAACCCTCCACTTATTAACCCTCCTTTTTTTCCCCAACTACAATCCATGGCAACATGGTTTGCCCCATTAGTTCTGCAATTGATTTGGCTGTTCTACCACAGGACTATTAGTCCAAGATTCCTTTATATTATGCAATTAGTTCCACTACTTCTCAACAACATGTGGATAGAATGAATGACTATTTTGCCAACAGGAAGAAATAGATGATGAAACTGTTAAACTAATAACGTTTGCTCAAAGCTTAGGGGGAGAAGCAAGAAAATGGTTTAAAGGCTTAACTCCTAGTAGTATACATGACCTCCCTTCTTCTCATCAATTATTCTTAAACAAATGAGAAGTCAAGAAGAACCTTCTCCAAATATTATCAAAGTATGAAAACATTAAGAGAAATGTTGGAGAGGGTGTACAAGAGTACTGCACTAGGTTCAATAGTGTATATAATTCCCTCCCTATCCACATGAAACCTCCACAAGGTATAGCTCTAATAAAATTTCCAGGTGGGTTTGACCTAGAAATGGCTTACCAACTAAGAGAAAGAGACCCTCTTACATTAGAAGATATGTAGAGGGGTGCAGTAAGTTTGGAGGCAAATCTGATTGCCAAAAGAGCTAGAATGAAATATGAGAAGAGAGTCACCTGAAGAAAATGCACCTCCATCATCTGATACTAAGATTGATAACCTTGTTAGAACCATGGAGAGGATGATGGAGAGAATAAACATGAATGTGAAAGCTTACCCAAAAGAAAACCAAACAGCTCCTAAAAACAGAAATAAAAACCAGAACCAAAACCAAAAATTTAGGAGCAATCCCCCTCAAATAAGACATAGAGGTCCTGATTAGAAAATCAAACCTCCTTTCCAAGAAAACTATACTGATGAGGATGAGGGGGTGATTGAAGAAATGGAGGAAAGTCATATCAATCTAATGGGAGTAAATAATGAGGATACTGTTTTCCTCACTGAGGAAGAGCAAGGCATATTTGCATCAAATGAGGAAGAAAGCCTAGAATCTGAAGACTATAAACAAGGCTTTGAAAATTCTACCATGGAAGTACATAGACAGTATGAAGTTAGAAGCAAGAAAACCCAAGATACTCCCAAGAGAAAGAACTCTGAAATTTCTGCTAGGAAGGTCCCTGAAAATATTCATAAGAAGATAGCAAAAAATCCCAACATAGTGGCCGAAAGTTCTGATAAAAGTAAAAACAAAAACGACCAATATAGTGGTTACCAAAGCAGCACTAGTAATCCAGCTAGTGGCCCTAAAAAAATTGTTTTAAATGAGTTTCCAAATAAAAATTAGCAAGGTGAAATTGTTGTCAAAACAATGTCTGATAAAACTGATTTAAATCTACCAAAAGCACAGACACTTTTCAGTCTTGAGAGTGAAATTTCCAAGATAAAAATATCCATACCTCTTACTGAATTAGTCACCCAAGATGTATATAGATCCCAAGTTTTGAAAGCTTTAAACATAGGAGAAAATGTTGATTCTGTAAATCTGAATGATGACAAACCCAAACTTCTGTTTGGACTTGAAGTAGAAGGTAAATTTCAATAAGGAGGTGTCCCTACATTTTATGTTAGCTTGAACATCCATGAAAAAAATCCTTCACAATGCCATTTTAGACTGAAGAGCTTCAAATAACCTCATGCTGAAGGTAGTAATGGAAATACTAGGCCTTGAGATAACTAGACCATACAAAGATTTATACTCTTTTGATTCCAATATAGTTAAATGTCTAGGCCTAATCAAAGATCTCTATGTTAATCTAGCACAAATACCAGCCAAGAGCCTAGTAATGGATATTGTAGTGGCTGACATCCCCCCTAAATATGGCATGTTCCTATCATACTCATGGGGAGCTAAACTTCAAGGTACCCTCCAAATGGACATGACCTATGCTACCATACCTATCTTTAGTCAACCAAGAAGATTATATAGGGAGACTCACATGAAATACATGGTCAGCAGTCAAGAAAATCCAGACAACTCCCCAATTTATTCTATCCACACACACCTTGATTCATTTATTCTTTACAATGATGAAAACATTACAAGTGGCAGAAAGTGAGCAAACAACTGAAAAAGAGGAGGAACAGTCAGAATAGTTAGGCCAAACAGAAAATGAACAACATAATAATCAACATAGTGGTAGCCACAATGACCAACATAAGGATAAATATAAAATTGAACCTCTTTGAAGCATGAGCTTTGATGGTTCTTGTGGAAAAACTAGTTCAGGAGCAGGTGTTTGGGTACATAACACTGAAAATCATCATGCAGAGGGTCATTCATATAAGATGAACTTTCAATGTACAAATAACATAGCAGAATATGAGGCACTCCTTCTAGGGCTACAATTACTCAAGAAACCAGGAGCCGAAAGGATTTTTGTCCATGGGGATTATGAATTGGTCATTAGGCATATTAAGGGAGAATATTCAACTAAACATCCTAGACTAAGAGCATATAGGAATGATGCCCTTGACCTATTAAAAACATTCAAAGAATATGACCTTGCCTTTGTGCCAAGAAATCAAAACATCCTTGCCAATGGTTTAACATTTGCATCCAGTACTTGTCAAAACCTTATCATAACAAAAAATACACAGTGCAAGTCAAATATAGACCAGCAGTCCCTGATAATATAAAATATTGGCAATTTTTTGAAGGAGATAAACAGATTGAAGATTTCCTACAGTCCAGAAATGAGTTTGAAATGCCAAATTCAGACTCAGATCATGAAGAAGATTGCTCTGCTGAGGAACAAAATTTCAAAGAAGAAACTCCTGATCATGCTAATATAAATATGTTAGAAAAAGAACACCCACATGAGACAAAATTGTGTACAGACTTAGAAAAAGAATATTTTGAAGTGTTGCAGTCCAGAGATGATACTTTGCTAAAGGGACTGTTTCCTCTGAAGGAGCTGTTTGATTTTAATGATGTTGTTAAGAAAGCAAATATAGAATCTATTGAAGCTGAAGTAGAAGAATGCAATATAGGAAATGAACAAGAACCCAAAATGATAAAACTGTAAAAAACACTGCCAGCTCACATAAAATAGAAATACATTGAGCTTTTCAGAGAATTTAGTGATGTGTTTGCTTGGAGCTATGAAGATTTAAAATCATATTATACTAAGATAATCAAGCACAAGATTCCTCTCAAAGAAAAATATAAGCCCTTTAAACAAAGATTACACATAATTAATCCTGTACAATTGCCATTGGTTGAGAACGAAATAAAGAAAATGTATGATGCTAGAATAATAGTCCCTCTGAGATACTCAGAATGGGTTTCAAATGTTGTATCAGTGAGGAATAAAACAAGAGAAATTAGGCTATGCATAGACTTCCAAAATTTAAAGGACAACTACCCTTTACCAAAAATGGATCACATATTACAAAGGGTGGTAGGCTCCAAAAGGATTTCTCTACTTGATGGCTTTTCAGGGTACAATTAGGTGTTGGTAGACCTAGATGATCAACACAAGACAACTTTCACCACACCTTGGGGCACCTTCATGTATGTTGAAATGCCTTTTGGGTTAATGAATGCTGGGGCTACTATTCAAAGAGCCATGGATATTGTTTTTTCAAAAGAAATAGGTTACTTCATTGTGATATATCTTGATTACATCACAATATACTAAAATACTAATGAAGAACACCTAGATCACTTAAGAAAGGTCTTTGAAAAGTGTAGAAAGTATGGTCTGTCTTTGAATCCCAAGAAAAATTTGTTTGGCCTTCAAGAAGGGAATATTTTAGGCCACATCATATCTGAAGAAGGGATTAAAATTGAACCAAAAGGGATTGAGGGAATATTGCAAATCAACCATCCAAGAAACATCAAAGAGCTACAATCTTTCATTGGAAAGATAAATTTCTTAAGAAGGTTCATACCAAACCTTGCAGAACTCCTAAGAAACATTACTAACATGCTAAAAAGAGAATCATGAGTTAAATGGACCATAGAAGAAAATAAATCCTTTGATCTGGTAAATCAAGCTCTTACACAAACACCAGTTCTGATTAGCCCTGATTTTACCAAATATTTCTTCATTTTCTCTTTTGCATCAGAACACATAGTTTTTGTGGTTTTATTGTAGAAAAATATAAAAGGACAGGAGCAGCCCATAACATTTTTCAGCAAGCCATTAAGAGATGCACCTATGAAATATAACATAATGGAAAAACAAGCTTTTGCCTTAATCAAGGCATTGAAGGATTTCAGAGTATACATTCTGCACTCACACATCATTGCATTTGTGCCTCATACAATGGTCAAAGACATCTTGACACAAGATCCCGATGGAAAAAGGGGTAAGTGGATTGCTGTCAGATTAGAATATGATCTGGAAATAAAGCCCACCAAGCTAATCAAAGGGTAAGGACTGGCTAAACTCATGGCCGAAACAAATTTTCAAGCACTGGACATCAATATGATTAATGCATTGGATGAACAAGAGAAGCTAGAAACTCCACCTATTGTGGAAACATTTATGAACTCATCTTGGTATGTTGATATATTATATATGATTTTTAATCTGAATGCTCCTCCTAGTTTGTCCAAAACAAAGACCAGATTCTTGAAGTTAAAAACTATGAATTTCTACATTCTAGATAAAGTTTTATATTGGAGAAATTCTGGTGGTGTATTGATTAAATTTTTGCTTGAAGAAGACATAGATAGGATTATGCATGAGTTTCATGAAGGAGACTGTGGAGGCCACCTCTATTGGAAAACCACTGTCAACAAAATCCTTAGAGCTGGTTACTATTGGCCCACCCTCTTTCAAGACATACATAAACTAGGAGTTGCCTATCATAAATGCCAAATCTTTGAGGGCAAAAGAAAACTGTTGCCTTTGCCATTACAGCCTATCTCTGTTGAAGCTCCTTTTCAACAATGGGGTCTTGATTTCATTGGAGAGATTCGTCCTTATTCCTCTGTCCAACACAAATGTATCCTCACTGCAACTGACTATTTTACAAAGTGGATAGAAGCCATCCCCTCCAGAACTGCCACAGACTCAGTAATTATCAATTTCCTTGAAACCACATTTTATCTAGATTTGGCTATCCTAGGAAAATCATTACTGACAATGTTGCTGCCTTTAGATCCAAGAAAATGGTGGACTTTTGCCACAAATATCATATTACATTGGGATATTCAACATCTTATTACCCTTAAGGTAATGGATTGGTTGAATCCTCAAACAAAAGCTTGGTAAACATCATTAAAAAATTGCTGGAAGAGAACAAGAAATCATGAAACAACTAACTAGTACATGCACTATGGGTAGAAAAATTAACAAATAAAAAATCAATTGGTATGTCACCCTATCAGTTAGTGTGGAGTAGATGCAATTTTCCCAACAAGATTTGGAGTGCCTGTAATGAGACTCATTCAAGAGGTACAGTCTGAAGAAAATGATATGCAAAGGAGAATAAACCAAACTGTCCAGCTGTAGAAAACCAGAGAAGAAGTGTACAATAAAACTCAACAAATACATGAAAACATCAAGAAGCTCTTTGACAAAAGGACTAAAGAAAATTATTTCAGCATTGGAGACAAAGTGCTGAAGTGGGATTCAAGAAGAGAGGACAAAGGCAAGGATGAAAAATTTGACAATCTATAGAAAGGTCCATACATCATCCATTCTGTAAGAGGTAATAATGCATTTTTCCTACAAGAGATGGATGGAACAGAATTGTTTGGAGGTCCTGTCAATGGCAGGATGCTCCAGAATTATTTCAGTTGAAAATATCAGATTAAAGCTTTATTCATTGTATAGATAAAAACCCAGAAAAATAAACACTAAAAAAGAAATAAAATGAGAAAATTGGGCAGATAAAAAGAAAAGGTAAAGCTCCATACCAAAATGTGATATTTCTGAAAGTGTGCAAGTCCAAATGCCACTAATTTTGAAAAAGAGGTCTTGTTCAATCATACATCATAATCATGATTGAAACAAATTTTGAATTTTTTGCCGATAAGTTAGAAAATGAAGATTTTCCAAACTGTTTAAACTTGGCTTATCAGTAGGTAGGAAGAAAAGATATTGGTTCCAAAGCATAATATGAACCAAAAGGAGAAGAAGGGGATAAATGAAAAATTCCAGATTATAGCCCTCAGTTTTTAGTTTTAATTTTTGCAAAAATAAAATTTGTGCACAGCTTGTCCAAAATGCCACAGTTCTTGACAATCAAACTGCTTAATCTTGATTTGGTCATGCTTTAAATTTCCTGTCGATAGATTAGAGAATGAAGTTTTTCAATCTGTTTAATCTTGATAGATAAGTAGATTAGGTAGAGAATAAAAGAGCTCATCAGTCTAATCCAAGCCTTTAGATGATATACGATTAGAAATAGATAGTTTTTTGCTTTCAAAAGAAAAATGATGTCAAGGGCTTGCCAGTCTAAATGCACCCAAATAAAGAAAAAATGCTAGAATATAATGATTGGTAAGTAGAATAGAGCTGTAACAAGCATGATTTTCAAATTTTAGAAGGCCAAAATTACAAAGGATGGCAACAGATAAGAAATTGCATAATTAAAAATCTGCCAAGTACAAACAAGGCACTGATCTACAAATTCCATAGATCTGAACTCTGAGGTTCTTGAAACCTCCTAAAGGAGCTGCCCTCCCCAAATGGAGCCACTATTATCCTCCTGTATTTTACAGTATCACTAGGTGACTATGGATTTTCTATAATCTGCTGAAAATAACATTCCTTAACTATCAGCTATCTTTAGAAATCTCACTGCCTTCATTATATTTATTTTTTATAATTCATTATATTTTATTTTGCCTCTTCCAAGCACCCTCATCATCTAAAAAAAACCAAGTTTGACCTCAATCCCTCTTTTCACTCTTTTTCCCTACCTAAAGCCCCATTTCCCTCATTAAAAACCCCTCCTCCTTCATTCATTTCCTTTATTTTCTGAAAACAATGTAAACAAATCCTTTTTTACATTGTTTTAAAGCTAAAATTTATTCATTTTTTCATTTAGGCATCCCTTTTAATAAACTAAGTTTGTTATAAAAACCCGACCCCTTCTATATGTTAAAACCCCTCCTCCTTTATGCTTTAAGCCCTCTCTTTAGAGCCCTTAACCCTGCTCTAAAGATTTTATCCCCCACGGCCATATAACCATGGCCCACCACAAATGATAAGCCCCTCACCTTAAAAACCTTCATCCCGAGCCCGCATTATAAAAATACCCACATAAACACTAGCCCCCCCCTCTGCTTTATCCTAAACCCCCTGCTATCATATGACTTGGCCCACACCTTTATAGGTTAAGTGCCTCCACTTAATTATGTCCCTGACCCCACCTCATACTGTAACCCATCATTCCAAATCCCCCGACCACCGTTGGATCAACCCCTCCCCGATCTAACGACCCACACACCATATCACACATCCAACAACGCGAGGGTTAACAAACCCTCAGCCTCGCGAAGTGGGCGGTATTATTGCTCGTACCTCCTTCCACGTGGCACCCCTCCTATAGTATCACATCCCCGTGGGTAATACTGCCTCACCACTCTCATCCTATGTGAAAACCACCATACCGCCTCCCTCCCATAACTTAAAAACCACTGCTCCATTCAAACATTCTTAAGGCCTTGTGTTAATGCAATAAGTCCCGTAGCCACCATGAAACCTCTGCAACACTCCAAAAGGCCCGATAAGCCAAAAAATAATTCAGAAATCCGCAAACGCGGGCTTTTAATTAATGAATTGATTTTATTGTGCAGGTGATCAAGGTAGAAATGCATGGTTTTCATTTTTAAGGTCATAAAAATGTCCAAACAGACTCCCTGGGTGACGATCTAGTAAGTTTTTGTTCATCTAAGGGACTAGGAGTGCCAAATTAAAGCATGAACATCAATGGATCATGACCATTGATGGTCATTCAAACACACCAAAGTAACAAGAAATGTTTCAATAAATGTAGAGATAAAGGGCCAAGTAAGAATGCAGTCAAAGAGACCATGACAGTGAGAGGTTAAAGGATTCAAGATCAAATCAAAGGTTAAGGATGAAGAAACATGATTAAAAGACAGAGATTAGAGATAAAAGAAGATTAGAAGAATTAAAAGGAGAAAGCAAAGTTTAGGAAACAAATTAGTGAAGGAAAAATAGTAAGACAATCAACAAACGATAAATCCAAGTTTTTAAAGGATAAACAGAGTTTAAAGACAAATCAAGGGAAAATTAACAAAGAAGGAAGATCCGAATGACTAAGGCACTCAGAAATTAATTCTTAAAACCATATTTTCCACCTATAGCCTCATTTTACTTCAATGAAGGCAACTACAGTTATTGAAACAGTCAGAGATATTTCTCAGCTAATCAAAATTTATTGAAAGAGTTAATGAAAATCCTTAAAAGTCAAAAAAATCCTAAAGTTAGCTCAACATTTAAGTTAGAAGCTATTATTACAGTGAGTCAGTCACAAATATTTTTACTTGGGCCTTGCATGGTCTCAAAGGTCAAAACTACATTAACTTTGTAATAAATACAAATTTGTCACCCTAGGTTAGGGAAACCTCCTCATTTTGCAGATAAATATTGCATGTATTATTCATTTTTAGTGTTGGTTGATAAGTTGTTGGTTGCTGGTTAGTTGGCTGAGATGTTAGGCTAGATTTGATCAGACTCTGAGCTGCAGAGATTATTGCACTGGAGTAATGTAACTGTTTTGGACATCAATAATACAAGCATGCTTATAGGATTCTTGAGCTATGTTAATGGTGATGGTATCCTTCTTTGTCAATGTTTCCCTTATTTTTTCCATATTGTCCATCATTTTTATAATAAAAGAACATAGAATTTAGATTAAGATATGTTGTCTTGGCACCTTAACTCTGTTTGCTTTATTTCATCTTAATGTTTTCTTCTGCAAGGTCTGATTAGAGAATTTAGGGTCGTCCCACTTTTTAGTTCCACCTAGCTTGTTGACTTGAAATTTACTTAGTAGAGTCCAGCCAAAGAAGTCTATGGTTTTTTCTGTCCTTTGGTTTTTCTTGAAATGTTATTTTTAAGGCCTTATTTGAATTTTACTTAGTAGAGTCTAGCCAAAGAAGTTTATGGTTTTCCTTGTCCTTTGGTTTGTCTTAAACTGTTGCTTTGAAGGTATTTTAGAAGTCTGATTAAAGAAGTTAGGTTTATATTTCTCTTTAGTTTTACTCATTATTATCTTGAATGTATTCTTTGTCTGAAAGCAATAACTAGAGAATTCTAAATTGATGTAATATTCCCACTTAGCTCAAGCTAATGGGAATATTCAATTTTGCTTTGTTTTGTTTTTATTTTCATGTTGATGAATAAAGTATAAAGGAGGACATGTAAAACTCCTAAATAAAACAATGCCCAATGTAAACAAGGCTAAATTTTGGCCATTTTATAAAACACACTTGAGTGTGAAAGAGGTTGATCACTTGACCAAGTCAACCATGACCATATCTACAACACAGTCTAGATGCATTGAACCTCCTTGAGGCATAACACAGTTCTAGATGGGGGCTCTACATGTGAAAGGAGCTAAATTGATGAAGTGGTTTAGGGTTTGATAAGACTCCTATCTTATAAAAGGAAGAGGAGAGTAGCATGAGAGGGGTTGTTGAAGATATTATTTCAGAAGAATTTGTCTGCTTAAATATTTCTCATTCTCTAGTTGTTTAGCTGAGAATAATGTTGTTTAGCATTAGGTTTTCCTGAGCGGGAATCCCACCTCCTTCCTAGAGCAGCTCTTGGAGGAGTTGTGCTTGTCTTGACCACTATCAAGCTTGCGCCAAGCTTCACCTTACACCTATAGCATTGATCCTGTTAAGGGTTGTGTTGTCCTTGTGAGTTGCAGCAAGTGGGAGATAGGTCTCTTCAGATCTACGCATATCTAGCCCCTCTTTTCACTGGGAAAGTCTGCTATCCCATTGGAAAGATTGTCCTAGATCACTGGAGCTATAGATCCAGACCTTGGAATCAGGCCAAATCATTCTCAGAGCTTACAGCGCAGCTTCCTTTCCCAAACTGCGTTATTTGCAAGTTTGTAGTTGCAGGGTGTTTTGTCTATATTTTGGAGGAGAGATCTCTGGTGATAGGATTCTTCCTCTCACTGTGGTGATCCATGGATTGGCGATCCAATCCATGTTTGTTTCATATCAGATCTACTGTTATATTATATGATTCAGAAATTTATGAACATTGCCGCAGATCTGCAACTCTAGATCTCAAATCTACTCATGTACTCTCATGTTTTGCACAAAACCCCAAGGGGAATGTATAGATGAGATTTTCTTGTATATAGATCTGAATTAGATCCATATTTTTATATACAGATCTGCTCTAGATCTGATTTATAATATACTGCTACTTCAACCCCATTAAAATAACAATGTCAAGTTTATGCAGACTTTTCTTGTGGTTGTAGCACCTCATTTCTGAGGGTTTATTCATGGATAGTCTTCTACTTTCTCTTGTACACTGTATGGGCTGTAATATAAATCTAATTTTCTATTCTACATATGATATGTGAGCTTCCATACTAATCTACTGCAAATAATGGGTTGAACTGCATTATTTTCTAGCAGTGTTCTTTTGTATTGTTGCAGTCCCTTCTTTGGGCATTTTCTAGCTGCACTAGGTGTGGGGAGACCTGTTTAACCCACCTAGGAGGATTTGTTTTTGAACCCCTCTTAGATTCATGTCTTATATTGTCAGATATAAGGGATATAAGTGCTGGTTTCCAATCCTGTAGCATACATTCCTGAAAAATGTGTTTTCAAGCATGCCCTGCTAGCAGTCCCGATTTTGGGATATTACAGTGGTATCAGAGCTACTTTCTTGGCTCAGCCTGTGAGATTAAATAATTATGGAGTATTCTCATGGGAAGGAAGAGATATTCAAGAGAAACCAAAAAAAACCCTTGTTGTTTGGAGAGAAGAGGTTTAGAAAACTTCTATCTCAAGTTCCGCGGGGTATCAGCAAGGACATCAAAGAAATGAGGAGGGAAAAACATGGAGATCCCTCAACCAGATCTACAAGATCTATACATGAGGAAGGTCCTAAGTCCTCATCTCATGGATATGAGCACACAACCATATCGTCAAATATACAACGTTTTGTCAGCAACTTCTTCATGAAGAGGAAGGAAGGAGATGTGCCAAAGAGAGAGAATCACTTGAGCTTCCGAGGATCTTGCAAGATCAAGGAAGAGAAGGTTGAAGATGATAACACAGTCATAAAAAAAGCACATCTAAGACCTCATGAAGAGGGAGATGGATCATTTTCTCCAAGGGGAGAAAATCTTGCACTCTTGCAAGGAGTTCCAAGAAATCTCACATATAGAGATTGTGGCACAATCCATGTGCAGCATGTGCCATCATCCTTAGAGGGTGAGATTGTGAAGATAGGAGAAGGAAAAGAGGAGGGAAAGCATCACATGATGAGGAGCACATATCCCTCTTTATTTCAGAACTTTGATGCACAAATAAGGCATGAGGATCTATGCAATGAAGGCAAGGACCAGTCAGTCCATACATCTATGTATCCTACTCTATGCCTTGATGTCTCTTTGCATGGAGGCATTCCACCAAGGAGACCCCCTGATTGGAAGAAATATAAAGTGTTCTCTAAACTCTATGTAGAAGCAACATATCCGTCTAAAGAGGGAACCTTGAAAGGAGCTACTACAGCGCTAAGAATCATTGATGGGGAGCTAAGCAATTTTCTGAAATTGACTTTGCTATCCTCCCTTCATCTATTTGCACTGGAAAGAAGAGATTCAGAGATCTGTGTTGATATGAGAATGGTATCAAAAGGCCACTCCATAGCCTTGGAGCAACAAAAGATACTCCAATATATAATGAAAATTTCTGAGTATGACAAGAAGGTATTTCCATTCTTGTATGCCGGAGAAAAATTGTGGAGGTTTTGGAGGAGGAGGACCTTTCAAAAGAAGGATGACTCTCCTAAACTTCCATCTTGTCTTGAGCAAGATAAGCTGCAAAAGAAAGTTGGGAATACTCCAACATGTGACTTTGACATCAAGCATGTCAAGGAGGAGAGCCATCATATGACAAATGCTTCATTTCAAACTGCTACAATGTTATCAATGTTGGGGAGCCTAGATCCTTATTGGGAGTCCCAACTCTTGATGGAATATTCCAAGGACCTATTCACATGTAAGGTTCTTGATGGGAAAGAAATGGATGGGAAGTATAAGGTAGTTGATGGAATCATTTATGTTCATGATCATATCTACTTAACTAAATATTCCAAACTCAAGAATAAACTACTTAATGTAACCCATGAGGTCTTGCTTTCAAAACCCACTGCTTTCATTAGAACTTATCATACTATCATAGATGGATTCATGTGAGAAGATTTAAAAGAGGAGATGCACTCTCATATGACTAATTGCATGGATCATTTGCTAGATGAGGAGGAACATAACTCTTGGGAGAAGACATCCTCAACACCTCCTTACTCATTGAGTGTGAGAAGGAACTCATTCATGAGTTACCTCACTAATGTAAAACAAGTATATGGAAGAACTTATATCTTTGAATATCCTTATGTATCTACTATATGCTTGTATTTTTCTAACACTCATGTGCAGGGCTTTGCTTCAAGAGGGAGCATTATTTCTGATGGGTTTCATAGGCCACTTTGGGCCATGGACAATGGTGATGTTGGCCATTCCTTGGGATATATTGGAGAGATGATGCACTCTTCATGGTGTGATTCATTAACACCAACCATTATACACCTTCTCCAAGCATGCAAGAAGGATGAGGCAACAAACAAGTGTTGGGGAGAGCACTTGTCATATCATATTTCGTGGCAGTTAGGAGTAAAACTGTGCTGGCTACACATGAGGGACCATTGTTCCTCTTCTTTATTGCATATGGCAACTAGCATGACCTTAATTATGATCCCATATGCTGAAGATGTTCTTATCTTTGTTGGGAACATGGTTGGAGGAGAGACACATTTTTTGGATGTGTCCTTGGGGAAAAAAATTCCCTACATTTTCTGCACTACATGTTCTAAGGGGAGCATGGGAAAATGTATGGTCACTATAGTATACCACTTGTTTCTTTGTGATGTGGACCATATGATTGGTTGGATCACTTGGGGCATGCCTCTCATGAGCAATTTGGAGGATATTTTCTATGAATTACCAAGCTGGAAGGTGATTCATTTCATTTGGATGATAACATGGAGGTGGGAGACCTTCATTGATGATGAAATTCCCCATGTTTGTCATCACTTCTATCTTGAGGAGGCCATGGATCAGAAAGAAGGTTTCCACATAGACTTTCCATTCTTTCATGAGGAAGGCCATTGGGTTTATTCACCAAAGGCCAACTTGCACACTTGGGACGAACCATTGGGAGATGAAATTTTTGCAGAAATTATGAAGCAATGGTAGAGAATATTGGATGAGAAGGCCACAAGAGAAGGAGGGGATGTTTTGCAGCACTCACCTTATCAGTTACTTGAGGACAAGCAACATTTTGGAGGGGAGGACTGTAATATTCCCACTTAGCCCAAGCTAATGGGGATATTCAATTTTTCTTTGTTTTATTTTTTATTTTCATGTTGATGAATAAAGTGTAAAGGAGGACATGTAAAACTCCTAAATAAATCAATGCCCAATGTAAACAAGGTTAAATCTGGGCCATTTTATAAAAAACACTTGAGTGTGAAAGAGGTTTATCACTTGACCAAGTCAACCATGACCATATCTACAGCGCAGTCTAGATGCATTGGACATCCTTGAGGCACAATGCAGTTCTATATGGGGGCTTTACATGTGAAAGGAGCTAAATTGATGAAGTGGTTTAGGGTTTGAAAAAGCTCCTATCTTATAAAAGGAAGAGGAGAGAAGCATGAAAGGGGTTGTTGAAGATATTATTTCAGAAGAATTTGTCTGCCTAGAAATTTCTCATTCTATAGCTATTTAGCTTAGAATAATGTTGTTTAGCATTGGGTGTTCCTGAGCGGGAATCCCAACTCCTTCCTAGAGCAGCTCTTGGAGGAGTTTTTCTTGTCTTGACCACTATCAGGCTTGGGCCAAGCTTCACCTTACACCTACAACGCTTATCCTATTAAGGGTTGGGCTGTCCTTTTGAGTTGCAGCAAGTGGGAGATAGATCTCTTCAGATCTATGCATATCTAGCCCCTCTTTTCACTGGGAAAGTTTGCTATCCCATTGGCAAGAGTGTTCTAGATCATTGGAGCTATAGATCTAGACCTTGGCATCAAGACAAATCATTCTCAGAGCTTACAGTGCAGTTTCCATTCCCAAACTGTGTTATTTGCAAGTTTGCAGTTGCAGGGTGTTTTGTCTGCATTTTGGAGGAGAGATCTCTGGTGATAGGATTCTTCCTCTCACTATGGTGATCCATGTATTGGCCATCCAATCCATGTTTTTTTCAGATTTGATCTACTGTTCTATTATATGATTCAGAAATTTCTGAATATTACTACAGATCTGCAACTCTAGATCTTAGATCTACTCATGTACTCTCATGTTTTGCACAAAACCCCAAGGGGAATGTATAGATGAGCTTTTATTGTATAAAGATCTAAATTAGATCCATATTTTTATATACATATTTGCTCTAGATTTGAGTTATAATATAATGCTGCTTCAGCCCCATTAAAATAACGATGTCAAGTTTATGCAGACTTTTCTTGTGGCTGTAGCACATCATTTCTGAGGGTTTATTCATGGATATTATTCTACTTTCTCTTGTACACTGTATGGGCTGTAATATAAATCTGATTTGCTATTGTAATTATGATATGTGAGCCTCCATACTGATCTACTCCAAATACTAGGCTGAACTGCATTATTTTCCAGTAGTGTTCTTTTGTATTGCTACAGTCCCTTCTTTGGGCATTTTCTAGATGCACTAGGTGTGGGGAGACCTGTTTAACCCACCTAGGAGGATTTTTTTTTGAACCCCTCTTGGATTCAGGTCCTAGATTGTCAGATCTAAGGGATCCAATTGCTGGTTTCTAATCATGTAGCATACATTCTTGAAAAATGCGTTTTTCTGGCATGCCTTGCTAGCAGTCCCGATTTTGGGATATCACAAATGATATTTAGGATTGCTGTATTGCTGTATTAAAGGTTTACCTAGTCAAGTATGGCCAAAGAAGTCTATGGTTTTCCCTATCCTTGGTTCTTCTTAAAAAATTACCTAAAATGATTTTCTTGTTGAAGTATGGTTAAAGGATTCTTAATTTCCCTTTAGTTTTACTGATTTCACAACTTTCTATCATTTCATATTTCATCTAATCTAAGAGATCCGCTTGATATAGTTAGCTTTCCCTATGAAAATCCTTGCAGTGTTGAAGAAAAATTAAAAAAATTTATGACTCCATAGCCCAATGGATTAATGCTTCTCACAGTCTGTCTATTCAACTAAAACACTCAATCAATTAATCACATAATCAGTTAATCAACCAAACAAAACAAACAATCCTATAACTTCATAACTAGCCTAAAATCAGAAAACATAAGCATACAGATACATCATTTACAAAAAAAAACATAGAGAGAGCCCTCTCTGAGTCCAAGAAGGATAGGTCCTTGGACTCCAAAGCGGTTTGATGTGGTTCCCTGCAGAGTTGTTCTTGCCAATCTTGCAAATCACGGGGAGCCAACAGATGGGGCTTAAGTTGTACCTATTTGGGAGGCCCATTATAACCCCCTACTGAAGCTATTTCTCATCCTTTGATCAACCTATTCATATTGTTTCTTTTCATTGATTATCTTGATGGATTTCCTAAAATCCTAGGCTATTTCAGATGTGGTAGCTCCATCTAGATTGAACCCTGCATTCTCCTCATTTTCTGTCCATTCCTTATTTTCCTCAGTCCTGATCTTGATGCTCCTATATTCCCTTGGCAAGAAACAATGATTGAACCTGTTTCCACTCAAGTGGACTCCAAGCCTATGGATAATTCATTTGTAGAAAGGGGGTTTTGGATAATGTAGTCATCAACCCCTCAGGTGAATCATATTCTCTTATCCTTAAACTATGTGGAAATGTATGCCATATTATTTGGAATTCCTGTCATATTTCCTCACCCAACAACTTGAAAGCATCCTCAAAGTGAAGGATTTCATGTTCTTTCCTTCCCTTATATATTGTTTCCATGTTAGGATATTTTCCTATGTTCTTGTGATTAGAAATGATAATATGTGGGGTTGACAACTTGGCCATGACCCATAATGGTTCTTCTACTTCATTTGAAAGTATTCTCTTGATATCCTTTGCCTCGAATTCTTCATGGTTCAGCCATGAATCTAGAGCCATTAGTTGTACATCACCCAATTGATAATTCGGGTTCTAGTGATGGGTCCCATAAATAGGTATATTTTGAGGTCCATTGTGCCATCCTGCAACCCTTAAAACTCTCATTTTCTCACAATAATTCACATTTTTAGCCATAATATGTTTAATAATAATACTAAAGGGTGTTTTTCGCATTTCATAGCCTAATTTTATTAATATGAAAAACAATAAGCATTTTTGGAGATATTTACTATGCAGGGGCTTGGTGGAGACATCTAGAGAGAATATGGGGAGGGGGGGCATGTCCACTTCATTAAATCTCCAAAGCTTGAGATCAAAGGTTCCTCACCAACATATAGAATTGACTAGTAGAGAAGGAACTCCAGTGCATTTGAAGATCAAAAGGAATCAAATCCACCAATTTTGAGATTTTGGAGGGGAGCATTCCTCCTTTCAAGGAGCTTCCCATTAGCTCTATTTTGTATAAATAAATTAGCCTAAAGGCTCAAATGGATTAAAATTTTTGATGAATATAGGAGTATCTACCAAGAGCTTAGTTCTTGATACTGTTATTTTCATCTTTCATATGATGTATGTGACTTATTTTTTTTCAATGAGAAATTCATTGTTGGCATGCATTTGAGTTAGTTTTGGAGGGTTGAAACCCTTGGGTTTGTGACCAACTCAGAGGATTTATTCCCTCTCTTGTATTCTTTCCTTGTTCTTGATCAATTCATTTAATTTGTTTCCTTGTTTAAGTAGTAATTGCATCACAAAAATTGTAGTTGCAGGTATGCCTACCACCTCTCTTGTGGGAAGAGTGGTTGGAAGATATACAACAACAACCCAAAAACATGTGTTTATGATTTCTTGGAAATTTTTAAGTGTTGGATTTTCATCCTTCTACATGCTTGGTTTTTGAAACTTAGAAATTTTTAGCATTGATTTCACAAATTAGAGTTGTGTTGTAGGATATAGTATATCTTAATAAAATTCAACTCATCTTTTCCATGTTAATTTATTTTTCTCTAATATTGATCATTTTATTCATGTGCTTGATTAGCATGTAGGGATTGTTGTAAAATTTCAGGGGTTGGAACACTCTTTCACATTTACCTAGACCATTCCATCCATCTCCTGGACACTTCACATTGCTTCCAAAATTTGCAACCAAGATCACTATTCTAAGGAAAATTAAGGACACCGTGGGCATGAACATTGGTTCAAGATAGGCCTCCGAGGGGTACTGAGCTTGGATAAGGGGAAACCACACCCTTAATTCACCTTCAACCACCTTCCTTCACCTTTAAGATACCATCCTTGTCCTTAGAATGCTCTCAGACCCCCTCCTGTAGCAAAATAGGGGCTCCTATAAGACTCCCTGTAACAGTCCTGTAACATTGCTTAATTTAATGAGATTCACCCTAGAATTTGACCCTTGCATTTTGAAGTTGAATAATGGCCCCAAAGATTTGATTTCATGATTAAGGAAGACTATAAGGCCACTCCAACCTCATACTGTCCTCACTGTAAACATAAGACAACAAGTAGGATTAGACTTAGCATTTTTTCATAGTTGTGTTAAAGATCGAATTCCTCATTTTTAAGCAAGTTGAAAATAGATAAATGAATCATGCAAGTATGCTATTGATTTTATTGAGTGTTCAAATAGAGTAGCATGGTTTACTTATGCAACTAGACTAGCCTCCTCCTTTCATGAAAATTCAATTAGTATTTACATTTAATGAATGGAATTTTCATTTTTGTAGTTAGAATCATGCTCTTCTCCTTGAAATCACGACATGCTTCCACAAACAATTCCCTTTGTAGTTAGTTTAAGGAGTGGCCTCTAAATACCTTGATATTATCTAATAATTGAGGGTGACACGAGTATAGCCTAACATGTTGTGCATATGTCATTGTCACCTCTAAGTTTATACGAACCCTGGGTTGATAATTTAAGCTGAGAAGCCTTGGGAGTTGAAACATTCTTGGTGCAATACCAAGGCTCATCACTTTTTCGCGCCGTTTTCGGGGAGGTGTATAAGTAGGTGTTTTTTCTAATTAAGGGTTACTTGTTTATTCTGTTTTGCATAAACCTTATTTATTTGAAAGTTTCAAAAAAGAGAAAAAAGATAAAACTAAAAAGAAAAAAAATAGAGTTAGTTCTTTCATGCCTTGTAGAACTAGGGATATTCAAGGGAAATTCTTACCAAAAACCCCCACCCCTCAAGAAGTTAACCTTCATTATTATTTGGTGATTATTAACTTCCCTCTCTTATTACAGGGGAGTTAGAATACCCTCTAGGTGAGAAACTTGATAATTTTGACTAACCCATATGGGAAGAAGATCCTATCTCACCTACCCAAACCATGGCTAAAAACATGCACAATGAGATTTTCCGTATCAAAAAAACCAATGGGGAGGCCAGAATGAAGAATATAAGCCATTCAACCCTTCCAAATTTCCATGGATAACATCTGAGGGTTGTGGCACCTTCATGTTTGAGTTTAATGTTGTCTATAGAATCTATGACTATGCCTCTAATGAGCAGATGTTGAATTTGTTTCCATATATCCTCAAAGATGTAGCCTTGAGCTGATTTATGAGTTTACCTAGAGGCAACATCACTAACTAGGGAAAAATGTGACAAGCCTTCAATGAAAAATACAAGTATTACTATAGGTCTAATGAAACAAAGGAGGGAATATTCAGGATGACCCTTAGACCCCATGAATCCTTAGAGGACTATGAGGAACTATTCCAACTCAATTATAGGAGGGATAGCTGTACCCTTGACCCTGAGTCACTCAAGCTAGTTCTTCTCCAAGGGATTAGGGAGGATGTAATGGAAACCCTTAACATCTTTTCTGGAGGAGATATCTATCAATTACCTTATGATGACCTCACACATGTATTCAGGATTCACCCTAAGGTTGCTAGGAAAAAGGGTAGGTCTAGCCAAGGATTAGTTGGTTCATATCCCTCTACAAAAAAAATCAAACATGAGATAGGAATTATGTTGGAGGATTTTAAGAGAGAAATGTTACATACCTTTTCCCTGAAAATGGATACTATACCAATTAAAAGTATGCAAGAGGAAGAAGAAAGGGCAGTAGCTATCTTCTACCCTAGATGCACTAAGAGACACCCTAGGAATGAGTGCCCACATAATGTCATAGAAGTATGTTCTTTCTGTGAAGAGAACCATGCAACAAATAAATGTCCCTCTTTGCCAGTTCCGAAGTTTATATACCAAGGAGCAGAAGGTGGTTCAAAGCAACTATGTTTCATTAACCAAAGAAGGTCTCTAGGCCCTTAGCCATATAAACATGGCATGCAAGGTGTACACTATCCTCATTACAATACTAAAAATCATAATACACTTTTCCAGCCTTGGTAATCTTCCACTCATCCATCATGGCCCATACCTCCTCCTTGGCCTTATAATCCTCAATATCCTCCTAATCATATTAACCCTCCTTTCCATCCATATCCACCTCAATATTCCCAATGGGGAAAACCCTCACAAGGGTGGAGGCCTCAGAAAACCCAACCTCATGCGTTTCTTCCTCCATATCAACCTCCACTAAAACTCCCTCACCATACCCCACCTAAGAAACCTAAAATTACCGCCCAACCTAATCTGAACTTGAACAATAAGGAGACACACAAATTTTATAGTGGGGAGACATCCTATCCTTCTCATGCTGTGGAGATCCAAGATATAAACCTTCATTCTGGGAATGTGATCCTAGATAGTCAACCACCTTCTCCACTTTAAGAGCTTGAGGAATAGAAGGAAGAGAGTGCCCCTCAAGCCAATGCACCTTTTTATCTATAAAGTTTGGTCCACCCCAAACACCACACCCTAGAAGAGGCTGAAATTCTATGAAAATTGAAGAACTTGTGTGTTAAGATACCCCTTATCCAGGCCATCAAGTATGTTCCCATTTACAACAAGCTTATTAAGGAATAATGTTATGAAATGCCTCAGAGAAGAAGAAGAGATACCCTCACTATCAATTTTGTTGGACAACTATTTGATATGATGCTTGGAAGGGTAATCCCCCAAAAGTACTTGGATCCTGGTAACCCAATAGTGGATGTGTAGATTGATGAGATTATGGTCCCTAATACCTTGATTGACCTTGGGGCTGAAATCAATGTGATGACTGGGGAAAACATGTCGAATCTCAACCTCCAAGGGGCCTTGAGGAAGACCACTAGAATGTTGCCACTTGCAGAGAGATCCATCGTATCTATTGGTGGAGTTATTGAGGATCTAATGGTCTCCATTGACTCTTGGGAGTACCCATTGATTTCCTGGTCCTCCAGCCCAAAACCCACTTTAATGGCTATCCTCTCTTCCTAGGAAGAACTTGGTTGGACACTATTGATGCCTATATTAGTTGCAGGGTTGAGAACATGATGATTAATAATGTGCATTTATCAAAGAAACTTGTGTTGTATCCTCTTGCAAAACCTTCTATGAAGAATTATTTTCCTTGTGGTTAGAGGATGAGGAAGAGAAATAATTTTATCAAACATCTCTCTACACATTCTACACTCTATATAATATTATAGGCGCGGGGGGGGGGAGGGGGAGACAACTTGATGAAGATGATATTATTAACCATACATTACAAAATTGTAATAGACCCTGGTTAAAAGTTAATGTAATAAAAGTAAATAAAGGAAATAAATAAGAACATGGTTAAAGGGCACTTATTCAAAGTTGAATGTTAGGGAAATATATCCTAGTGGGCATCAATGTATGTGTTTATGGCTAATGGGAAATTGGAAAAGGAAATGTCTAAGGCATTAAAGAGGCAAAAAGTAATTTTTGGCACATTTATTTATGAAAATAATGGAAATTAGGATAAAAGGAAGGTGAAAGGTCACAACTTGCATGTGAGGAGGAAATTGAGGGAAAATAATGGAAAATGAAGAAAATAGAGACCTCATTGATAAAAAGGCTTATGAGGATCAGTTGGTACCTTTTTCCAGTTTAGTTTTGGAGCCCTCTCATTATTCTCTCTCTCTCTGACTCTTGGAAACTTAGAGTTCTCTTGGAGAATTCCATCATTGGACCAAGAAAGGAGAAAGAAAGCAAAGGAAGGACAAGGAAAGGGAAGGAAAACTGATATCAGTTAAGGAAGAGTAGGATAAAGCAACTTCAACAGGAATACTTGCAGGTAATATATTGCATGTGTGATTTCCTAGTTGGTTTGGACATGCATGGCTTCTGCATGTTGACATTTGGTACTCTTGGTTTCGGTGGCATGGTTTTTACATATTTTGGATAGTGGTTTTTAGCCTTGCCTTACCTTTTTCTCGGTAGCCATGGTATGATGGGATTGATCTCGGTTTTCAGCTTTGGAATTTTTGGATGGTTTTTGGAATCTGGGGCAGAGGTGGTCTTATGAAATTCCCAAAGGCCTAGGAATCCCTTGGCCAATTCTAGCAAGACACACGGTAAAGACTAAGGGTTGTGTCTTGGTTTAGGTCCTATTGATTCTGTGTGGATTGCGGTAAAGCCTGAGAGACAAGGGGATGAAAAATTCCTCAAGGATAGTGATGGAGTCAGGAGGAATTCCAATCTTAGTTTGATTTTGTGATCTCGACATTGATTTAGGTGTGATCACGGTATGGTGAGGGTGGAGGTGGTTTAACATCTGGATTGGTTTATGCATGAGATCCCACATTCATGCTTGGAAAATGGCACCCATGTCTATGGTTGGGTGGTATGTGGAGGACCCAAACCTGCTTGGTTCTTGTCTACGTTTAATAAAATACAAGTTCTCTTGATTTTGTAATTGTTAATGTGTGGCTTTAATGGTTGTTATCTCATTGTTATTTACATGGTTTTATGTTGGTTATAAGCATGGTTATATGACTAGTTAAAGTCACGGTTATTTCATGAACTTACTTGTAATTGTAAGTATAATGGATGCAAGACCTAATTGATGCCATAACAATTCAAGGACGGGGGTAGTTATCCTTCTTTTCATGTCTCATCAGAGTTTTCAATCATCAATTCTATGTCTTGTATCCTAGACATGTAGATTGCATTGATTCCAAGTGTTTGAAAAAATATTAGTCCTGTTGGGGATGGACAGGCCTAGTCCTGAAGTTAGTTTTTGGTTCATTGGAATTTTCATCATGTGTTTGATGGATTCTAGAAGCTACATGAAGTTCTAGGAAGTGGCCGGGATTCTGGGCTTAAAACATGGCACAAATCTCGTGGACGTGGGCACAGGTCTGGGGGAAATAGTCCCTAGATGCACACATACCCATGCTGTCGGAGAATCCAGAACCTCCCAGGCACACCCTTGCCCATATAAACAGAGTGTCCATGGGATTTATTCACTAAAATGTAGTGGGATCTAAGGACCAGTCAAGTAGATGATTGGGATAGCCTCTAGAGGCATTGTAGCAAGTATAAGAGGTTTGTGTTATGGGTTTCCATCGATTACACTTCCTTAAAGTCACCAAGGAGGTTGATTATGGTCATAACTTCCCCTCATCTCATGTCTACCCCAATTGGCCAATTACTTAGGTAGATGTGAGGGGAGATGTCGTTATAGGGTGATATCAAAGCAGGGTTGTGCTCTCTTTGGCAAAAGTCTGAGTATGATAAGAGTATTGTTGTCATGCATTTCTGTTGGTTTCATATGTGTTTCTCATGATTTTGGTCCATGTACCTATTACATCCACATGGTGTTTCTCATGATATGTGTTTCTCATGATTGTGGTCATGGTGGCAGTGATGTCTCCATGGGAGGGCTGATGGTGTCGTTATGGAATGTATTTTTATGAGCATATGATTGGTTATACATGTCAGGTGCTTAATTGTTGTGATGTGTGCATTAGCATGGTTGACGTTTTCATGCATGAGGTCATGGTGTATAGTTGATATGGTCATGCATTGATGATTGAGATCTAGTTAGAATGATGTTTATGTGTTGATACACCTATGAATTATAAGTCTATATGTTGTTATGATTATGTATATACATGTATTATGCTTATTGGTTGATCTTGAATATGAGATATCATCCTCGAATTATGCTAAGGTACACTGTTTATTGTGATTTAGTTTAAGCTGACATGATATGCCTTGTAGGAAGAAATAAATGATGGCTAGAAAAATGGTATACTATAAATATTCTCCTTATGAATCAGATGAGTGTTGGAGCGGGGCCCCTAAGTCCGAAGACCAATTTTTCTATATTTTTGTAATATATTTTGCAAGTTTAGTCGTGTGCATGGGCTTTGGGGTGGGTCAAAGCCCCTCATGAGTTGTAATGGGAAAACAGGGTAGATCAAGGGGCCGCAAACTATGGTTTGCGGACCCTAGAGTAGCATAGGCTAAAACTATAAATAGAAGTATAGATTGAGTCTAAGAATTCAGTTTTTGGATAAGTATGAATGTTGATGATAGATCTGGCTACTTTGTGATATTTTGTGTAGATTTATTTGGGTAGAAGGTTCCTGCTGGCTTTGTGCGCAAAGACCTTAGTCCTTCTGTTTTCGGACCCTGTTGGCTGTGTGCGCGGGTGACTGAAGGGATTTTGTATGAAGGATCTGAACTAATATTAATAAAGGCTGTTGTTGCAGATATCTAAAGTCTGAAATGAATCTATTGTTTATGTTATGAATGTTTTTGCATATTATTTCTTATTACTGTATTGTCTGCAACTAGATCTCTTGTGCAAATATTTCTAGGTTTATATGAATGATTATTGGATGGATATAATGTTATAAGACTCTGATATTGTTTGTTAAGGGTTATTTTTCGGATTATAGATTCTGTGTTAACCTGCGCAAGACATTCTGCATATTTGACCTAAATCTGTCTGTAAGGGTTTTCTGGTTAGGGCTTCTATTGTGAAGGTATGTTTATGGTTATTTTTTATGTTAAGGCACCCAAATAATTCAAACCTCTCTTAGGGTCTAGAATCTTGGTTCCAACACCCCCCCATATTGCTTCAGGTGAGTCTTTGACTTGCGCAAGTAGGTCACTGCTGAAAGTGACAGTAGTAAGAGGGTTTTGTTGGTTAGCCTTAACTCTGAACCTGGGTCACGACCCCTTAAGCCAACAAATGGTTCTGTTTCTGGGACCGTGAGAATTTTTAGGGAGGTTGGGTGATGCCGAGACACCATTGGTAGCCATTAAAGCCTAAACTCGAGGACTAGTTTGAAAAACAAATTTAGGAATTTTCCCTAAAAGAAAATAGGAGTAAGAAGCTATCCACTGAAGAGTGGGAGAATAAGTATATTTTCACTGAGGTGCACGAGATCTTCTTCGTAACCTTTGCACATGAATTGGAAGAGTGGTTTGCAAGGATAGCAGAATTCCAAACCTGTTGAAAACATGACCAAGTCACGCATTGGACCCCTAAATTGATCCAACAGTCGAATAAGATTGATAATTCCATTACTCGAACTGTAGATCACTAGGTTGTGTTATGAAACCAGCTCCAAAAATAGAATAAAAGAGAGATCAACACCTTATAAATAACCCACTTCGAGGGGGAAACCTCCTGTACATTACTTAAATGACCAATTCTTGGATGATACAAATTACAAAACCTCCTTCTATATATAGGAGTCCATGGGGTCATAATATAATCCTAGCCGACCTAACAATAATAATTTAAGGGCATAATAATAAAAATATTGGGGTTACAAGGGTACAATAATAAAAATAATGGGGCTACACTAACAAAAATAAGGGACTACACTAGTAATATAGGGACCTAGCATGCCCCTTTCCTTCAAAACAGTGTTTTCCTCAACGCTTGAGTAGCTCTGGATGAATCCGTATAAAATTATCATCCCCCCATGTAGAATCTTTAGTGGGTAAGTTCTTCCACTTGATGAGATACTCTGAAATTGATCGATTTCTTAGGTGTCGAGTTCTTGTTTCCGTGACTGGTTCAAGTTCTAATATGATTTTTCCTTCCTCATCAAGTTCTGGAAATATTGTTTGAATTGGAAGTTTGTCACCTATAAGCTTCTTTAAGCATGAAACATGGAAAACTAGATGCACTCACGAAGACACATGAAGATCCAATTTGTATTCCATAGTACCAATCTTTTGCAACACTTTTTAAGGACCATATTACTTTGGAAATAATTTATTATCCTTCTTAGCTTGCTTCGAGGACATTTGTTTGTATGGTTGTAGCCATAAAAATACCCAATCTCCTACATCAAAAATTCTATCGTTGCAATCTTTATTTTCCTGTTGTTTCATTCGATTTTGTGCCAAATTTATGTTATCCTTTAAGAGTTGGAGAAATTCTTGTTGATGCTCGATGTGATCTTCCATTGCTTGAACCTTATAATTTTCTCTTAAAGATGATGTGATGGACGATGGATGATATCCATAAAGTGCCATAAATGGGGTCATTTTTGCTGTAGTATGGAAGGAAGTGTTATACCACCATTCAACGATAGGTAACCACTTGACCCATTGTGTTTTTTTATCATATACAAAACAACGAAGATATCCTTCCAAAAATTTATTCACAATCTCAGTTTTACCGTCGAATTGAGGATGATAAGATGAGATATGAGTTAGTTGAGTACCCAAACAAGAAAATAATTCCGTCCAAAAATTTCCAATAATAATGGGATCTCTATTGCTTACAATAATCTTTGGGTTTCCATGTAGCTTTTGAATTGTTTCCATAATTGCAGTAGCAACTGTACTTTCTTTAAATGAATGAGATAATGCACAAAAGTGTGCATACTTGGTAATTCTATCAACTACCACCATGATGACACTCTTTCCTTAGGCCTTAGGTAAAATTGTGATAAAATCCATTGAAATATCCTCCCAAAAGTGACTTGGAATAGATAAAGGTTGTAGAAGACCCGAGGTCGTAACTGTCTCAAATTTATTTTGCTGGAAAACCAAACATTCCACCACAAAATTTTGAATATAAGATTTAAGGCCATCCAAAAAAATATTTCTTCACCCTTTGGTATGTTTTTAAAATTCCCGAGTGTCTTCCTAAAGGAGAAGTGTGAAATTCCAAAATAATATTTTGTTTTAGTTGGGAAATATTACAAAGATATAAGTGATCTTTGTACCATAAGGAATCATTTTCCCAATTAAATGTATCAGATGTACTAGGATCTTGCTACAACTTTTGAATGAGTTTCCACACTTCTTCATCCTTCTTCCATTCATCCTTTTCTTCGGTTATCCATTCTGGTTGGATAATAGAAATGGCACAAAGCAATTCTTCCACCTCTTCGTGGTTTCTTGAGAGTGCATCTACAACAACATTTAGCTTCCCTTTTTGTAGACGATTTCAAAGTCATAACCCAACATCTTTGTGACCCACTTTTGCAACTCTTCTGAAGATAGTCTTTGTTCCAAAAAGTGTTTAAGACTATCATGATCAGTTTTTACCTTGAAGTGTCTTTCGATTAGGTGAGGTCTCCATTTCTTTAGTGCATGTAGTATTTCAAACATTTTATTCTCATAAATAGCTTTCTGTAAATACTTTCCTTTGATTGGGTAACTTTAAACAAAAATGGGTCTTCCTTCTTGCATTAAAACAACACCAGTTCCATTTCTTGAAGCATCACATTCCACAATAAAGGTTTTTGCAAAGTCTACCGTACCTAAGACCGGTGCTAGGCATATTTCCTCTTTAACATGTTCAAAGGCCTTAGCTTCAGGAGTCCATGAAAATGAATCTTTCTTCAATAATGTTGTTAGAGGTGCTGCTATTCTCCCATAATTCTTAAGAAACTTGCAATAATACCTTTTTAACCTAAGAAATCCCCACAATTTATTTATGGTTGTAGGGACTTTCCATTCCTAAATGGATTTAATTTTGTTAGGGTCTACCTTAACACCCTCGTGAGATACAATATGACCCAAATATTCCACCTCCTGTACTCCAAAGGAAAATTTGGATGTTTTTTCATATAATTGTTTCTCTTCCAATAGTTTGAGCACCCTGTCAACATGTTGAACATGATCCTTCATCAACCCTTGAAATGTAGAAGGTGCATTGGTAAGGCCAAAAGGCATGACCACAAATTCATAATGAATCTCATGAGTTCGAAATGTTTTTTTCAGAATATCTTTAGTCTTCATTCTAATTTTATGATATCCTAAACGAAGATCCAACTTGTTAAACTAAATTTCTCCATGTAATTCATACAATAATTCATCAATCATAGGAATGGGAAATTTATCTTTAATAGTGAGCTTATTGAGCTCCCTATAATCCAAACACATGCACCATGATCCATCTTTCTTGTGCACCAATACTACCGGAGGAGAGAAAGAACTTTGATTATGTTGAATTATACTAGCCTCTAACATTTCTGCAATCATATGTTCAATTTCGCTCTTTTGGACATAAGGATATTTGTAAGGCCTGATGTTTGGAGGAACACTTCCTGGAATCAAATGAATAGCATGATCAGGATCATGAATAGGTGGGAGTCCTTTGGGAGTTTCGAACACCTTGGAATGATTGTCCAAGATATTTTGGGGATCTGGAGAAATAGATGATTTTGATGTTGGAACTTATAGTGAGCATAATTGTGCAATTACGCCTCGTTGTTATTTATTCAAAAGATTTTTCATGAAATTAGAGCTTATTATATTTCCTTTCTTCCCTGCGATACCTTGTAATTCGACTTCCTTTACTTCTGAAAAAAATTCAGGTTCTTGAAAATTAAAAGCTACTGTCCCCAAAGATTGTAACCATTGTACTCCTAGTACAACATCAACACCTCCCATTGGAATGGAAAGCATTGGACTATTCAAGACATATTCCCCCATGGTTAGCTTGATATTATGGCATTTTCCAGAGCAATCTATAGTTCCTCAATTTGCAACCATCACTTGACATTCTAGTGCTGAGTATAGGAAACAATTCAATTCCTTGGCTACCTTACAATGAAAAATATTATGGATATTACCCGAATCAATCAACACTATTACCTTTTTCTTCTCAATATGTGGTTCTATATTGAGAGTTTGAGGAGTGGTGATTCCTGCCAATGCCTTACACGATATGGTCAGACTCATTTCTTCTTCTTCTAGGGTTGGTTCCTGGTGTATATCCTCTTCTTTTGAATTTTCTTGTTCATTTTCTTCCTTCTCTTCACAATTTATGTAAAATAATTTCTTCTCAGCACAATTATGACCTTTAGTGCATTTTCTATCACAACTATAGCAAAGCCCTTTTTCTCTTTTTTCTTCCAATTGTTGTGGTGTCAACCTTGTAGGTTGTGGGTGTCTAGGAGTAGCAACACTTCCATATTTATAGATGTGAGTGGTAGGCTTCCTTGTCGCCATAGTTTCACATTCAATTTTTCTTCCCAACCTAAATGCCTTCTCCAATGAATCAGGTTCCCAAAGGCGAACCTCATGTTGGATGTTATCTTTTAAAGTCCCTATGCATAAATCAATCCTGTGTTCCTCTGGAATACCAGTTACCCTTATATTCAATTTTTGGAAGCCCTCAATGTCCTCCGCCATCGAACCCTTTTGTTTGAGATTTATCAGTTGGCTAAAGAAGGCGTTGCTCTTTGTATCCTCATAATGTGCTATCATTTCCTCTGTAAAAATTGACCAAGTGACAATTTTTTTACGGGAGAAAAGCCATCGAAACCATACAAATGTATTTTGTTCTAAATGTAAAGTTACAATGTGTATATTTTGTGTGTTTTGCACATTATTAATATCAAAATATTTCTCCATCTGTAGTATCCATGTTACAGTATCCTTGCCATCAAACTTCCTCATATCCATCTTTGGAATATGGTGGTTCTTCCATCCAACATTAGAGTTTATGAAATCACGATTAACATTTATTTTATTCTCATCATGAGTTCCCTCTACTAGCTTTTTTCCATTAGGAAACATTTCTTGTATCATCTTTTTCAAACCTTCCATGTCTGCTTTTAGATCATTCTTCATGTTTTCCATGTTGTATTTAATTTTTTCATCGATCTTAGCTTCCATGTCATCCATCTTAGCTTCCATGTCAGCTTCCATGCCATCCATCTTAGCTTCCATGCCATTCTTCAAACCATCCATCTTAGCTTCCACGCCTTTCTTCAAACCATCCATCTTAGCTTCCACACCTTTCTCCAAAACTTCCATTTCATTTTTTTTTGCTCTTTGCAAGAGTGAAATTTGGTGCACTTTCTCTTGTAATTTTGATATGTCATGTTGCACTTCTTTGTCTTCATGAGTCATAATAGAGCCTTGTGAAGGCTTAATGGGTGTTGAATTATTTTTAGGGGGGATTTTAGAACCCAATAGTGATATATATTCTACAATATTCCCTTGGAATCAATTAAAATTGTTTTTTCATACAAGACTTATGAAATTCGAAAAAAATACGCACCTTTTTCTTGCTTTTGAGGAGCTCAATATTGAAACTGAATTATCTCTATGATTTTGGATCTTAAATATCTAAAATTTGGTCCTTTAGTAGCCCTCTGAATCTTCTTTCGAATGCCACATGTATGACCTGATTTGGATTCTTCAAGGAAAAGTTATGCCCAATCTCCCAAAATGACCTAATTATGGACTATTTCAGTAGAGAGAAATTGTACAGCGTGACACGTGTCACTGTTTCCTCCTCCAGCTCTAAAATTGATACACATGAAACTACATTTTGTGTACTTGTGGCCAATTTTTACAGAATTCCAATCTGATGCTCAGAGAGAGAGTTATGATGCTTTTCCCACGGTCACCCTTTTGAGATGAAATTCGGGAGCCTGAAAAAATGCTAACTTCTATAGATCATATCTCCAAAAATATTGTTTACCAAGATCTGAAATTTTTACACAAAGTTCCTCAGGATTTCAGCTTCATGTGATAAACATTTAAGCTTTTGAACCTTCATAAGAAAAACGTTATAGCGACAATTCCATGATGACCTGTTTGGAGTAGAGAAACCCTAGAATCCAAAGCTCTGATACCAAATGTTATGAAACCAACTCCAAAAATAGAAGAAAAGAGAGATCAAAGCCTTAGAAATAAGCCACTTTGAGGGGGAAACCTCATTTATATTACCTAAATGAACAATTCTTGGATGATACAAATGAAAAAACCTCCTTCTATATATAGGAGTCCATGGGGTCACAATATAATCCTAGCCGACCTAACAATAATAATGCAAGGGCACAATAATAACAATATTGGGGGTACAAGGGTATAAGAATAACAATAAGGGGGCTACACTAACAACAATAAGGGACTACACTAGTAATATAGGTACCTAACATGTTGACAGTATCTTGAGTGGGTTTGTGAAAGAGTTTGTAGTCGATTAGTTTGTGTCATACTCTGAATTTGAAAGAAGATTTTTCAAGGGATTGAGAGGTAAGTTCTTACAAAATTTGCCCTTCTGATTAAGATTATATTGTGCGAAAAGGGTATTTTTTGGAGCCACACCGATTGAATGACACCTAATCAGATAGAAAGAACTATGCGCAATGGTAAATATTATCAGGTCAATAAGAGAGGGGATAGATTTGTATATAGTTCTTTGAGAAACTCCCCTGATATAAACGAAAGCAAGGCTACACATGTTGAAAATAGCCCTCCTGTTACACCACCATCAAATTCGCGCAGAGGTAAGAATCCTCCTACCCCACTAGCACCCCCACCTTCGGAAGATATGGCTATGCATATGAAGCTACCCACCTTTAAGGGTGTGGGGGATGAGGATATGGATTGATTTTGTTTTGTGGTGAATGCGGTGTGAACTGCGCATAATGTTAATACTGATGTTGTCAAGAGAGCACAGCTAGCTATGGCCTTTGAAGGTCGTGCTTTAAATTGGTTCATGGGATACCTAGCTCAAAATTTAGATCCGATGGTTTAGCAGATTAAGAATTCCCTGAATGAGCATTTCTAAAAGCCAAAATCTTATTCTCAATGTGTAATAGAACTGAAAGATATTAAGCAAGGGGCGATGAAATCAATTTGGGAAGCTAGCCAACGACTGAAGCAAACCATCAGCGACGGAGGATTTTCTTACGATGAAAAGCAGCATAAGGAATGGTTCATCTCCATGCTATTGTCACATCTATGTGGGCCTATGGGTTAGCAGAAGATTTATTCTTAGGAAGAAGCTCTGGAAATTGATATGAAATTAGAAGCTGTGCCTAGAGACAATGCTCAATTTGGAGCGCTACAAATTCAGAGCCAATCATAAGCTATGCACTTAGAAAGTCATAATTTATGAAGATACCAGGGTAAAGAAGTTGGCACATATGTATGGTGCATACACTGTAAGGGAGTTGGCCACACCAAAGATCAGTGCCCTCTGCTGTTGGATTATGTGCAAGCTGGGGGAACGAATCCACTGTACCCCAGAGATGTTTCTGGGCCTAATACCCCCATACTATGGTGTGCTAATTGTAGCGTGGTTGGGCGGCATGATACAGACCACTGCCCACGGTTAGGAGCCTATGTACCAGAATTGAAGCAACAGTGGTGCAGATTTTTCTCTTCAGTTCGTCACGATGAGCACCACTGCAGAATGTTTGACCTGATGATATAAAATGAGAACCTTTATAGAGTGCAAGTTGAACCTTCATTTCCAGCATCTCCCTCTGGATGAGGAGGATCCCCGGCAAGAGGACAAGGATGGGGGAGGGGTGGAGGTGCACGTCGAGGGAGAGGGAAACTAATTTTCTATAAGTGTGGAGACACTAGACACTATGCACGTGACTGCTCGAACCCTGTGTGACAATCCTGCAGGTACTGTATGCAATTTGATCATGTAATTTAAGATTGTCCTATGTTAATAGCTAAAATGTAGGAAAAACAGCAAACGTCGATGCAAAACATACAAATGGTTAAAGTTGAACCATGCGACGATGGTCCACGTGTAAATGTAATTACACGTAGTGGTGTTTCTAGTGGAGGAAATGAGGAAAAGGTTGCCGCAGAGCCACTGATCATAAAGGTGTCTGACAAGAGGGAAAGCCTCAACCTGCAGAAATAAAATTAGATTTTCATTGACGCCAGGAAGGATTTTGCTGATGCAGGAGCATCCACATCAAGGACTCCCATGGACCCAAAAGCTGATGATGAAGTTAAGCCATTAATTCGATCTTGCATTAAGCTATTGCGCAATCAAAAGGCGGTAGATAATATCCAGGATGTGATAGATAGCTGCACAGTGAAAGAGGTGCCTCGAACAGAGAACAGGACCGTGAACAAGGTTTGTAAGTAGAAGAAGAGAACTGGTAGGGAGATGTAGATGACTGTGAAGATTGGCGAGTAAGAGATGGATCAAGTCATCTTGGATCTAGGGTCTGATGCAAATGTCTTACCTAAGAAAACCTGGCAGAAGATGGGAGAGCCAAAGTTCAAATGGTCCACCATTCAGCTATGCATGGCGAATAAAAAAATTATCAATCCACTTGGCAGGCTTCCACAAGTTGTGGAAGACATTGCTAGAGTAAGGGTATGCGTTGATTTTGAGGTTATACCAATTGTGGAAAATGCAGACCCCTAACCTGCGTTGTTAGGACTGGATTGGGCCATTGATATGGGAGGCATCATTAACTTGGAGTGTTGAATTATTATTTTTGAGAACGACGGTACGCGGACGATAGCACCACTAGATCCAGCATAAGGATAATGATACACAGAACCGGTACACAAAGGGGACAATGTTGATGAGGTGGATCAATGGTTGAAGTGCGCCATCAGAGATGGAGGATTTACTATTTATTACATGAAGCACAAAGAATGGTTCATTTCCATGTTGCTATCGCATCTGCGTTATTCCTTAAATCAACATAATATCGCGCCACAGGCTGAAGCTGTGGAGATTGCAATGAAGCTAGAAGCCTCACCTGTTCCAGCTGCGTAGGCTGGGGCTCAGCAGATTCAAAACCAATTAGCTGCACTACACTTAAAGATACAAAGCCTGCGCCAAGAGAAGGGGAAGGTTGTATGTGCATGTGTATGGTGTATACATTGTAAATTTTAAGGGCATCATAAAGATCAATGTCATGTATACAATAAATATCTAACAGCCGAAGGACCAAGTCCGATTAAGAGCACAGCGGGACCAAGTGGCACCCCCATATTATGGTGTGTGATTTTTCAAGCAAACGGTATGCACACAACAAAATTCTACCCTAGGATTCGTAAATATATGTCTAAGCTTAAGCAACCTTTCTATTTATTTTTTCGATTGGTTGGACATGATGAGCAGAACTGTCGCAGCTTCGATTTGATGATTAACCAAACTGGCTTATATAGGATGTAGTCAGAAGGACGGGAACTAGGGTTACCTACATCTCTATCTGGGCATGGTGGATTCCAAGGCAGAGGCCTAGGAAGGAGAGGAGATGGTCGAGGAAGGGGAAAACTCATATGCTATAATTGCGGGGACGTCGGTCATTACGTACATGATTTTCCAAACCCAACACAACAATCCTATAGGAATTGTAGAAAATTTTATCATGTTATTGAAAATTTCCCTGTATTAATTTCAAGAATGCAGGAAAATAAATCGTAGACTCCCACTCAAAATATTCAGATGGTAAGATCTGAGCTGCATGAAGAAGAACCCAGTGTGAATATTTTTACTAGGATCAGTGCAAAAACCGGTGAAGACAAAGGAAAAAATCCCGATACTGACCTTTGGAACCGAAAGGCACCTGAAAAGAAGTAAGGATTCAACTTACAGAGAGAAAAGGGGACCTTTGTAAAAGCGAAGAATGATTTCGCAGAGACGGGCACATCAACATATAAAGCATCAAGAAAGCCTATGGACGTGGTCGAAGGAGATGCAGAATTAAATCCCTTCGTAAAATCTTGTATTAAATTGTTGTGCAATAAGAAGGCAATCGATAACCTCCAAGAATTAATAGAAAATTGCATAGATAAGGAACAACCTATGATATAGAAGAAGGTTGTTAATAAAATTTATAATAATAAAAGAATAACTGGAAGGGAAATGCACTTAACTGCTTAGATCGGTGCATACGAAATGGATCGGGTTATCTTGGATTTAGGGTCTGATGTGAATGTCTTACCAAAGTAGACTTGATATTGAATGGGAGAACCTAAGTCGGAGTGGTCCACTATTCAGCTGTGCATGGCGAATCAACAAAATATTATCCCATTATGAAGACTCTCGCAGGTAGTAGTGAATATTAAAGGAGTATGGGTGCTCTCATAATTTAAAGATATCCAAATTGTTGATTATATTGACCCATATCCTGCGTTGTGGGCTCTGGATTGGGCTATCGATATGTATGAAATCATTAACCTCAAGCACAAAAGTATGGTGTTTGAAAGTAATGGAACTAGGGTTGTGGTCCCTCTGGACCCTATAGAAGTGTAGAAATTATACAATATGCATGTATATATTGGATTCACCTGATATAAAAATGTACTAAAGTTAAATACTGAATCGATTCTACAAATATTTGGCGGAATTAAAAACACAATCGCTAATCACATGAACATGAAGAAAGATCAATCACACACAACACATATAATTTCCCGGGGAAAGCTTACAGTTAAAAAACCCACTATATTCTATTGTATATTAAGCATGGATCATGAAAAAATTACGTACAAAACTCTTCTCACAAGAGCCCTCCAGTACATCAGCTAATTGTCTCACACTGTCATATAACTGACCAACACATAGACAATTCTCAGCCTCCAGAAAGCTTGCCTTACTTGCGCAATCCCTGATGGTAAAGATCCATAAAAGATAGATATTCTTGCCTTCCATGACTTCAAAAGTACCATGGGTACTCCAATGGGTGTTTGCATTCATGTGTGCAAGAAGACTATCCTACAACTTATAGTCAACCTACCTTTCACCTAGAACTCAACTGGGTCTCCACTGGATCTAACATGCATGCAAATAATAATAGTAAATCCTCAGTTGCATGTGATATCACTGATTGTGAATTAATTAATTTTCAATTCACTTGATCTTTCACTAGTGTATCTTCAGTTACAACTAGCACAACTGAGTTTAACTCACTTAACTGAGTTAAACTATTTACAACTTGCACCAACTCATGCACCACTACACTTCGAACTCTGTTACAACTAGAATTACTCTACATGTCCCACCAACCAACCCCTAACTCTAAATCCACTAGCTAATTGAATTTATCACTTTCAGTGAACTCATTCAAGTCCACATTGAGAATATATTACATTTTAACGTCCATCTAAATTAAGGGATAATAAAAATATACATGCACCCAAAAATAACACTGTGGGACCCACCCTAGTCTGGGTGCTTAATGAAACTAGGTGCTGAATGAACTAGGTTCTTAATGCACTAGGAATGGGTGATAAATATTCTTGTTGAATCTCGACACTCCCTCTCAACAAGAAAGTGATTATCCTTCACCCCGATCCTGTCTCTATGGTATTCGAATTTGCTCCTGGTGAGTGCCTTCGTCAGAATATCTGCATCCCGATATTTTGTGGGAATGTACTGAAGCAACATGATCCTCCTTTGCACACAATCTCTGAGATAATGGTACCAGTTATCTATATGCTTAGACCTATCATGAAACACATTATTAATTGAGAGTTTAATGCAACTCTGATTATCACAACGAATCACTGTTGGATCCATCTGAGAACCAAACAAATCAACCAAGATCTTTCTCATCCAGATAGCCTCACATGCAACTTGACTTTGTTCCATGTATTCCGCTTTCAATGAGCTAAGTGCCACAGATCGTTGTTTCTTGTTGTACCAGGAAACTACTATTGATTCAATGCTGAAGATCCCCCCTGATGTTCTCTTTCTATTCGATGGACTTCCAGCCAAATCTTCATCTTTGAAGCCATGCAAATTCACTCCATCTATCCATCTATACCATAGATCGTACTCTGATGTTCCCCTCAAGTATCTCAGGACATGCTTCCCCTCCTTCTAAAAGAGCTTGGTAAGCTTAACCATAGCTTGACTCATTTGGTTAACTGCGTAGCAAATGTCTGGTCTCGTGTTCACTAGATACATTAGTGAACCCACCAACTATCGATAGATAGTAGAATCCACTACCTCTCCAGAAGTAGCATCCCTTTTCCTCCAATTTCCTGAAAGAGGAGTATCCATGGGTTTGCAGCTCTCCATGTTAAACTTACCCAGTATCTCCTTTGCATACTTGCCTTGAGACACAAAAATTTCACCATCCTGCTGCCATATTTCCAATCCAAGGAAATAATGAAGGAGTCCCATGTCCTTCATTTTGATATCCATTACAAGATCCCCCTTGCATGAGTGTATCAGTTACTCATCACTAGTCAAAATTAGATCATCAACATAAATAAAAATGATCAATAGCTTACCCTCAACCACAATATGGTAAAGGTTTGCATCTGCTTCACTTTTGGTGAGGCCCAGTCCGGTGAAATAGTTGTCTATCCGAGTGTACCAAGCACGGGGTGCTTTCTTCAGCCCATACAACACTCTTTTAAGTCTGCACACATGTGACTCACTGTTGAAGATTTCAAAACCTTTAGGTTGCTCTATGTACACATCTTCCTCAATGATCCCATTGAGAAACACAATTTTCACATCCATCTGATGAATGCACCAACCCATTTGCGCTGAGAGTGCAAGGATGGATCTTATGGCAGAGTACCTTGTGACAAGCGCAAAATTCTCATCATAATCTATCTCCTCAATTTGTGAGAATCCCCAGGCCACAAATCTAGCCTTGTATCTCTCCACACTCCCATCAATAGCTTGCTTTACCTTGTAGATCGATCTCAATCCAACCACTTATTTGTCAACTGGTCTTGGGACTACCTCCCATGCACTATTCCTGACAATGGATTCATACTCCTCCACCATTGCATCAAACCAAGTAGGTTGCTACACTGCTTATTGAAACGAATATGGTTCAGTTAAAATACATTTTCTCATAAGATCCATGTATCCAGTAAATCGGTCAAGAGACTGTCTTTTTCTGCGTTGTGAAGTAGGGGCTCCTACATTCTATGCAACATCAAGTCTCAGCCTATCAGCTTCCATGGTGCACCTTCTGCCATTTCTGATGGATGGATCTGCATGAATGATTTCCTCCACTCCATCAGCATCCTCATGTGGTTGATCCACATATTAAGATTCATCCTTGGGAACCAGCAATTCCTCCTCTACATGCAAGTCCAACTCCCTCTCAAGGGACAACTGCATGGCTTTCTCCTCATCAAATTTGATATCCCGTCGCACAAAATTCATTCTGTTGTTTGGAAAATACACATGATAATTATGGGTTATATCAGTGTACCCCACAAAAATACCAACCTCAGTAGTCGGTTCAAGCTTCTTCCTGGTGTCCTTGGTCACATGCACTTAAACAGATGAGCCAAAAATCTTAAAGTGTGAAACATCAGGTTTCTTACCAGTGAAAGCCTCCTTAGGTGTACTCATGCCAAGTACTCTATGAGGACAATAATTTTTCACATGTACCACTGTATTGCATGCTTCCACCCACAGATGCATCGGTAGGCCTTGATCATGCAACATCGCTCGTGTTACGACCACAATACTTATGTTCTTCCTCTCTGCGACCCCATTTTGCTGTGGGTTATGAGGCGCTATGATTTCTCTTCGAATTCCTTTGCTTCAGAAGTTCTTGAATTCGTTAGAGATGTATTCTCCACCATTATCCCTCCTAAGAGCCTTCACTTGCTTTCAAAAATATTTCTCCACTGGTGCCTTAAACTCACAAAACTTAGAGAATGTTTGATCTTTCTTCTGCATGAAGAAGATCCAACACTCACAAAAAATTCATCAACAAAGATTACATAGTACTTATGTTTTTTTGTTGAAGCAACTGAGAAAGGACCACACACGTCTGTGTGAAATATCTCAAGGATCCCCCAAGCTCGATTTTCCTTCTCATGAAAGGTAGCCTTTACATATTTTCCCATAGTACATCCCTTGCATCTGTCTGACTCCGAAAGTGTACCCCTAGGAAGACCAGTAGAAATATATTGCATGAATTTCAAGGCTCCATGGTGAAGATGGCCCAATCACCTGTGCCATAATTCGCCCTCATCTCAGCTCACCACTTTATCTACCTTGCCCATCATTGCTGCACAATAATCTACCTCTAGCTTGTAGATATTCTTAACTTGAATCCCTATCCTCTTGGCTTGACCCATTGTTTTGTGTCACAGGAAATATTTTCCATCACTAAAAACAACGTCATAGCCTCTATCCTCCAACATTGTGATTGAGACCAAATTTTTCTTCAAACCTGGTACATGCATTACATATTTTAATTGAAATGGTTTACCTAACTCCCTCTGAAAGGTAATGGTACCAATCCTGGTAGCACTGTACCGTTTGTTGTCGCCCATCTAAATATGCATCTGGAGATCTTTCTCCTCCAAATCACTAAAAAGTTCCTTATCTCCCGTCATGTGAAAGGAAGCTCCACTATCCAAATACCACATAGATCCCAATGAAATGGACACCATGCATGCGATCAATGAGAATTCAAGCTCAAATTGCGAGGCAAGGGCCTCACCAGATGCAGATCCAACAACCTTCTTGTTCTTCTTCTTTTGTGGACAGTTAGTAGAAAAATGCCCATGTTCGTGATAGGGAAAACACATCACCTTGGACATGTCCTACTTCTTTCCATTCTTGGACTGGTATTTTGAGTGGAATTTCTTCCCCTTCCCCCTCCTTGCCTTGGCAGCCCAAGCATGATCCTCTTCATCCTCATTCTTAGATGAAGATCCATCTCTGGTGTTCCATCTGAACTCCTCCTGCACCAAATCTAACCACAGTCGTTCCCAACCTGGAAATTTTTCCTTTCCATTGACAGAGTCCTGATAACTATGACAACTCTTGGGAAGTCCTACAAGAGCCAAGCTCACCAAATCATCATCAGCGACTATTATTCCCACACTCCTCAGTTCATCACAACACTGGACAAACTTCGTGAGATATTTTAGAATGGTGTCACCCTTTTCCATCTTGATCTTCCCGAGTTTATCTTTGAGCGCCAATTTCCTATGGTCGCTGCTACTTTGGAATAGATCCGTAAAATCCTTCCACATTTCATATGGTGTGGCTTTCCCATGGATGCTTGTGACAATGTGGTCTTGTACTCCCTCCAACAAGATCCCCTTCCCCTTTGTCACTTTCTTTTGCCATGCATCAATATTTGCAGCATCTGCAACATCTGGCTTAGGAACATCTTTGTCAATGAATTCCTTCAAGCCATTGTCTTCGAGTACTGCCTCCATCCTGTCCTTCCAAGAAATGTAGTTTGAGCTTCCCTTGAGTGCATACTCTAACCTCAAGCCATTAAAATCCATTTTGATCTTAAATCAGTTGTAACACCAAGAAAGTATTTCTGCAAATTCAAATTCTATCCAGTCACAAACTCAGCTCTTACTTCACTTCTAAAATTTCCTGTACTTCGATAACCATGTAGAAATTATACAATATGCATGTATATCTTGGATTCACCCAATATAACAATGTACTAAAGTTAAATATTGAATCAATTCTATAAATATTTTGTGGAATTGTTGCTAATCACATGAACATGGAGAAATATCAATCACACACAACACAAATAATTTCCTGGGGAAAGCTTACAGCTAAAAACCCCACTATATTCTATTGTATATTAAACATGGATCATGAAACAATTACATACAAAAATCTTCTCACAAGAGCCCTCGAGTACATCAGCTAATTGTCTCACACTTTCATATGCAAAACCGACCAACACATAACCAATTCTCAGCCTCTAGACAGCTTGCCTGCCTTGCACAATCCCTGATGGTAAAGATTCCTAAAAGATATGAATTCTTGCCTGCCTTAACTACGCAAGTATCATGGGCACTCCAATGGGTGTTTTACTACATGTGTGCAAGTAGATAATCCTAAAACTGATATTCAACCTCCCTTTCACCTAGAACTCAACTGGGTCTCCACTGGATCTGACATGCATGCAGCTAATAATAGTAAATTCTCAGTTGCATGTGAGATCACTAGTTGTGAATTAATTAATATTTAGTTCACTTGATCTCTCACTAGTGTCTCTTCAGTTACAACTAGCACAGCTGAGTTTAACTCACTTAACGGAGTTAAACTATTTACAACTTGCACCAACTCATGCACCACTGCACTTCGAACTCTGTTACAACTAGAATTACTCATCATGTCCCACCAACCAACTTCTAACTCGAAATCCACTAGCTAACTGAATTTATTACTTTTAGTTAACTCATTCAAGTCCACATTGAGAATATATTATAGTTTAATGTCCATCTGAATTAAGGGATAATAAAAATATACATGCACCAAAAAATAGCATTGTGGGCCCCACCCTAGTTTGGGTGCTTAATGCAGCCAGGTGTTGAAATGAAACCAGGTGCTTAATGCACTAGGCATGGGGGCCGAATCTTCGTGTCGAATCTGAACAAGAAGGAGAAAGATATATTGAGCCGGTGCACGCAGACGATGATGTTGACCATATTTATAAGTTTACTGCGTGGGATAAATACTAGATCAACCCAAAAACAGATGATTGGCTTAATTGGGAGAAGGATATTTCATGCTTTTCATATTTAGATGAGGAGATGGAAAACTGGTAGAACCATTTTCACAAAGTATCTGCGCTTCGATACAATCGGGTGACAAAATCTCTATGGTGCATATCCTCAAAGGTACGAGATTTGCCTTATTATTATGGCATGAGTAGTGTTAATATTTTTTTAGAATAGCTTGAAAAATTATTCCAGAAGCATAGTGGTTCCATGCACTTGATATAGCTCTGCGCTCGACCCTAGCGTTCTAGTGGGAGACGCACAAAGGAAACTTGGCTGACTAGTAAGAATTCACCCGCATGATGTGTTTGTGATTTGAGCATTTGAATACTAGAATAGGAGAGACCTATTCTATAGAAGGTTATCCATGCAAAGATCTGGTTAGGTGGACTGAAGCATGGGGCGAAGAGCTAAAGCTAGAATGGGTGCATATATTCATCCACACTTTGGGGAAGGTGCCTACAAACTGGTACCCCAAAACTGAGCTGCGGTGAGGAACTACTGAATGGACTACACTAACAGAAAGTTTTATCCTGGCCTTTAGTTTTGAAAGTGGGTTCAAATGCCTTGATGAGGCACTACAGGATATTCAGGAAGTCATATTTGACACCAAAAAACCATCAGTTGAACGTGTCTTGCCAGCATGGGACGCACAAATGAGGGATATCGTGGACTGTCAAAATTTGTCAATTGAAGATAACGAAGAAGACCCAAGAAACATTACTATTCCTGAGTCTGAAGGACAACTCATAGTTTTTGGGCCTACAATTGAGTTATCTGATGTAACTAAGCCTTTGAAGATTAGGAAAGTCAATATTGGCTCAGAGGAAAAACCAAAATTAGCAAAGATAGGGGACTACTGGGATGATGATATGGTAGGAAAGGTCGCTGAGCTATTAACTGAATATCAAGAGATGTTTCCTACAATTTTTTCTAAATTGAAGGGGATTTTAGGAGACCTAGGGGTAATTGAGATCACCTTGAAACTAGGTGCACGACTTGTGAAACAATGTTTGTATAGGTTGAATCCTAAATACAAGTAGAAGGTCAAAGAGGAGTTGGAGAAAATGCTTGCTACAGGGATCATTGAACCAGTAGAAGGGTTAGATGGGGTAATCCCTATGGTGGTTCAAGGCAAGAAGACCAAGGGAGAAATAAGGATTTGTGTAGATCTACGCAAATTGAATGATTCTTGCATGCATAACCCATTCCCAACTCCATTTTTTGATGAAATACTCGACAATGTGGGCAGGCAGGAGACATACTCATTCACTAATGGATTCTCTAGATACCATCAGATAAGGATCGCTCCAGAGGATAGAATCAAAAAAACCTTTGTGACAGATTGAGGACCCTTTCAATACAAAATCATTGCATTAGGTCTTAAGAATGTACCAACTATCTTCTCATGCGCAATAGTACCTGCATTCAATGAATACATCCACAAATTCTTAGAAGTATACTTTGATGACTAGACTATATTTGGATTATTAAAGAAGCATGTGTCGAGCCTACCCCTGATGCCAGATACTTTTCGAAAATATTAGATCTCACTCAACCTAAAGAAGCGTATATTCTGCATCCCTTTTAGGATCTTTCTTGGTCATATTTTTTGTCAGCAAGGATTGATGGTGGATCCAGCAAAGATTATTGTTATTGTTACCCTGGAGGTTCCCGCAAATGTAAAATAGTTGTGGTCAATTTTGGGGCACACAAGGTATTACACGAAGTTTATTCAAGGTTACGTGTTGATCTCTGCGCCAATGGATAAGCTGTTGAAGAAGGATGCCTCATTTTTCTAGGACACGGTCTACTAGAAGAGATTTGAATTTCTTAAGGAGAAGATGGTCACTACGCCCATATTGGTTTTTCAAGATTGGACAAAGGAATTCCCTGTGCACGTTGATGCATCCTGCATCGCGTTAGGAGTTTTCTTAGCATAGCCTGGAGCCGGGGATATTGACCACCCTATTTCATTTGCGAGTAGGAAATTTCCAAGTGCATAGCACAACTACTCGACCCCAGAGAGGGAAGGATTAGCTATGGTCTACGCACTGCAGAAATTCCACCACTCTTTGTTGGGAGGTAATTTTAAGATGTTTACTGACCACTCTGCTTTAAAGTACCTGGTCAACAAGCCTGTGTTGGGGGGGAATATCTACAGATGGTTGTTATTATTTTAGGAGTATGACTTTGAAGTAATTGTGAAACCAGGGAGACTGAACAGTGGACCAGACCATCTGTCGTGCATTGAAAATGAAAAAGAGCCCACTAACTTGGAAGAAGGATTACCTGACACTCATATATTTTCTATTAAGGTACTAGATGATCACTTCGCCGATATTATTCATTTCCCGACCACTGGAAGTGTGCCCACAAAGTATACAATCAAACAAAAGAAAGAGTTGGTCACACGTGCAACTAATTTTACCTTGTTTGTTGGCGAGGTATACAAAATGGGAGAGGATGAAATATTGAGGAGATATGTGTTGGAATTTGAAAGATGATATATATTAGCAGAAGCTAATGGAGGGATTTCAGGAGGTCATTATGTAGGGAAAGTAGCCATGGAGAAGATCTTATGGGCTAGTTTTTAGTGGTCTACCATGCACAATGACGCACACGCATATTGCTGCACTTGTGACATATGTTAGCGGATGGGGAGAACATCATGTAGGGATGAAATTCCCCTGCACCCATAAATAAATTTTCACACATTTAACAAATGAGCCATTGACTTTGTCGAACCCATCAACCCTCCAAGAAAGAAGACAAGTGCGCACTATATAATCACTGTGACGGACTGTGTGACCCGATGGGTAGAGGTTGTGCTTGTAAAGGAATGTAATGCAGAAATAGATGTGCACTTCATTTTCAAAAATATCTTGACACGGTTTGGGTGTACTAAGATCTTTATGAGTGACCAAGGAGCCCACTTTGTGAATGAAACAATTCAAGCTTTAAACAAATAATTCAAGATACACCATCATAAGAGTACACCATATCACCCTCAGGTAAATGGTGCGGTGGAAGCTTTTAATAAGATATTTTGAGAACACACTCTCTAATATTTGCAATGCTAACTGAAATGATTGGGATGTGTGCGTACTTGCAGTTTTGTGGGCATATACAACCACATGCAAGAAGTTGACAGAGAAGACACCTTTCAGAATGGTGTATAGGCATGAAGTTGTTATGCCAATGGAGTATATTGTCCCAAGTTTGCGCATTGCATCAATCACTAACATGGCTGATCAAGATATTATGGAAGAACGATTGTCATAGTTGGTCGCACTAGAAGAGGACCAATTCATTTCAGGTTTCCATCAGTAGGTGCAAAAGGCGCACGAAAAGGCTTGGCATGACAAGCATATTAGGCATAATATTTTTAAGGAAGATGATTTGGATTTGTTATATGAAATCAAGTTTGTGCGCCACCCAAGGAAGTTCAAAATGCATTGGCTCAGACCCTATGTGGTTAAGGATATCACAGAGGGAGGTGCGGTCTGGTTGGCCACTTTAGGAGGTGAAAAACTTCTCAGGTATGTAGATGGAAGTCGGCTGAAACCATATGTAATAACCCTATCCCTGCGTGCGCCAAATGACTATATGGTTGGAGGAATGTCTTAGTGCCCCAAACAGTTGTGACAGGGTGCAGGACCATAAAACAGTCTGTCAAGCGTTGCAGACGCTAGTCTGCGTGACCAGGACGACATATGCACAAACATGTGCGATAATCACACAGGCACTGTGCTAGGAGGGTGACCAAGTCGTAGAAGTGCCAAAAACTAGATGTTGGAACAATAAATCTAGATAAGACAACTTTATTACCATTTGGAGGAGTGGTTGTGACCACATTTAATGAAGATATTATGCCATATTTGGAGTCGTTTTAGCATTTATATTGGTGGTACATTAATGAACAGGAGACACTTTAAGACACGCCAATGCTATAAATATGACAGGAAGGGTTACATTAGTTCCATTTTCTTTCCAAATGATTTGTGCTCATTACTATCTGTGAGTTGTCTTAAGCTTATGTTTGGAATTAACCCACTTTTCTTCGAATAGTTGTGCAACCAAGGGTTGGGGTACTTAATTGCACCAAGTATGACTGATATTGAACCTATCCCCTCTGTGATGCAGGCCACTAAGACCCCTCCGCAGGCTACTAAGACACCTACACAGGCCATTGAGACCCTACGTCAGTCGTTGAAACCCTTGTGCTTGCACCCCAGCCACATAAATATAATAAAGGACAGTCTTCGGGGTCCCGAAATTCACCACGCCAGAAGACCCTGAAAAAATCTGTCGACCACCACTGAGCACAAAAAGAGACCTATGGTCGAATTTCCCGAAGCAATTATGGAGGAAGATGAGGTGGTGGTGGTAGATTTGATCTTGTAGTTCCTAACTATATGGCACCGCAAAAATCATCTGTGAAGGTCCCGAAGGAAATAGACAAGGTTTTTTCATAAATCAATTCCTCACTCCTCCTTGAAGATGTGCCATTCGAGGGGGAGATTTTTGCAAAGGTCCCCTTGCTGAAGATGGAAGACTAGGACCTGGATGAAAATGATAATTTTCTGGAGCTTGTGCCCACTATGTACCTAGAACCAATCATTTATGATGACAGGGTGATCAGGGTCAAGGAAAATCCCTGAGCGTTGGGTGTACAAAATTCAGGGTTGTTAAATTTACTAAACATCCTGCACTTTGGACGTAGTGCGATCAATGACATTTGTGTAAAAAAACTGCTCGCCCTGGTGCATGATGATTGTTTTTGGCTCGGAGAGTGCATTCCAACTGATTCCAATCTGATACATCGTATCACCAACCTTCCCAGTCAGGGGGTGGACCCTGTGGCGACCTTTGGAGGAAAAAGCCAGAAGAAAAAAGTTGCAGAAAAATTCAAGAAAGACTATAAGGTCTCATGCAACACTCGGGGATTCCTTGTCAATGAAATCAATGACCCCACAGTACAATTTGGCACAATCATCCTCACATGCAAGTTGATGAGGAAGTGTCGGCCAAAGCAACTCCTAGCCTAAGTAATTGCTTTAGCTGGGAAGTGTGAGAAGTGAGTACAATATAATTTGACTCACTACCCTTGCACAGAGTTCCCGGCGAATGTGCGCGAGGCCCAGGAGGAGGGGAAACATTTATACTATGCTTGGTTGCTACTTCTGATTGCGCTAATTGGTTGGAAGATGCCAGCTGAGGCTGAGTACCCAGATATCGAGTCAAATCTATGCGCAGCTACACACTATGAAATAGTGTGGAACTTCAAGGTTCCTTCCCGAATCATAGAGAACACAATTTTCCGGCTATTGTATGATTCAGAGGTATTTCAGGCGGTGCAGTCCAAGTCCCGCTTATCGTCAACATTATACGAGCAGTACAAACATATTACGGATTTTAAAGCCACTTTCCATAATTTTCACATGCGCACAAAAGGGGATGTTGAGGGTGTTTGGTATGAGCTACCTTACATGGTCACTGAGGATGATCTTGAATGTGTGACGATGAATTGACCCACATTATGGTTATAAGCGTTAAAAATTGGCGATGCATCCTCTTCAATGCTTGTCAAAAATTTTACAAAGCCGCGCATGAAGAAGGATAATGATCAACAAAAGGATACGGGTAAGGAGACATAGAAAGATGCGCAAGAGAAGGATGGAGAGACAGAGCCAGAGTCAACAACGATGGGTGAAACTATTTACTTGGATAAGGAGACAGAGGATAAAGATGGTGACGATGTTGGGGCACCTGTGACACAGACAGGGTCGAAAAAAGAGACTAAGAGAGGATCTCAAGCCTCCCTGTGCCTACGCAAAAAGAGGAAGGGATCCAAGAAGATAGGGACAAAAGCCTTGACCCTCATAGAAGACAACCTAAATTAGATTGAAAAAAAAATCAAGAATGCAACTGAGGACCTCTCTAATGATGTGGAAACTCCATATAAATCAGTCCTCATAGATTTATAGCTGGGTCTTCACGAGTTGAAGTTGCAAGTAAGCATGATTCAAGAGAGTGTGAAGCAAGCGAGCCTGCAGCCAAAAAGCATCAGACAAGTGAGCGTGTAACCCATCAGCATTGTGCTGGCATTACTTATAGACATCCGGGTCTGTTATGCGTCGAGGCCTACAGCTACAGTGGAGCATCCCAACTTGTGCGCTAGTGTGGAAGCCTACACAGAGGTTGGGATTAACTTGGAAATGCTGCTTGGAGGAAAACTACATGCCATGCACACAATGATCGTGGACGAGTTGTAGCACCGGGAGTTCCACACCTCCAAAGTGGCTACAGAGACTAAGAAGCAATTGACAACGATGCAGAAGGAATAATAGAGTGTCGAAGAGGCTCGTCGAGCGGCTGAAGATCAACGCGATGTGCTAGAATCATTGATAAATTGACTATGTGGTGACCTGCCAGAGGTCACAGTACCTGCCACAGTTGCGCTGACAGTTAAGTTAGGAATCTTGGTAGTTGCGCTTAAGGCATCACGCTCAGATATCACGACAGTCTGCACGGTGCTTGAGCAAAATATTGTTGATCTTGAGATGAATCTGCAGCTAGAAACACCTCCTGAATTATGTGCACAATGCGCTCCAGTCGTCCAAGAGTCGACCACTGGCATCACTTCTACCGTGGATGTTGGGAGCCAATTGTTTGAATAAGCCATGGGTCTTTGGACTTCCATCCAAAATTACCCTGTCATCCAGCAGCTCAAGGTAGAGCTAAGGGCCAAAGAGTAGCAATTTACTGACATTCGAGTCGCGACATCGACCCTTGTGCCCACCCAAAGTCTAGCCTGGTCATAGGAGAGTCATTCCATCTAAGAAGAGATTGAGACGTTGCACCAACGAGAGCATTTATTGGAATACAGAATGAAGTCACGGACGTATGAGACCATGCACCTCTTGCAGACCACTGATGTAGCCCTTAATAACCTATAGTCGACACATCGAAGTATCAGCCTGGCTGCCAAAGGTCCAACAATGCATAAGCTGGTCAAAGAAGTGCAGAGCGCTGCAACATAAAGTGCAGAAGTTATTCTGCCATTTCAAAGTTTGGTACAGGTTCTCAAATACAAGATGTAGGCAACAAGATCATAGTGACTCAGGACGAGTCACTAGATTGTGTTGGGGACCTGTTGGATCAGGGTCCCCTGGGTAAAGAAATTTTGGATAAATTTTGATTAAGTTTTGTTTGTAAGCGTTGCGTGTAGATGTCAAGGGGATTTAGGGTGGGTCAAAGTCCCTTAATTATTGTAATGGGAAAAAGGGAAAAAACCGCAAGTCTCAAACCATAGTTTGAGACCATGGTATGTGCGCATTTAAAAAGATATAAATATGTAAGAGTTGAGTGAAGAAAGAGATGATATATAGTAAGATAGATAAGATATATAGATAAAACCCAAGTTCTCAACCCAAAAAAAATAAGATAGATAAAACCAGAATGATTCTAAATGCCTAGCTTCTCTCCCCTTTTATAGGCTTGATGGACTTTCTAGAGACCTTATTTTATTAATTTTCTCAGAAACGAAAAACAAATACCATGGGAAAATACCATAGTAAGTACCATGTATTGATTTTATCCACTTTGAATGGATCAAGAAAGGGAATATTACAAATCGTCTTGCCCAAATATTGCTTGTCCTCAAGCAATCCACTTCTATCCACAACAGAAGCATTTGTACATTGATACCAGGATCCCATACAACTTGATGTATTGTTCCATGTTGAATGGTTCTGAATGGATCCTTCGATACCTGGATCCCAAAAAATCCTCTGACCAATCCTTCCCTCAATAGATTTACCTGGATCCCAAACAATCCTTTGGCCAATCCTGCCCCCAATGGATTCTCCTGGATCCTAATTCCACCTAAATCCTCGGACCTGTGGGTTATGGTACCATTTCAACTCTCCATCGCTGCTCTCACCAAATGGTCCAAGCTGTAATTTTCCCTTGGCTATGGGTATCCTCCAAATAATCAACCCATCAATAGAATACCAACTCATGATCTCTCGCCAATCCATACTTGGGAAAGAATGAATATCTACAAATCTACTATGTTGATGTTGTTTGATGCTCGATTCATGCTTCTCTACTTGGTTACCCAACATGATGTATTTGGAGAACTCTTCCCTGCTCATCTCAATGTATAAAGGTGTTGCAAGCCTTATTTATGTATTCCTGTAGAGCGCTGCTATGAAACTCCCAATTTTACTCCTCATGCAGCCTTGTGAGGGACTTGAGTTGTTCCTCAATACTAGACAGCTTGGTCGATGATTTGACACATACCCCTATGAGTTCCTCAAATTTTCTATTCTCCTGTAAGATAGTGTCTCGGACTGTCCAGCATCTTTGCTTCAACAACATAAGATCTATCTTGAAATGAATGATCCTTTCCCAAAAGTCTTTCACTGGAAATTCTAGTGCCCTACTGAATGTCTCTGTATTTGACTGCACCGGATGCCCCATGACCACAACTTCAACTTGAGACTTTGACCAACTCTCTAGGAATGGTTCATTTTTCACATTATGTTTGTCATGTTGGCCTGCATGATCATGCCCATCATATTGGTTCATTACTACTGGCTCATTTGATTGTCCTTGGGTGTATTCGTCTTGGACCTCTTTACATGTGTGGATAAGTTGTCCATCCTCTCCGGTTGTCAAACATGGATGTACTGGTGGACTTTTGTCAATACCTGATTTCCCATACTCTTTATGGATATTCCCCTGGGGATATATGGACTCAGTTGTATAGGAGTCTACATCATCAATATCATTAGGTAGAATTTCCTTATGCAATTCCAAATGCTTGTCATCCTGCAAGCCTCCTTGAATAATGTCATGATGTTGCTCACCATCTTGAAGATCAATAGACCTAGCTACAAAATACTCCCCATGATTTGAAGTAATATCCTCTTGTTCTTTCTTTGTTTCCTTCTTCTTATCACTTGGACAAGAATGGTTAAAGGCCCAAGGTCCCTTGCAGATAAAGCATAGTCCTCTTCTCCTTAGTTCATTCTTGCTGCATATTTTACTCTTGCTTTCTCCATTAATCCTTCTCAATTCCTCCCTAGTCAACACCTTTTTGAGCCATTTTATGTTTTTCCTGACCAATTTCTTGACTATATCATAGGCAGCTGGTAATACCTTTGGTTCCTTTCTCCAAATGGTTAGCATTTTGGATCTTAGTATCTTGCATATGTCAGCATCTCTTTTTAAGAATAGAGACACAATCTTTTGCATGCATGCTTTTACATGGTCTGAGTAAGATGATGTAATACTGGTATAAAAGTTTTGGAGCAACTGAAATATTAACTTGTCACATTCCATATTCAGCATGAATGTGCCAAAGCTGAACTTTGCCATGAGTTTTAAAATTCTTCATCGCTTTTTATAAGTAGGACACATGATGTTGTTCAACCCTTGAAGGGCTTCTACTATCAACTGTAATACCTCCTCCATGATATCATTATTTTAAGGCAGTAGTGGGGATGTTAAAGCCATGATTCTACTGAGACCATAAGAAACTGTGAGCTTGACTTCTTCATCAGGATGTTTCCAAAGTTTGGGTTGTATTAATTGAAGCATGGATGGCTTGAGAGCCCATCTGAGTTTCTTCCATTCTGGTTGTCCCACCTTAGACAAACATGTGTCTAATTCCTCCAACTTATGAAGGTCTATGGCTGATTTTGTTTGTTGTAATTCAGAGCCAAGTGCAAAGAGCTTATCTCCTCTTCTTTGTCCTTCCTTCACCTCCCATGGTTGCTTTTGTTGCAAAATGACATGGACCCTTTTTGAGAATGGTCTCCTTATTTGACTATCATTTTGGTTTATGGAGGTATGGCTACTTAAAGGACCATATATCCTCACTAGTTCATCAAGGATTTTATAGTTTTTTTCTACGATCTCTTCAAGGCGACCCATGAAAATATGAAAAAATACACTATGCCTTTCAAAAACAATTTCAGTTCAAAGACATTGAAGCCACGGATAATTGTTGAATTTTCACTGAAATGATTCAACCTCTATTTTTTTTTTTTTTAAACAACCCCTTCACAATAAACCCTTATATAAAAAAAAATATCCAAAGCACTTTCCTCCTATGGTCTCCATTCTATATTTCTATTTTGAATATAAGTGTTAATACTATGCAATGGAAACCCATGTTAATACTCGACATATACCTTATTGACCTGCAATGGAAACCCATACGTTGTAAAGGATACCACTGTATGTGTTTCCTGGTATCTAGAGCTCTGATACCACTGTATGTGTAAACTCATCTCATGATGGCAGACTTTAGCAGGCCCCGAAATGATGCACTATGAAGGAATACGCTCAACAACACTGTATCAAAGATTGATTGATTTTTTATTTATTTATTTTTTAATTTATTAAATCCTTACAGCTCCCAAACTAAACTCAACTTTTTGTCCCTTACCTTTTCTTTATAAATCAAACCCCTAAAAAAAAAATATAAACCCCTGTCATGATTTTCAAAACTATAAACATGGCTTAAAATTGCGAGTCAACTCCATTTACCCACTTTCACGCTCCAAATACATCTCTTGATTAAGAAAAATTCAACTTCGTTCTCAATGTTTCCAGCTGAGCCAATCCTCCTCCTTTACTGTCCAGAAGATCAGATCATGTTAGATCAATTTCTACTCCTTTTGCAATGCACAAATTCTTCTTTCAATCAACTGAAAAATAAAACCAACTAGGGTGATACTCAATACCACCGAAGATCAGGATTTCTGCTAGGGTGAGAATAAATCCCACCGAAGTTTCCTGCATAAAACCCTTAGGTTGGAAAGATGCATAGCTCCGATACCACTGTAATATACTCAACAGAAATATGTTAAGCGATTAGCCCGAATTGTGTCGATCCCTATAGTGATAGTGGAATACAACTAGTGGTGCACTCTCGACGCCCGAACCAGTCGTCGTTATTGGTTCGATGCTCCTCCTTACATTGCTCTTTAATTCTTCAATGTCCCTACATCACAGTAACTAGCACTGGTGTTGAAGTCATCTATAAACGATTTCGTGGCCATAGATCCGTGTCCCATGCTTTGCTACAATCAAAATCGTCTCCTCTTCACCCTGATCTAATACATGCTCCTTGATGTATTCGACCATCTGTATATGTAGCAATTTTGGTTATGAAGAGTTATGGCTACCCAACCCTATGAGAATATGGCCTTGAATCTCCTGCTCGCCATTGTAATGACCATATTGTATAAATTATATAACAGATGTATGTATATATCCAGATTCCCCTGATCTAACAATATTTATCTTCTTGCTAAATACAGAATCCTTCCACTGTTAGTCTTTTGCGGAAATTTAAAACTCAATTGCAAACACATGAAGCAACAAAAACAATTGCACATAACACAGTTGTTTAACAGGAAAGATTGAAGCTAAAAACCCCAACTGTCATATATTATGTATCATGGAGATCATGTAACAATCTCATACAAAGCTTAGTACATCAAGCTCTTAGTACAATCAATCGTCACGCACTAACATGAAGAAATCTACAAATCCATGCACTGATTTCTTGCCACCTGATAGCCTGCCTCCACTACGCAATCCCTGCCGAAGAAGACCCCTGAATGAATTCGAATCTACCTTGCCTTGACTGCGCAATCCTCATTGGAAACTCCAATGTGTGTGTGATGCAATCAATGCATCATTATAGTCACAACAGATTTTCCGTCTATCCCTTTCACCTACCTCTCCACTGGGTCTCCACTGGAACTGACATGAACTGTAGTTAACTGATGTTTATGTTTAGTTATTAGTGAGTTATTAGTTGTGAATTAATTAACTAATTAACTCACTTAACTCTCACTAGTGTATCTTTCAGTTGTACTAGATACAAATAGCTCAACTAAGTTTAACTCCATTAACTGAGTTAAACTGAATAAAAACTCCTGTAACTCCTCTTCCAACTCTGTCATAACTTTGCCACTTCAGTTCTAACTGAGTCCTTCATGCATGAGCCACCATAAACCCTAGGAATTGTGTAATTCCTTCAACCCACTGATTTTCCAAATCTGTTCATTGAAATAAAGTGCTCCAAGAGAATAAGTTGATGTTTATTGTTAGATTATTATTAAGGGTTAATAATAATCTACATGCATCTATTTTTAGATCGACGATCTATAAATAAACTTCGCCCAATATTATAAAAATATAATTTCATCTATTTTTCCAACTTGACCAACCATCCACAAATAGCATCCTGCAACTTCTGAAATATGATCACCATGTCTAAAAATAGAAATAGTCTAAAAATAGACTTGCACCTAAAAATAGCCTGTGGGCCCACTTAGTGAAGGTGACTGGTTTTCACTAAGCTTCATCATCTTGTTTAATCTCAACACTCCCTCTCAACAAGATAGGGATTATCCTTCACCCCAATCCTACCTCTATGGAATTCAAATTTTCTCCTGTCGAGCGCCTTCATCAGAATGTCTGCATCCTGATCTTCCGTAGGAATGTACTGAAGCAACATGATCTTCCGTTGCACATAATCTCTGATATGATGATACCAGATATCAATATGTTTAGATCTATCATGAAACACAGGATTAATCGAGAGTTTAATGCAAATTTGATTATCACAATGTATCACTGTAGGATCTAAATGTGAACCGAACAAGCCAACCAGGATCTTCCTCATCCAGATAGCCTCACATGCAGCTTGACTTGCTGCCATGTATTTTTCTTCCACTGAACTAAGTGCCACGGATCTTTGTTTCCTGTTGTACCAAGAAACTATTGTAGATTCGATACTGAAAACCCCTCCTGATGTGCTATTTCTATCCATTGGGCTACCTGCCCAATCTGCATCCCTGAAGCCATGCAACTTCACCTCATTCATCTGTCTGTACCATAAGCCATACTCAGATGTGCCCCTGAGATACCTCAGGACATGCTTGTCTGCCTTCCAATTGAGCTTGGTAGGCTTAACCATCGCTTGTGAAAGGTGGTTCACCACATAGCATATGTTTGGTCTTGTATTAACTAAATACATGAGCGAACCCACCAACTGTCGATAAATAGTGGCATCAACTACCTCTGCCGATGTAGCATCCTCTTTCCTCCAATTTCCTGGAAGAGGAGTGTCGATAGGCTTGCAGCCTTGCATGTGAAACTTCTCAAGTATCTCCCGAGCATACTTGCCTTGAGACACAAACAGTGCACCTTCCCGCTGCCATATTTCCAATCCAAGGAAATAATGAAGGAGGCCCAAATCCTTCATCTCAAACTCCTTTGCAAGATATTCCTTGCATGAGTGTATCAACTGCTCATCACCCATTCGTATTAAATCATCAACATAAAGAACAATGATTAAAAGCTTACCCTCCACCACAATTTGGTACAGGTTTTCATCTACCTCACTCTTGGTGAAACCAAGTCCAATGAAATAGTTGTCGATCCTAGTGTACCAAGCACGTGGTGCTTGCTTTAACCCATACAACGTTCTTTTGAGTCTGCACACATGCCACTCGCTGCTAAAGATCTCAAATCCTTCAGGCTACTCAATGTACACCTCTTCCTCAATGATCCCATTAAGGAACGCAGTCTTTACATCCATCTGATGAATGTGCCAACCCATCTGCGTTGAGAGAGCAAGGATGGTCCTTATGGAATAATATCGTGCGACTAGGGCAAAGGTTTCTTCATAATCAATCCCCTCGATCTGTGAGAAGCCCCGGGCAACAAATATTTCCTTATACTTCTTGACGCTCCCATCAGCAGCTTGCTTTACCTTGTAGATCCATTTCGAATCTACCACTGATTTACCCACCAGCCTTGGAACAATCTCCCAAGCACTGTTTCTGACAATGGAGTCATACTCCTCCACCATGGCATCTACCCATGTGGGCTCCTACACTAATTCTTCAAAAGAAGATGGCTCTGTCACGGTACACTTGCTCATGAGAGCCATGTATCCAGTAAAACGGTCAGGTGACTATCTCTGTCTGCGTTGTGATGTAGGGACTCCTACATTCTGTGCCGCATCAAGCTTCAGTATCTCAGCTTCTGTGGTATGCTTTCTGCTAGTTCTGATGTTTGGCTCTGCATGAGTGGACTCCTCCACTCCATGAATCTCCTCCTGTGGCTGATCCACATCTAGAGGCTCATCTTTGGGAACAATAAGTTCCTCCTCTGCATGCAAGTGTAGCTCCCTCTCAAGCGACAACTTCATGGCTTTCATTTCATTGAATTTTATATTCCATCGCACCACAGTCATCCGACTGTTTGGAAAATACACACAATAATTATGGGGTTTTTCTATGTACCCCACAAATATCCCAACTTCTGCAGTCGGCTCCAGCTTCTTCCTGGCGTCCTTTTTCACATGAATGTAAATAGATGAGCCAAAAATATTCAAATCAGAAATATCAGGCTTCTTACCAGTAAAAGCTTCTTCAGGTGTATTCATGCGAAGTACTCTATGAGGACAACGGTTTTGCACATAAATTGCAGTGTTGCATGCATAAATTGCAGTGTTGCATGCTTTTGCCCACAAGTGCATTGGTAGGCCTTGGTTATGCAACATAGCTCGTGCAACACCCACAATCATTTTGTTCTTCCTCTCTGCAACCCCATTCTGTTGTGTGTTATGAGGTGCTATGAGTTTTCTTCGAATTCCTTCTTTGCTACAGAAGTCTTTGAATTCGTTTGAGATATATTCACCACCATTATCGCTCCGTAGAGCTTTCACTTGCTTCCCCAACTCCTTCTCCACCAATGCTTTGAACTCACAAAACTTTTAGAATGTTTCACTCTTCTTCTGCATAAAGAAGATCCAACATCTACGAGAATAGTCATCAACAAATATAACATAATACTTGTGTTTTGTTGTTGAAGCAACCGAGAAAGGTCCACACACGTGTGTGTGAATTCTATCCAGGATAACCGAAGCACAGTTCTCCTTCTCATGAAAGGTGGTCTTCAAAAAATTACCCACAGTACATCCCTTGCACTGATCTGACTACGCAAGAGTACCCTTGGGAAGTCCAGTATAAATCTGCTGCAAAATCTTCAAAGCGCCATGGTGAAGATGGCCCAATATCCTGTGCCATAATTCGCCCTCATCCCAGCTCACAACTTCTTCTACTTTGCCCATCATTGCAGCGCAGCCATCTACCTCCAGCTTGTAGAGATTCTTAAATCGAATCCCAATCCTCTTGGTTTGACCCATTTTTTTATGTCACGAGAAATCTTTTCCATCGCTAAAAACAACGTCATAACCTTTGTCTTCCAACATTGTGACTGAGACCAAGTTCTTATTCAATCCTAGAACATGCAAAACATCTTTCAACAGAAATGGATTACCTGAATCCCTCTCAAAGGTAATGGTCCCAATGCCGGTCGCATTGTATCGACCATCGTCGCCCATCTCTATATGCATTTGGAGATCCTTCTCCTCCAAGTCACTAAACAACTCCTTGTCTCCCGTCATAAGGAAATACACACCACTATAAATATACCACACCGATCCCATTGAGCTTGAAACCAAGCATGCGATCAAAGAGAAATAAATTTCAAATTGCGAGGCTAATGCCTCTTCCGCTGCAGCTCCAGCAACCTTCATGTTCTTCTTCTTCTATGGGTAGTTAGTGGAGAAATGCCCATGTTCGTGACAGTGAAAACATTTCACCTTAGACAAATCCTACTTCTTGCCTTTAGCCTCAGATTTTGAAGGGAATTTCTTCCCCTTCCCTTTCCTTTCTTTGGCAGCCAAAGTGAAATTCTCTTCATCATCATTCTTCGATGAAGAGCCATCCCTGGTATTTCGCCTTATCTCCTCCTGCACAAGATTCGACCAAAGTCGCTCCTAACCCATCAGTTTCTCCCATCCATTGACAGAGTCTTCATAGCTATGCCAACTCTTCGGAAGCCCAAGGAGAGCCAAGCTCACAAAGTCATCATCATCAACAGTAATCCCCACACTTCTTAGTTCATCCCTACAATGGACAAACTTCGTGAGATATTTTGGAATACTGTCTTCCTTCTCCTTTTTTATTTTTCTGAGCTTATCTTTCAGTGTCAACTTTCTCTGGTCGCTATTGATTTGAAAAAAATCTGTCAAAGCCTTCCACATTGAAAATGGAGTGGCTTTCCCATGAAGGCTAGACACAATATGGTCCTTCACACCTTCCAACAAAATTCTTCTTGTCTTTGCTTCCTTCTTTTGCCATGCGTCAAGTAATGCATCATCGCCAGAACCAGGCTTAGGAACATCATTATCGATGAACTCCTTCAGTCCATTATCTTCTAGCATTGCCTCCATCCTATCCTTCCAAGCTATGTAATTCGAGCTGCCCTCAAGGGCATACTCCAATCACAACCCATTGAAAGACATTTCAATGTATACTCAATTGTCGCACCAAGAAATTTCTCCAGCAAATTCGAATTGTCCACCAACACAAACTCAGAAATTCTTCACAATTGAAATCTTCAAGAATTAACACTGCTCCGATACCATGTAGAAATTATATAACATATGCATGTATATATCAAGATTCTCCTGATCTAACAATATTTATCTTCTTGATAGATACAGAATCCTTCCACTATTAATTTTTTGCGGAAATTTAAAATTCAATTGCAAACACTTGAAGCAATAAAAACAATCGCACATAACACAGTTGTTTAACGGGAAAGCTTGAAGCTAAAAACCCCAACTATCATATATTATGTATCATGGAGATCATGTAACAATCTCATACAAAGCTTAGTACATCAAGCTCTTAGTACAATCAATCGTCACACACTAACATGAAGAAATCTGCAAATCCATGCACTGATTTCTTTCCATCTGATAGTCTGCCTCCACTGCGCAATTCCTACTGAAGAAGACCCCTGAATGAATTCGAATCTACCTTGCCTTGACTGCGCAATGGCAACTCCAATGTGTTTGCGATGCAATCAATGCATCACTATAGTCACAACAGATAGTCCATCTTACCCTTTCACCTACCTCTCCATTGGGTCTCCACTAGAATTGACATCCACTGTAGTTAACTATTGTTTCTGTTCATTTGTTAGTGAGTTATTAGTTTTGAATTAATTAACTAATTAATTCACTTAACTCTCACTAGTGTATCTTTCAATTAGACTAGATACAATTAGCTCAACTAAGTTTAACTCCATTAACTGAGTTAAACTGAATAACAACTCTTGTAGCTACTCTTCCAACTCCGTCATAACTTTTCCACTTCAGTTCTAACGGAGTCCTTCATGCATGAGCCACCATAAACCCTAGAAATTGCGTAATTCCTTCAGCCCACTGAATTTTCAAATCTGTTCACTGAAATAAAGTGCTCCAAGAGAATAAGTTGATGTTTATTGTCAGATTATTATTAAGGGCTAATAATAATATACATGCATCTATTTTTAGATCGACGATCGATAAATAGACTTCACCCAATATTCTAAAAATAGAATTGCATCTATTTTTCCACTTGACCAACCATCCACAAATATCATCCTGCAACTTCTGAAATATGATCACCATATCTAAAAATAGACATAGTCTAAAAATAGATTTGCACCTAAAAATACCCTGCGGGCCCACTTAATGAAGGTGACTAGTTTTCACTAAGATTCATCATCTTGTTGAATCTCAACACTCCCTCTCAACAAGATAGGGATTATCCTTCACCCCGATCCTGCCTCTATGGTATTCGAATTTGCTCCTGCCGAGCGCCTTCGTCAGAATGTCTGCATCCTGATCTTCCGTAGGAATGTACTGAAGCAACATGATCTTTTGCTGCACACAATATCTGATATGATGATACTTGATATCAATATGTTTAGATATATCATGAAACAAAGGATTAATCGAGAGTTTAATGCAACTCTAATTATCACAATGTATCACTGTAGGATCTAAATGTGAACTGAACAAACTAACCAGGATCTTCCTCATCCAGATAGCCTCATATGCAGCTTGACTTGCTGTCATGTATTCTTCTTCCACTGAACTGAATGCCACAGATCTGTCATGTATTCTTCTTCCACTGAACTGAGTGCCACAGATCTTTGTTTCCTGCTGTACCAAGAAACTGTTGTAGATTTGATACTGAAAACCCCTTCGGATGTGCTCTTTCTGTCCATTGGGTTGCCTACCCAATCTGCATCCATGAAGCCATGCAACTTCACCTCATTTTTCTGTCTGTACCATAAGCCATTCTCAGATGTGCCTTTGAGATACCTCAGGTCATGCTTGCCTGCCTTCCAAAAGAGCTTGGTAGGCTTAACCATTGCTTTTGAAAGGTGGTTCACCGCATAGCATATGTTCGGTCTTGTATTAACTAAATACATGAGTGAACCCACCAACTGTCGATAAACAGTGGCATCCACTACCTCTTCCGATGTAGCATCATCTTTCCTCCAATTTCCTGGAAGAGGAGTGTCAATAGGCTTAGTGAAGGTGATTAGTTTTCACTAAGCTTCATCATCTTGTTGAATCTCAACACATATTTGGATCTGGTGTGAATGTTTCCCCTAATGTGGTGACGTTTCCTTGCAATCTATTGCCCCTCTCGTGGAAGCTCGGGCCTACTCTTATGCACACGGTAGCTATGAAGATCTTTGAGATCATTCCTTCCAATGTGAGGAACTAAGACAATCACCCCTACGATAACAACTTCAGCTTTTATGCTTCACGGGTTTCGGTCTCTTTAAAGTTTTCCTCCACAATTAAAAATTCGACTTGCAAATCCAAATCAAACTCAATAATGGACAAGTAATTTCTCCGAAATGAGCAATGGTCAATTAGGGTGGTTATGGAGGACCACCAAAATTGACAAGGTTTTAGCTAGGGTGATTATGAAATCACTGAGAATTAGTTCCTCTTCAAACCCTTAAGCTGGCAAGAAAAACCAGCTCTGATACCACTGTAAGATTCTAAACAGTGAAAATTTCGATAGATCTAGAACATGTTAGTGTTCTGATTTAAAAATACTTTTCATTAAAAACAAAAACACAAACATATCTAGAAATGCAGCCCTTTTATTTATATTATTAATTGAAAACAAAGATACATGCTTTGAAGTGGCATGCTCGGCTGCTCATTAAAACGACTCTAGATGGATCCACCAGACAAATTCAGCATGGAGTTTTCGTCCCAGGATCAATGTTAGAACTGACGAGGCCAAGTTCTCAACCCAAAGACAATAAGATTGATAAAACCATAATGATCCTAAATGCCTAGCTTCTATCCTTTTTTGTAGGCTTGATGGACCTTATTTTATCATTTTCCTCGAAAGCCAACAACAAATACCATGGGCCGATACCATGGAAAATACCACAGTAATACCATGGACCAATTCCATCCACTTTGATCGGATCAAGAAAAGGAATATTACTGCTGACTTGAACATCTACCTCTAAATTGTGCCACGGCTATCAAGTTGCTGCCAAATTCCTTCGGAAAGCTAACAAACCTCCAACGCATCAATTTGGCAGGTGCCTCCAGTTTGCAGATGCTTCCAAACTCTTTTGAGAATTTAAGCCGACTTGAAGATATATCACTAAATGGAGCCACAACTATCAAGTTGCTCCCAAATTCCTTCGGAAAGCTAACAAACCTCTGGCACATCGATTTGGGATGTGTTTCCAGTTTGCAGATGCTTCTAAACTCTTTTGGGGATTTAAACATTTATCTCTAAATCGTGCCACAACTATCAAGTTGCTGCCAGATTCCTTTGGAAAGCTAACAAACCTCCAGCATATCAATTTGGGATATGCTTCCAGTTGCTGCTGCTTCCAAGCTCTTTTGGGGATTTAAACCGACTTGAATATCTATCTCTAAATCATGCCACAGCTATCAAGTTGTTACCAGATTCCTTCGGAGAGCTAACCAACCTCCAACACATCAATTTGGCGGGGGCCTCCAGTTTGCAGATGCTTCCAAACTCTTTTGGGGATTTAAGCCGACTTGAACATCTATGTCTAAATGGTGCCACAACTATCAAGTTGCATCCAGATTCCTTCGGAAAGCTAACAAACCTCCAGCATATCGATTTGGGATATGCTTCCAGTTTGCAGATGCTTCCAAACTCTTTTGGAGATTTAAGCCGACTTGAACATCTTTCTCTAAATAGTGCCACAGCTATCAAGTTGCTGCCAGATTCCTTCGGAAAGCTAACAGTCCTCCAGCACATCAATTTGGAAGGTGCCTCCAGTTTGCAGATGTTTTCAAACTCTTTTGGGATTCAAGCCGACTTGAACATCTATCTCTAAATGGTGCCACAGCTATCAAGTTGCTGCCAGATTCCTTGGGAAAGCTAAGAAACCTCCTACACATCAATTTGACGGGTGCCTCCAGTTTGCTGATGCTGCTGATGCTTCCAAAGTCCTTTGAGGATTTAAGTCGACTCAAACATCTATCTTTGGTACAGTGCTCTAGTTTGACCATCTCCACTGGAGCACTAGGAAATATTACAACGCTGGAATATTTATATCTACAATGCTGTAGCAATTTGAAAGAATTAGCTCCCCAAATAGCACATCAACGGTCCTTGAAACAATTATTTATGCAATCCACAGAGTTAAAAGAATTGCAATGCTTTATTGGAGACCTCTGCAATTTGGAAGTTCTGCATATACGTCTGCCACCTGCGGTCCTTTACTCGGAGAGGTTGGAGGAGTTACAAGTGCCCCATTCACCAAAATTGAAATGCCTGCCCGATTCCTTCGAACCGTTTACTCAGTTGAGAGAGTTGGTGTTAGAGGGATGTGGGATAGAATACTTACCACAAGGCCTTTTGAATTTGAACAATCTGAGAGAACTACAAGTAGTGGATTGACCGTTGCGGGAATTTCCATTTAGACACGAAGAAGGAGAAGCAGAAGGCGGAAGAGCATGGAATCAATTGGACTCCGCCAATGACAAATGCATGCCTTGCCTTGAGCGGTTAATCCTTAGGGGCACCAAAATATCAGGGGTAGCCTTTCCCAAAGGCGTTTGCCCAAACCTTCGAGAAATGTTCATTGACGACTGTCGGGAATTAAGGCGAATACGAGGGCTTTGTCATTTGTCCAAACTTGGATATGTCACCATCGAATCCTGTGTAAAAGTAGAGGATCTCGAAAGTCTTGAAAATTTGAGGTCTTTGTCCCATGTGTCAGTTAGAGGGTGTAGGAGGCTCAAGAGCATACAAGGATTGGCGCAGCTCACACAGCTTAGAAGGCTAGAGACTCATGGATGCCATGAGCTGGTAGGGTTTCCGGGTGTGGAACAATGCATGAGGTTGAGGCACCTGGATGCTGGTGACTGCCCCAAACTGCAGTGGGCTGGAGGAGTACTTTAGAAGCTGCGCCACCGACTCCGCAACGAAAGTCTGCGCCATGGACTCGGCAACAGAAATATCTGTATCGATGTAATAGCATACAAAAGACGTAAATTGCGTGGAGATTACTGAATGCAATGAGTGGTTAATGCTGGTTAGAATTGTGTGACTAGCTTTGGATTAGATTGGCTGAGGAGTTTTTTAGTGTGAATTTTTGGAGTTTTTGGTGTTTTAATATGGCGAAAATATTTGAAGTTGAATCTTGATTTCTGTTCTTTAAATTGTTTTTTTTTTATTCTATATAGATTCAGCATTTTCAAAAAATTTCTAAGGCACTTTAATTGTGCAAGATTATTCATCAAATCTCTGTTTTCAATAAATTCCTGCCAAATTTTAGAGAAATTAAAAAAAAAATAACCCACAATTTTTTTTCAAAAAATCACACTAAAAACAACTAGAATTCTAATTCTAATTGATAGACACCATAATTCTCAAAACTAAATTAACAATTATTACGTTTCATCGCAGTGCTGGTATAGAAGATTTTCATGCATCGAAGACTTTGAAATGATTTAAAAAGTGTTTAGGCGTATAAGAGTTCAATCTCCAAGGAATTTTAAATTTTTGTTTGAACAAAGAATACATTTTTAAATTTTTATTTGAAGAGAATACATTTCAAATTCGATCGATTAGAGATAAGTAGTCAGAAAATATTTTAAAAGTTTATTAAATTTAAGAAATACGTGTTAGATATAAGAGTAATTAAATAGTTAAAACTTAAATAGTTAAAATGTTTTTATTTTCATAAATTTGATAGTCACATTTTGTGGAGATCATTTTATTTAAAAGTTTAACATTAATTTTTTTATTATATATTTTGACACCATTTTGATTTAGTTAGAGGATTGAACCCGTGTTTTCACATCAAGGAATGCTTTAATAAATTATCCAATCATCATTTATCTAAAACTCCATAAACGTAATAATAATAATTTATTAAAAATTATAAACAATTTTAATTTTTTTAATAACATATATAATTAAGAATGACAATAATGAAAAAATTATGTAAAAATACCGTTATTATGTAAAAGTATTTTTTTTTTTCAATAAATTTTTTTTTAGCATAATGATAGGTAGTTTTTAACTCTCCATATTGATTAAAATATTGTAGCTCATGAGCCAAAATGTGTAGGAAAGTTATTGTTTAACCTTGACTAATAAAAGTATGAGTTTTATTATGATATTTTGTGTTTATTTTTATATTTTCAGTTTTTTCTTATTTGTTTGAGTATTTTTCTTTTTATTTTTTAAATTAAATTTATAGGTTTAAAAATACCAATTTATATCATAGGAAAACTAAATTTATAAATTTGATAATCTTTTATATATATACATATATATATATATATATATATATAACTTTTTTATAATAAATATAAATGGAAAGGAAACTTAGAGCTATTCATATTTATGATGTTGGGAAAGCTAGCTTTGATTATCCAAATATAATTATAACTATAGTATTTAAAACTAAATTTATTTAAATTAGAGAATGATTTAAATATTTAAAAATAAGTTTTTAATTTTAATTTTAGATTTTGCAATTTATATAAAGTTTGAGATAAGTAAGAAAATTGTCAAGTAATAAAAATATTCATAAAATATTATTTTAAAAAATAATTAATATTGAAAAATTATTAATAATATATACTTATATACATATAACTTGTTTTTGAAAATGAATAAATGAATAAAACATACTAAGCTTATATATATATATATATATATATATATATATATATATATATATATATATATATATATATATATATATATATATATATATAAGCTTAGTATGTTTTATTCATTTATTCATTTTCAAAAACAAGTTATATGTATGAAAGACGTTCAATGACTTCAATCTGCCCAATGGGAAATGAAAGACGTTTAATGACCTCAATCTGCCAAATGGGAAACCAGGTTTGTTGGTCACTGAAACACATTGTAAGCCATCCAAAATCTGAATATATTAAGTCTGTCAAACAAGGCCTTACACACCTAAATGTCTATCCACCAGTTTCTATATACGAAGCTACAATATTCAATACTAATCGACCTATACAACAACAAATTAAACCAAAAAGACAACAATAACTATATTGAAGTGACATCTAATCATTAGAGGACTTCACAGGAGCTAGGTCCTTTGCACTGGAACCTGGAAGTCCTAATTAAGGGAGGCACAAAATGTGTTTTTCGATGCGGCCAATGCCAATGTTATATGTTGTTATAGCTAGAATTGAATCAATTGAAATTCGAGGCCTGGATTAGGTTTTCCAGAATTAACCGGTGAGGTTATGATAGCTTTGTCCACCAAAATTTTCGTTAGCCAATAAAGATGAATTGTTTGTTTATACTGGGTGGTGCAACTGTGAGTATGTCCAAGATTCAGAACAAGAACCCGTCAGTTTTCCACCTGCACTTTGACTTTTGCTTACTAATTGAACTATGCTTCTGAAGACAATATCATTTTTTTGACTTGGGCTGGAGTTCTGGCATTATAAGCCTGAACTGCCTCCTAGAGAATCTGGGCATCTGTTCCATGGCCACTCCTCTTCGGGGGTTGGGCAGAGGAGGAGCCTCTTCTATCGCGCCTCCCAGACTTATGGTTGTTGCCTTGATCGCCATTTCCCGACGAGTTAGCACCCTGAGCCATCGTAATTTTCTTCCTGTGAAGCAGAATACAGACTATCCAACTACTATTGCAGTCCATGAACCAATGCCTGATTTTGATCACAGGGTCACATTATAAATACAAATTATGAGAGCTTGCTACATATACATTAAAAAGGAAAAATAAACGAACTATGTTAGGCTTAAGCTTGATAACTAGACTTAAATTTGAAATGGGAGGCCCGAACCACCATTCATATCCATTGTGCAACACCTCGTTCTCAGAAGGGCTAAGATACCAAGAACTTTTGAATGTGTTATGACCCTTCACATATTATACATAAAAGACTGACTCCTCGAGCGAAAACCCCATATAGACCACACCATAGACAGTATAATTAAAAAATAGAGAGTTTAGATACATTGCCTTTCTCGAGACGAAAAACATATAAAAAGAGTTTCTTTTGTCGAGTATACAAACTCTTATCCTACAACATTTAATTTGGAGACGAACATGCATTCCCATTCGGGACAAAAAAATGCCATAGATAACAGACACCAAAATAGAAACATCACACATAACATAGCATGTAACCATCGAAATTACTGAAAATGACCTTCCTTTTGAACACCCAATTCCATTCCAACCAAATTGTAGGTTACAAACCAAGAAATAGCGAGCATGCCATGGAAAAAGAGGCGATGTAAATAAGGATACATACCTGACTAGAAGCTCCATCAAAAAGGAAGCCATGGACACGGCCTGACAACTGATCCTCCAGCCTATTCATGCAGACCCAACTGAAAGGACCAAATGATTGTGGTTTCTCCAAATTACCCAACATGAGAATAAGATACTTGCATAAAAGAAGCTAACCCTCCTGCCCACTTGGTGATTATGAGTTCTGCAGCTCGTATCTCCACCATTAACCATGCATGTGCCCTCTGCCTTACTACTCTACCTTTCACACATGCGAGGAGTGAACTATGCCTGCCCATCGGCCTTACCATCTGTCAACTCAACCATCATTCGAATGCCGAGAAGGATATTTGGTGGTATCTCACCCTGGTCGGGGAGATTTTATATTAATTTTAAAAAATGTATAAAACTAATATTAATAAACAAAATAAACTATTTATAAATAAAATATAAAGTTTTAAAATTGAATTCAATTGGGTTGTTTAAAAGGAATAATTTTTATTTTTGTATTTATTTTTTATTTTTGGAGATGACATGTTGATATTGTTGATATTATGGAATTTCTTATCATGTTATTAATGTATTGATATCATGCTATAAATATTATGAGGTACAAACCTTTCCTCAAGTTTTTCATTTAAAAGGAAAATTATACTTGAAGGATTTGATTCCTCTCAATACTTGAAAGATACATTTAGATGGATATAAGTTGGTGTATTAATTCAATGAGTGCATTTTTAGGGACATGTAGGAGCAACTTTTCCAAAAGCAAAGAGCCCCATTCTATCTCTAGTTGGCAAAGGAAGGCTTAGGAAAGTAATGTATCCATTGTTTTTGCAACACACTTATTGTTTTGATAGCAAATAACCACTCCATACTTTCTCCTACCCAAAGACTAAGATTAAAATCCTCTAACCTATCCCATTAATATAAAAACTAGCTCATCTGAAATTGTAATAAGTATAAACAACATCTTGCCTCCCATTAATATAAAGAAATACTAGCATATATTTATGAATAAAAAAAAACCGGAACCCATGTCAATACATCAAAAGAGAAAAGATATCAAATCTTAAACCATGCACTTATCTTTACATAATTCATTTTTTAGAAACTTGTGGTCATTTTTGACGATCTCAAAACACTTATGGCTAATATCGGGTTTCCTACTTTTCTCTTTTTAAGAGATCAAAGCCACTTTCCACTCTTTATTTTACTCTTTTCTATATATAATATATATCTAAACAACCCTTTAAAAAAAAAAAAACAACAAACATGATGTTAAAAACAATCCATATGCATGGACATGACTTATTAATAATGTTATTTTAATTTTTCCATAGAAAAGGTTGACCAAGGAAATGTTGTCCAACATACCTCTTTACTTGTAGACCAACTATTGGTATGAATTATTGATGCACTCCCCCATAAGTTATGGACATAAATTTGGTTGCCTCTCTCTTTTGAAATACATGTACCTAGGGCATGTATGTCGCATGCAACGAGAAATTTTTGGAAGTATTTTCCAGGTGCTTATGAGAGAAACAACCTATATCTAGAAATTGACTTTCTCAAGTGGCATTATATAAGTCTACACTGGAAAAATGAGGGAGAGATAAATAAATACTAATTGAAAGTGAGAGGCTGGAAATGGAAAAAAGATCGATAACACTGAAAGGAGAAGGACTCTTTAGCATATCTAAGGAGACCACCCAAGATGAAACAATTGTAAGAAAGAACCTTCATAAACATTTCATATTATATTGTGAAGGTCTTCATGGTTAGAACATGACTTCCTCGCCTGGAAGGATATAATGCTATACTAGCACAACTAGGGAGAGCTAAATGCTATTCAGAATCAAGAGGCCAAAAATATAAACTATTTGACAAAACTAAAAGCAGAAGAACTCTCTATCATATCTAAGCAAACCACCAAAGATGAATTTTTTGTTGTTAGAAACAATCTTCATAAACACTTTCATATTGATAGATTGGAGGTTTATGTGGTGTAGATTTTGGGTTGCAGAACTCGGACTATCCATAGTCTTCATTTTTAGTCTACGTTTCTGGTCTAAATCAAGACTCATCTTCAGGATAAACCTAGAGGTATCACCAGAGAAGAGGTAAATTAAAGAACCAAATCCATTGGGTGCAGGATCATGGATTTATAATATTTACCTATCTTAATTCAATAAGTATTTAGCATATGAGTAAGATAGAGTATATTGTGACGAATTTCTTCCTCAAATAAGAGTTGATACCGATTAAATTATAGTAAGAATAACAATAGTTGCGGGTACAAATACCAAACGAGCTAATATTGTGGGAATCCACACAAGCATGGTTTGTTCACTAACTAGGTGGAATAATATGGATTCTTATTAAATATCATCTAGAACTTGAATACACTTCCATAGATGAAATACAAATCAAGACAAACAGATAAATATTAAATGATGAACTGATGCATATTGCACATAAAATGATTATGTACAACACACAGAACTAGACACCCCATTTGACTTACATGATCACATTGAAGCACTTGCATAAATAGATAAATATTAAATGATGAACTGAGGCATATTGCATGCAAAATTATTATGTACAACACACAAAAACTATACACCCCATTTGACTTACAAGATCACATTGAAGCACTTGCGTACATCAATGTTTTCCAAATGGTTCAATTCATGTGGTCCGTTCCGTGCCACTAAGTGATATAGGTAAACAAAATATGTGGACCTCTACCTGGGCATAACCCACACGAATAGGGAGAGAAGGCTGGTTCATAGATTTTCTTTCGAGTGGAAGAAAATGATCTATAGATCACTTGATCCACTGATGAGATAATTCTTAGGGTTCTTATTTCAGAAGACCTAGGCTTTCGAAACGAAATTGTATTGATTCCCTCAAACTCAAATGAGCCTTTTAGCAGTCTCTTTTCTATGACGACTAATTTGGAATGAGAGATTCCTGATACAGTTCCAGTGGAAAGAGCCAGTGTGAGAAAACTTGGGTGTGCTTTGATCTATTTGTATAACCCTCTCTTTGTCCCATACTGTACGAATATGGAAATGTGCACTTGCAACTATGAACCCTTTTTCTTTCCATCGATTTATTATATTTATTTAATGTGTTCTTTCACTAGTTTAATGTATAATAAATTGCTAAATAATATGCCATCATGTGGTATAAATTGCTACATACACATGCCAACTTAATATATAGATTAACTATAACCAAGTATTGGTAAGCTATAATCCTTTGATGCTGATGGTTCAAGGTCAACAACTAGTGATGTTGTTGGGACGACTATTGTTCTTGTCTTTACATACTATACGAAGAGGGAAGTGCACACTTACAACTATGGACCCTTTTTCTTTCCACCAATTTCTTAAATCTATTAATGTGTTCTTTCACTAGTTTAATGTATAATAAATTTCCAAATAATATGCCATCATGCGGTATAAATTGCTACATACTCATACCAACTTAATATATATAGATTAACTAGAGCTACGTATTGGTGAGCTATATGCCTCTACGCTGAATGTTCAAGGTCAACAAATAGTGATGTTGTTTGGACCACTATTGTTCTTGTATTTATATTGATCGTGGACTATAACTAATAGTGTAGAAAAACTAAACCCAACCTAAAATCAATTTAATTAAAAAATAAATAAATATTCTCCTAAAATATACCATAATGTTTACTCTATCCAAGATATGAACCTTTCTTTGTTTCATTGGATATCTTCCCTTGAGAATGGTGTGCTTTACTTTATAATGGTCACTGTTTTTAATGACCCACACAATGAGTCATGTTTGAAAATTAGAATCTCGTGCTTTACCTTACTATGGTCATCATTTTCGATCCCCCACATGGCAAGTCATCTCTGAAAATGAGAATGTGAATAGATTGACCTATACATAAGATGTAAGCAACATGGGGCAAGGCGTTGTCTAAGAACTTGGTTGTACACTCATAAATGTCATCGCAGAGTGTATAGAAGCCATTAATGTCATTGTAGTGTATATATATTTTTTAAATGTGGTGTATTTCAGATTTAATGGAATCTATGTATTTTAGAACGGTATTTAATATTTCATATTTGTGTACTTAAACATCGTTTGTCTATAACAATATGTAAAACAGGCTACTGCAAAGTCAAAAATACCACTGCATAGTTTCTGCATGCCATTGTATCTGGAGTACCCTAAATCCAATAATCTCACTGTAACTGCAACTTGTAAAATTGTCATTGCTTAAACCAACAACAAAATTCTGATATGAATAAATTATAACCAGCCTAGATCCATCTTAACTCCAGATCTATCAAGCGTCGAGAGGGATCAAATCTCTCGATGTGAAAACCTCCTTTTTGAGTGAAAAACGTGAGGAAAGGTTTGCACCTCGAGAGATTTGATCCCTCTCGGTGCTTGATAGATGCGGAGTTAAGATAGATATAGGCTGGTTTCAATTGTGTGTGGGTAAGGAAAATATATCGAATATATGATAAATTTTATCAATAATATGTAAATACATATAATATAAATATAATCATTTTATATATGCTAAATATGTCTCATATTATCAGGTCATTTTAATTTTAAAATTTTCTTAGTTACCTAGATGATAAATATTGTTAGTAACTTTAATGATTAAAAATGATGAAATAAAATTTTTGAATGCAAAGTGACAATGTAATAGTGTTGAATGATAGAAAATGCGAATAATAAGAATGCAATAAATTACAAATAGTATTCATTGTGATAAATCTCAAATTATTTCCTTCTACTATTCTTATTGTCACCCTTGTTAGTTTTGTCATCTTTTCATATCGATTATATGAAAAGGATAGTTGAAATCATAAACCATTTAAATATTTAGCTCGAACTATTGCACTAAACATCATACGTTGTCTCTCTTGCTCTCCAATATTAATATTTTGAGTTACTATAACACGAAAATCAATGTAAATTGTCAATAATTTAGTGTGATTACACTGAAATCAATGCAAAATGTTAATCCAATCGCTTTAAAATGTACCATCATACATCCAATTACATCAAATCAAAAATCAACGTCTACACTGAAATAAATGCATCTAATGCAAACAATCAAATAAGATTAGAAAAGAACATCTACACTAAAATAAATGCATCTAATGCAGGTAATCAAATAGGATTCGAATTCAACATCTACATTGAAATCAATGCATCTAGTGCAAGTAAAAAAATAACATTAGAAGCCAACATCTACACTGAAATCAATGCATCTAGTGCAAGCAATCAAACAAGATTAGAAATCAACATCTACACTAAAACCATTGCATTTAGTGCAAGCAATCAAATAGGATTAGAAATCATCTACATTGAAATTAATGCATCTAGTGCAAGCAGTCAAATATAATTAGAAATCAACATCTACATTGAAATTAATGAATCTAGTGAAAGAAATCAAATAGGATAAGAAATCACTGTCTACAATGAAATCAATGCATTTAGCGCGAGAAATCATATAGGATTAGAAATCATCTAAATTGAAATCAATGCATCTAGTGCAAGCAATTAAATATAATTATAAATCAATATCTACACTAAAATCAATGCATCTAGTGCAAGTAATCAAATAGTATTAGAAATCACCATCTACACTGAAATCAATGCATCTAGTGCAAGAAAACTTCTTCCCTCTCTCCCCCCTCCAACTACATCTCTCTTTCCCTCCGTCTCTCCACTCTCTCACATCCTTCCTCTTGCTTCCTCTCTCAATTTCTCTCCCACCTCTCTATCTCTCTCTCTCTTCACCCTCAAACTCTATTACTATATCCCTCCCTCTCTCCTTCTCTCATCCCTTCTCTCCATATCTCCTTCTTTATCTCTTTATATCACCCCAAAACATACACACTCTATCTCCATCTCTCCCTTGTCACTCCATCTCTCTCTCCACTTCTCACTCTCTATGTATTTCTTCTTCCCTCCCTCTCTCCCCCTCCAACTCCATCAATCTATCCCTCCCTTTCTCCTTCTCTCTCCTTCTTTTTCTCTTTATCTCACCCCTCTCCATATCTCCATTTTCACTCCCTCTCCCTCTCCACTTCTCATTCTCTATGTTTTTCTTATTCCCTCCCTCTATCCCCCTCAAAATCCATATATCTATCCCTCCCTCTCTCCTCCTCTCTCTCAAGTCCTATCTCTCGTCCTTCCTCTCTCTCTGTCTCTCTCTTAGCCCTCCAATCCTCTCACTATTTCCCTCCATCTCTCCTCCTCTCTCGCCCCTCCATATTTATGTCTCCCTCTCCCTCTCTTACCCTTCTCACCCTCTCTCTCTCTTCATTCCTCCTCTCCCCTCTCCTTGAGTTTATCCTCATCTCTCCCTTGTCACACTCCCTATCTCTTCACCTCTATCACTATATGTATTTGTTCTTCCCTCCCATATATATCTATAGTTAACATATATCATGATATATTAATGTATATTATAATATAACAAATTTAATATTGTATTAATCCAAAGTTATTATATCTAATAATATTAATATGAATATTAGATTTAATAATAATAATAATAATCTTTTAGTATTAATATTAATATTAATATTAGGGCTAATAATGTTTTTTTTTTTCATGGTATTAAAAATAATTTGGCCTGTAGGCTTCACCTAAATAAAACTTGTTTTTGGAGTGTTTGTAAATATAAAGAGGTTTATGGAGTAAATATCAAAAGCTATTTTATTTATTTACCATACCTCTTTTATTTAACATGGTATTTGGCCCATCGGTTTGATATATAATTAGATGTTAATTTATAATGACATTCAATATGTTTTTATATATTTATCATACCTCTTTATACGCCTTTTATAAATATGGTATTTGGCCCATGGTATTAATAATAATTTGTCCAGTGGTATTTGGCCTATAGGATTCACCTAAATAAAACCTCTTTTTTTAGTTTTTGTAAATATAAATAGGTTTATGGAGTAAATATAAAAAGAGGTTTTAGTTATTTACAATACCTCTCGTTTATTTATATTTTTAATTATTTACCATACCTAAACCTCTTTACATTTTAATTTTATATTATATCTATACATAATAATAATTAGGTTTATTTTTAAATAGGACAAACATTGTATCAAAAATGTTAAATTTTAAACATTACTTTTACTTTTACATGTTTTCTTTTTTATGTGAGATCTACCCCATACTAGGTTGTAGAGATAATACATTTTTATATTCTAATAATTAATCTTACTCTATTAAAACGGTTAAAAATTTATATATAATATAAAGATTCAAGTTAAGGTTTTGGTCGACATTAAAAAAAATTATTTTTATTAATTTTTTAGGATGTGACAATCTTACACATCAGGGTCATACTGGGCTGTAGATTGTGCCTCTAGGTGCAATAATATAGCATAGAGTTGTTAATGTGCCATAATGATCTCTTGAACATGAAAGTGAGTGGGACCTCTATTGATTCAAAACCTCCATCTAGTCAATAAACTAGAAGAAACAAAGCCTCAGGTTTACCCACTGTTTAGACAAGGTTGGGAATCTAAAAACTAGGTACCTCCCATCTAGTATGCCATGTCTATGTAGGATAAATACTAAAATATCATACGAATAGGTTTGAAGAGTAGATTTTCCCTTCCATACCATATGATAGGTTCATGTAATATAATCTCTCAGCCCATACACCTAAACATAGGAGAATATCGTATTTATATACACCATGGTAAAAATTCAAATTGAATAGTCGCCTACGACAACATCTACACTAGGTTAACATCGACAAATTTCCCTCATATGACAAACTCACTTAGCTCTTGAGTTATATGGGCTTTCTCTAAGATATTGCACATATTAATATATAAGATATTCATTCAATTTCTTAAAATGAAAAGCGAGAAATCTTTAAAAGAAATGTTCATTCACATTTTTCTTAAAATAAAAAGCTAGAAATGTTTAAAAAATATATATATTTGGAATTCACACTTAAAAACACAAAAATATAAATATGTAAAAAAATATAAATTTCTAAAACATAAAAAGAAACGATATCTCAAAATTAAATGTAAAACATTACGAATTGTAAAATAAATGTAAAACATTATGAATTGTAAATGGAAGTGTTTTTAAATGTGAGAAAATGTTATATTTAAAAATTTAAAAATATTACTATATTTTGGTATTTTGCAGTACAAGAAAAAAGGACATTGGTGAGGGTCATGCTTTTGACAGACCTGTAAGGTCCATCACCAATGTCAGATATGGTGACGGTCCTTTAAAAAATGTTATTCTAAGTGCATATAGTGACGGTCCTTTAAGGTTTGTCACCAAAACCATTTTCAGTGACAATTTTGGTGAGGGTTGTAAAAGGTCCGTCACTAATTCTCTCTTTGGTGACACTTCTAGTGACGATATTTTATTGACCCTCACCAATGCTTTTTTTGGTTACTTTTGGTGACAGTCAAAAATTGTTTTGTCATCATTGATCATTCCAATGAGTTTTTTGATGATGTTATATGCATGTTACTATATTTTTTATCAAAATATAACGATTTAAGACCATTGTTGTGGAGTCTTTTTCATTATGTGTCCAAGGCCATATAGTGGTTAGAGCCAGCCAATTTGTTAAGAAGTAATTAGAGTGTATCATTTCCCTCAAGTAATGAAAATATAGTTTTCCTATGAGTTAATACACGATTAATCTCTATTAGGTTTATTATCTAAAAATTCCCTTTAGTTAAAGTTCCACTAGTGTGTGTAAACACTATATTATTTAATACATAATCAAGCGTTGTAAATTCTATTAATGAGGGAGATCTAGCACTCCTAAACACTCTTGAAACATTTTAACATGCTTTGGCACCCACTAACATTCCTTGGCACCTCGCATGTCTTAGAACATCTTTTTACCTAGAACATCTTGCCATGACTAGAACACCGAAGCACATGTTGGTAGACCCTAGCATAGCATAACACTCTCCTAGCATGTGTTGGCATGCCTTGTCGTCCCTAGCATGCACTGGAACACTTTGCAATGCATTAATAAACATGAAAACTTCACATACATTAGAAATTAGCATGTATTGGAACCTATTATTAGTATGCCTATCATGCCCATTTTGAAAAAGATAAAGTCCTGAATTATTAACCCTCTTATGTGTTCATTTACTTGCATTTTAGCTTTTTTCTTCTTTTTTCCTTGATACTCCTTGATACATATTGGCATACCCTGGCACCCTACACATCCTAGCATGCCTTAGCATCATGCATGTATTGGCACTATTTGGCACATGTTAACACACATTGGAACTCCCTAGCACACTTTGGCACTTCTTGACATGTCATGATATTCCCTAGCATGCCTTACTAGTGCTTAACATACCTTTTCACTCCCTCCTTGGCATGATAGCTAGCACTCATTGACACTCCCTTTCACACCCTCATATTCATTCACTTCCATGCATTTTGACCTAGTGTTCCCTTGTGTTTCCCTAGTACTCCATAACACTCCTCAACATGGATTAGCACACTTTTTCACACCTTAGCACTCTTCGACATGCCCTTCCACTTCATAACATGTGTATCACTCCCTAACACACATTGGCACTTGGCACGTGTTGGTGCTTGGCAAGTATTAGCATTTTTAGCATTCATTAAGATGCCTTGGTATGCTTTGGCATGATTTAATATTAAATTTATTTGAGATCAGTTATTGGAAAGTAGATGAGAAGTAATAGAGGATGATTTGGCACTTAGAATGCACTAACACTTGGCATTTAGCACCTATTAATTCCACCTAGTGTTGGTGTGCCTAGCATGCCCCTCCTGGAAAAGGTAAATTTATGACTTATTAACCCTCTTATGTGTTCATTTCCTTGTAGTTTAACTTGTTTTTCCTTTTTGTTTCCTTGATAGTCCTTGGCACATATTGTTACATGCACCCTTCCACATCTTGGCATGCCTTAGAACTTGACACATCTTAGCATATTTGACATGCCTTCAAACTATCTGACACATGTTAGCATTCCCTAGCATGCCTTCACACTCATGTCCTCACAACTATCCTTACATTTTTTCATGACTTGGGAACTGAATCAGGTCCTTAGCTATTACAGTTCATGTGACATTGGCCTCCTTCAACCGTAAGAACTTGACCAATTGCACCTACTACAAGAAGATTGTGCCTTGTTAACCTAAGAACTGCCTATACCTCATCTTTGGCCACTCAAGTCCAAGCTAAACTTGTCCCACTTAAGAACTTAACAAGACAAGGATCACATCTAGCCATGGCCATAAAACAACTAAGTAACATAACTTACATAGGAAATATATCACATGTATGTCCAATTCATATAAATAATAGAGCATTAACTGAGGGTTTGCAAGAACCACAAGATACACAAGACACAGAAGATATAAATTGGCACAATTCGAGTGCCCCAAAAATTATACACAACAATGTGCAATACACAATTGTCTAAAATAGTTTAAAACATGAGCATTCGGCCAAAGTGTGCCACATGTCATATAAAAATAATAGATAAATTCAAAATAGTGTTGTGCCAGCACAAAGTATCCCTTTGTCTAAAACTACTTTGTCGAGCCCCTTATCATAATTGTAGGATTTCCTCTTGAAAATCATATTATGAGGTTATTCTAGCACACTTCATCCTTGGCACACTTGAATTCACTAACACTCCCTGGAACACACTCTTATTCATTCAATTCCATGCATTTGACCTAGTTCTCCCTTGTGATGCCTCGACACCCCTTAACACTCCTCAACATGCATTGACATTTTCTGACATGTGCTAACACACCTTTTCATTCCTTGGCATGCCCTAACCCTCCATAGCTATCATGCCGTCACAACTACCCTTACTTAATCTTCAACTCGGTAACCCAACCAAGTCCTCGCTTGACTACAAGAGCTTGCCAAGTTACTATTACTACAACTAGACTATGTTGTTGAATTGTGTAGCTTTCAAGGTACTCCACAAGCCTAGTGAGATCGGTTTTTGTGAGTTTGGTCACAATAGGCTTTGTCGACAAAGAACCCAAGCGAAGGGGTTTTGGACCCAAGATGGGGTTTAAAATCTAAAAGAAAATTAAAAAAGAAAAATAATATTTCCTAAGGTCTAAGTAGAGAAATCCTGTAATTTCTAGAGGTTTCTTAGGATGCCTAGCTAGGAAATTATATTTAAGGAGGCCTTGGTATGAAGGTAAGAACATCAAGTGAGGAGGAGCTCATTTGATCAAGGAGGCTAGGAGAGAAGTAGTCCTAAAGTGGGTCGAGTTAGAGGGTTGAGTAATGGTTGCTAAATGGAGGCCATGACCATCCACCAAGAACAAGATCATCATGTGAGGGTTCACAAGAATGTCACATACCTTAATGGGTTCGAGATAGGACATAGGATGGAATACTGATGATTCTCTTATGGCATATCAAGCTCAAGAGAGGCGGCTCATGAGAATTTGGGCATGTGATTTTAGTGGTGTTTCTGTGTGAAGGCCACATCAAATTTTGAAATAGTAGAGAAGGTTGAGACCCTATCTTGTGGTCGTTAGTAGGCTTGAAGGTCTGTGATAAATACCAACACAAATGGAGGATGTTTTGCACTAGAATTTAGGGTCAGAACAAAAGTAATCTCTGGTGTAATATTGACTGAGGTAACTGTATTTTGATGGTCATAGCTATCTAAAGTTCAGGTCAAGATTCAGTCAAATAAATGCCCACAATCTACGGATCCATATGAGCTAGGCTGAGTCTCTTCTGGAGGCAAGGGTTGTTGTTTTTATTATGGGTGGATATGGTTCGTTCTAAATAAAATAAAATAGAAGTATATTTCCCTAGTTAGGGAGGTTTCCTAGCATGTTCAGTCCATAAGGTATGCCATTAATACTATGACAAATCTGCATAGGAGAAGAGGGGTCATGACCCTTAAAGAGAGGTTTATCTATGAAATATAAACCACGAATTTGGAATATGGTTTGCAGAAGTATGTGTGGAGATATAAAATCCAAATGAAGGTGGAACCTAAGTAGAATATTAAGTAGAAGAAATGTGCCATATGAGGAATGGATTGAAATGAAGAGGAGTTGATTTTTGTGGATTTTCCATAGAGTTTTTGACAAATATTTGAAGTAGCCTATAAATAGTTAGTCAATGGACTATTAGTGGATGATTTGTGACCCTAGTTCAGTCATCTACAAATTGTTTGAAATATGATAATAGGAGTAGTTCAGATTTATTCATAGATTAGATAACAATGAAATTGGTACACAAGAATAGTGATTTTGAGAGGACTCAAATCACTATTAGGTGGTAGATTTGAAGAGGCTTAGATGAGGGTAGTGTTGTGGGCACTATATCATTAAAATAATTCACTATGGTTGAGAAACTTGATGGTAGTCCAAGTATAGTTGGAGGGTTGTTATGTGACTGTCAAAGAAGATCCCTAAGTCTAGTACTTATGAAGGAAAACAATACTAGTAGAAGGGTAGGTGTATTGGGCCTAAGGGCGTGCATACTTTGAAGGAATAAAGTAGTAGTCAAGTGGGCTAGCAAACTAGTCCTAGTTCATTGTATTGTAGGGGATTGATTCAGTGAGAAGAGGGGAAACGTCCATAGCCCTAGACTTGTCACCTTGGAGAAGGAGTATGGAAAAAATGGGCAAACCAAAGAGTTGTTCACAAATGGAGTTGTGAACAATTGATCGAAAACCATAAGTGTTGCAGACCTTAAAGGAAAAAAGAGGTAGATAGAGGGAAATTTTAGTTGATATCATTCATAGAGGCAGATTGAGGAGTTTCATAATGGGAGGAAGGACGACTTACTAGATGTTTTCAAGACATGTGGACTGAAAGGGCTATGTGTGGCGACCATGAAGTGAAGCGTTGTCTTGTTCAAGTTAGATTGGTTTTCAAAGGACTAAGACCAAGCCCTAGTTGCATTCCTTGTATAAATGTGGTTGTAAAGGGCCATGATCCCTAGTATGAGAGATCTATCCTATTCTATTATAGTTTGTAATTTAACGAAGAACGATTTGAAAAAGTAAAAAATTGTCATGTGCACTAGTTGATTCCCTGATGTGTGTAGATTTCGTTGTGAAGAGTAGATGTGCTGTGGCACTTGAGTGTGTTTTCATAAAAGTTTCCAAGAATAAACCCAAATTATCATGTGTCATGTAAATTCAACATATTCCTTGTTCACCTATGAACTACATATAACTCATCTTAGGCCACTCATGTTCAATCTCAACTCATCCCAGTTAACAAGTTACCAAGGCAAGGCTCATAACATCCAACTGTGGTCCTAAAACAACTAAGAAACATAATTTACATCTTGACATGCCATAACACCTAGCATGTATTAAATTCCTTGGCACTATGTGGCATGTGTTGGAATCTCCTACATTCCTTGGCATTATTTTACACTCCCTAGCACACCCTATCACTTCTTGACATGCCTTGGTAGTTTAGCATACCTTGGCACTGCCTAGCATATAACCTTGTCACTCCCTCATTAACACACCTACAACTCATTGAGATTCCATGTCACACACTCTTATTTGTTCATTTCCATGCATTTTGATATAGTTCTTCCTTTTGTTTCCCTGACACCCCTTGACACACCCTAACACTCCCTAGCACGCATTGGCACACCCTAACACCTGGCACATCTTGGCATGTCACCCTATAATTATAACATTACTTGGAACTACCTAACATACCTCGTCACTCTCTCCTTAGCACTGCACCTAGAGCTCATTGAGACTCCCAATCACAAACTCTTATTTATTCATTTCCATGCATTTTTACCTAGCGCTCCCTTGTGTTTCCATAGAATTCCTTAACACTCCTTGGCACTTGTTGGTACACCCTAACACCTAGGACATCTTGGCATGTCACCTTGGCCTCTAACATGCCTTAACACTACCTAGCATACCTTCTCACTCTCTCCTTAGCACACCTAGAATTCACTGACACTTCCAACCACAAACTCTTATTTGTTCATTTCCAGGCATTTTGATGTAGTGTTCCCTTTGATTTCCCTGGCACTCCTAGTTAACACTTCCTAACACGAGTTGGCACATCTTGGACGCATGCCACCCTAACACTCTAGCATTCCTTAACACTACCAAGCATGCCTTGTCACTCCTTCGTAGCACACTTATAACTCATTGACACTCCCTTTCACACACTCTTATTCATTCATTTCCATGCATTATGACATTGTGCTCCCTTGTGTTTCTCTTGCACTCCCTAACACTCCTTGGCACACATTGGAACACCCTAGAACTTATAACATCTTGGCATTGTTTCCTATCACCCTATCATTCCTTGAAACTTCCTAGCATACCTTTTCAGTCCCTCCTTAGTAGACCTAGAACTTTCTAACACTCCCTATCACACACTCTTATACATTCATTTCCATGCAATTGAAACTAATCCTCCCTTCTTTTTTCTTGGAACTCCCTAGCATGCATTGGTGCCACACCTTAGCACCTAGCACATCTTGGAATGTTGAACATGACTTGGAACTTTCTAGCATGTGTTAACACTTCCTGGTATTCCCTGCACACCTTGGCACTCCCTAGTTGTCATGCCCTCATAGATAGGCTTACTTTTTTTGCAACTTGGGAACCCAACAAAGTCACTGAAAAAATAGTGTTTTGTCTATCCCCTTATCACAATCGTAGGTTTTCCTCCTGCAAGTCCTATTATGAAATTCTGCTAAGATGATTCATCCATGGGACTCCTAGAATTCACTGACACTACCTAGCAGACACTCTTATTTGTTCATTTCCATGCACTTTGAACTAGTTCTCCCTTGTGATTCCCTAACACTCCACAACACTCATTGGCATGAATTGATACTATTTGGCATGTGTTAGCACACCTTTTAATCCATTGGCATGCCATAACACTCCTAAATATCATGTCCTCATAACTACCCTTATTTTTTTTAGACTTGGGAACCCAACCAAGTCCTGCCTCAACTACAACAACTTGACCAAGTTTCATTTAATACAACTAGACAATGCCTTGTTCACCTAAGAATGACTTATAACTCATCCTAGGCTACTCATGTCCAATCTTAACTCATCCCACTTAACAAGTTACGAAGTCAAGGCTCATGTCCAACCATGGCCATAAAACAACTACGCAACATAGTTTACATCTTGACATTCCATAACACCTGGAATGTCTAATAATCCCTTAGCACTATGTGGCACATGTTATGATCCCCTACATTCCTTGGCATGCTTTTGAAATCCCTAACACACCCTACCATTACCTGGCATTCCCTGGAACTTTAGCATGCCTTGGCATTGCCTAAAATATAACCTTGTTACTCCCTCCTTAGCACACTTCGAACTCACTAACACTCCCTATCACACACTCTTATCTGTTCATTTCCATGCATTTAGAACTAGTTCCCCCTTGTGTTTCCGTGGCACTCCCTAACACTCCCTGGCACACATTGGCACAACCTGGCACTTGGTATATCTTGGCATGTCGCCCTGGCACTCTAGCATTCCTTGTCACTACGTAACATACATTGTCACTCCCTCCTTAGCACACCTAAAACTCGTTAAAAATCCCTGTCACACACTCTTATTCATTCATTTCCATGCATTTGAAACTAGTGCTCCCTTGTTTTTCCCTATCACTCCATAATACTCCCTGACATGCATTGACACACCCTAGCACCTGGCACATCTTGGCATGTTTCTATGGCCTCTAGCATGCCGTAGCACTGCCTAGCATACCTTCTAACTCTCTCCTTTTCACACACAAAACTCATTGACACTTCATGTCACAAACTCTTATTAATTCATTTCCATGAATTAATTTTACCTAGTTCTCCCTTTTGTTTTTGTGACACTCCCTAACACTTCCTAGCACGTGTTGACACATGCTGGCACCTGGGACATAGTGGTCGCATGTTGCACTGTCACTCAAACATGCCTTAGAATTGCCTATCATACCATGTCGCTCCATCCTTAACACACCTAGATCTCATTGACACTCCCTGTCACACACTCTTATTCATTAATTTCCATGCATTTTGACCTAGTGCTCCCTTGAGTTTCCCTAGCACTCAGTAGCACTCCTTACCACAGATTGACACACCTTGGAACTTCATACATCTTGTCATGATTCCCTAACACTCTAGCATGCCTTGGAACTTCCTAACATACCTTGTCACTCCCTCCTTAACACACTTGGAACTCGCTAACACTCCCTATAACACACTCTTATTCATTCATTTCCATGCAATTGAAACTAGTACTCTCTTATGTTTCTCTGGCACTCCTTAACACTCCCTAGCATCTGTTGGCGCCACACCCTAGCACCTAATACATCTTGGCATGCTTTAGCACTTGACATATCTTGGCATGCCTAACATGCCTTGGAATTGTCTAGGATGTGTTAGAACTTCTTGGAATTACCTGGAACACCTTGGCACTCCCTAGTTGTCATTCCCTTATAAATAGCCTTACTTTTTTTGCAACTTGGGAACCGAACCAAGTCATTGAAAAATAGTGTTGTGCCTAGCCCAAAGTCTCCCTTTGACTGAAACTACTTTTTCCATCCCCTTATCGCAATTGTAGGCTTGCCTCCTGCAAGTCCTATTCTAAAATTTTCCTAGCACACTTTGTCCTTGGGACACCTATAATTTACTAACAATCCCTCACACACACTATTATTTGTTCATTTCCATGCATTTTGACCTAGTTCTCCCTTGTGATTCTGTGAAACTCCCCAACACTCCTCGACATGCATTAGCATTGTTTGGAATTTGTTAGCACACCTTTTCATTACTTGGCACACCCTGGAACTCTGTAGCTATCATGCCTGCTTAACTACCCTTACTTTTTCTGGAACTTGGGAACCCAACCAAATCCTTCCTCAACTACAACAACTTGACCAAGTTACAGTTAATACAACTAGACTATTCCTTATTCACTTAACAAATTCCTATAAATCATCTTAGGCTACTCATGTTGAATCTCAAATCATACACCTTAACACATTACGAAGACAAGGATCACATCCAACCGTGGTATTAAAAAAAATAAGAAACATAGTTTACATCTTGACAAGCCATAATACTTGGCACATCTAAAAATCCCTTAGCACTATGTGGTACATGTTAGCATCCCTCACATTCCTTAGCATGCTTTGACACTCCCTATCACATCTTAGAACTCCCTAACACCTACCACACTTAGAACTCACTGAAACTCTCTGCCACACTCTTATTCATTCATTTCCATGGATTTGAAACTAGTGCTCCCTTGTGTTTCCATGGTACTTGGCCCTAACACACCCTAGAATGCATTGGTGCCACACCCCAATGCCTATAACATCTTGGCATGCTTTAGCACTTGGCATGTATTAGCATGCCAACACATGCCTTGGAACTATATAGCATGTTTTATTACTTCTTTACATTCCATGGAATGCCTTGGCACTCCCTAGTTGTCATGCCCTCATAGATAGACTTACTTTTTTTGCGACTCGGGACCCTAACCAAGTCATTGGAAAAACAATGTTGTTCCCAACCCAAAGTATCCATTTCTCTCAAGTTGCTTTGTCCATGCATTATCGAAATCATATACTTTCCTCCTGCAAGTCCTATTCTAAACTTCTCCTAAAACAATTCATCCTTGGGGCACCTAGAATTCATTGACATTCCTTGGCACACACTCTTATTCATTCATTTCCAAGAATTTTGACCTAGTTCTACCTTATGTTCCCCTGGAAATCCCTAACACACCTCAATATGCATTGAAACTATCCAACATGTGTTAACACACCTTTTCATTCCTTTCCATACCTTGACACCCCTTAGCTAGCATGCCCTCACAACTACCCTTACTTTTTTTTAGACTTGGGAACTCAACCAAGTCCTGCCTCAACTACAACAACTTGACCAAGTTGCAGTTACTGCAACTATACTATACCTTGTTCACCTAAGAAGTGCCTATAAATCATCTTATGCTATTCATGTCCAATATTAGCTCATCCCAATTAACAAGTTACCAAGTTAAGGCTCACATCCAGCCATGGCCATAAAACAACTAAACAACATAGTTTACATCTTGACATGCCATAGCACCTGGCATGTCTAAAAATCCCTTGGCACTATGTGGAGCATGTTAACATCCAATACATTCCCTGGCATGCATTTACACTCCCTAGCACACCCTAGCACTCTATGATGTGCCCTGGAACTCCATAATGCCTTGGCACTGCTTAGCATATAACCTTGTCACTCCCTCCTTGACACACTTGGAATTCGCTGAAACTCCCAATCACACAATCTCATACATTCATTTCCATGCATTTTGAACTGCTTCTCTCTTTTGTTTCCATGTCATTCCCTAACACTCCATGGAACGCATTCATACACCTTGGAACCTGGCACATCTTGGCATGTTTCCCTATCATTCTAGCATTCCTTGACACTACCTAGCAATATACCTTGTCACTCCCTCCTTAACACACCTAGAAATCACTGACACTCTGTGTCACACACACTTATTCATTCATTTCCATACATTTCAAACCAACTCTCCCTTGTGTTTCCCTAGTAATCCATAGCACTCTTTGGCATGCATTATCGCACCATAGAACCTAACACATCTTGGCATGTTTCTCTGACCTCTATCATGCCTTAACACTACCTAACATACCTTGTCACTCCCTCCTTAGGACACTTGGAACTCACTGACACTTCCTGTCACAAACTATTATTCATTCATTTGCATGCATTAATTTTACCTAGTGTTCCCTTACGTTTCCCTGGCACTCCCTAACACTTCCTAGCACATGTTGGCACACCTTGGCACCTGGCGCATCTTGGTCACATGTCACCTTGGAACTCTAGCATGAATTAGCAATGCCTATCATACCATGTCACTCTCTCCTTAGAACACCTGAAACTCATTGACACTCCCTATCACACACCATTATTTATTCATTTCCATGCATTTTGGCCTAGCTCTCCCTTATGTTTCCCTGGCACTCCCTAACACTTCCTAGGACATGTTGGCACACCCTGGAACATGGCATATCTTGGATATATGCCACCATGACACTCTAGAATGACTTAGCACTGTCTAGCATACCATGTCACTCCCTCCTTAGCACACTTGGAACTCACAGACACTCATTTTCACACACTCTTATTCATTAATTTCCATGCATTTGGACCTAGTGCTCCCTTCTATTTCCATGGCACTCCTTAGCATAGATTGGCACACCTTGGCACTTGGAACATCTTGGTATTCTTCCCTAGCACTCTAACATGCCTTGACACTACATAGCATACCTTGTCACTCCCTCCTTAGCACACATAGAACTTGCTCACACTTCATTTCCATGAATTTAAAACTAGTGCTCCCTTATGTTTCCCTGACACTTGGGCCTCACATTCCCTAGCATGTATTTGCACCACAGCCTAGAAATTGGCACATCTTGGAATGGTTTAGCACTTGGAATTCATATCATTCCTTGGAATTGTCTAGCATGAGTTAGTACTTGCTGACATTCCCCGAAACACCTTGGTACTCCCTAGCTGTCATGCCCTCATATATAGCCTTACTTTTTTTGCGACTTGGGAACCCAACCAAGTCATTAGAAAAACAATGTTGTGCCCAACGAAACTTCTTCCTTTGTATGAAACTGCTTTGTCTAGGCCCTTATTGTAACCCTAGGCTTTCCCCCTACAAGTCTTATTCAGACATTATCCTAACACACTTTATCCTTGAGACACCTGGAATTCGTTGACACTCCTTGACACACGCTCTTATTTGTTCATTCCCATTCATTTTGATCTAATTCCCCATTATGATCTTATGGAACTCCATAACACTCCTCAACATGCATTGACACTTTCCGACATGTGTTAGCTTGAATTTTCATTCCTTCGCACACCGTGGCACTCCTTAAATATCATGCCCTCACAACTACCCTTATTATTTTTGGGACTTGGGAACCCAACCAAGTCTTGCCTCGACTAAAACATCTTGACCAAGTTATGGCTACTACAAATATATTGTTCCTTGTTCACCTAATAATTGACTATAACTCATCTTAGGCTATTGTGAATATATTCTTGGACCATTACAATGTTTTATAGTAATATACTTCCCTTTACGAAACCCTCTTTTCTCTTCTAGGATAATTTTTCTTGCGTGAACTTTAAAATTGTTGCTAATGATTTTTGTCAAGACCTTATATGAAATATTGCATAATGACACTAAATGGCATGTATCAAAACCAACGAGATCCATTTATTTCGGTAATAGTGCAATAAATGATGTGTTTATCACCTCATTTGTAGATGCCCCATTTATTATGAGATTCAAGGGATATTCTATTGTCTTTATCAATATTTGTATGGGTTGTTGCATACATTAGTTCAATACATATCTAGCTATTTTATGAGGGAGGTCTTTAGATTTATTTATTACATCATTGAGAAAAGAGTTGCATGGGTGGAGCAAAAGAAATGAGAAAGAGTGTCCAAACTTCAAAAACAATTTTCATTTTTAAATTTATGACCATTCCACTCTTTCCATATATTTGGCTACTATGAATTTATTCTTGGACCATTACAATGTTTTATAGGATTATACTTCCCTTTAGAAAATCCCATTTTCTCTTATGGGATAATTTTCTTGAGTGGAATTTTAAGTGGTTGCTTTCCTTTCCTTTGTGGCCCTTCCACTTTGCTAGGAAAACCAACCATGCCTTCTTTATTGATGTGGAGTTCCTTTCCTCAATACAGTGGAATGCTCCCTTGACACCCTTTTTGCTGAGCACGTGACCACTAATTATATGCCCCGTTTCCCGACATTCATTTAATTAAACACATTACATATTTTCATTTTTCTACTGTGTGCTCAAAGATTGCATTTCCCCCACTCTTTGATTGATTCGTGCATTTTGTGCATTTACTTGTTGAATTCTCACTAGACTTTGTTGAAAAGTCAACAAGAAAATGTGTGTCTAATTTGTTTTTCCCTTAAATAAATTAGACAATAAATTGTAATCTTATCTCATAAAAACTTGTAATAGTTAACTAAGTGAGATAGAATTAGTTAGCTCAGGAATTTCGAGTTGAGGGTCAATGGTGAGGCATGTAGAGTGATTCTATTATTTTGGGGGTCTAGTTGCAGTTAATGCACTAGTGTAGTGTGAGTTTAATCAATTAACTCAAAATAATTGAGTTAAAATCAATTTAACTAGTTCTAACTGAGTGATGAGATAGTGAGAGATCAAGTGAGTTAAACTAGATTCAATTCAAAAGTAGTGATCTACCAAGTAACTGATGATTTGCTATTATTAGCTACATGCATGCCAAATCTGATGAAGACCTAGTTGAGACAAAGGTTAAAGGGAAGTAAACTTTTAGTTGTATTATTAGTGAACTGCCCAGGTGCAGTTATGAAGCCAGAGGATGCCCATGAAGGATTGCGCAGTCAAGGAAGGTTGGAATTCCTATTTAATAGGAATTATTTTGCCTACGGATTGCGTTAGCAAGGAAGACTGAAGGTGGGATGAAAATTGGCTATGTGTTTGTCCAATTGTGCCTAGATCAATGTGAGACAATTGGTAGAGTGTATAAGGTTCTTTTGAGCACACATGCATTGTATTGTTTCATGATTCCTTGGTTGATTATACAATAGAGATAGAGGGGGTTTTAGTAGTTGCTTTTCCCTAGGAAAATCTTGTGTTGTGTGATTGATTTACTTCTTTGAGTTACTTGCATGTGATTGAGCGATCGTGATTTATATTCCACAAATATTGTAGAAGCATTCAATATCTTGTTTTAGTACATTGCATGATCGGATTGAATCCATTGGTGTAATTTCTACAAACTTTCCTCTTACTTTGATTTCCAATCCATGACCTTTATTTTTGTTTTACTATGATTACTTTTGTGGTCCTTCATTTAGCTTTTTGACCCCCCACCATGACCTTCTTTAAACTAAAAAAAGCATCATGGGAGCTTCAATCAATGGCATACTTAGCCACTTCTCCTTTGAAAAACATGCATGTTCAACCATGATGGAGCTCATAAATTTTAATTAGACTACCGAACTTGCTTGTATATGTTGCATTATATCTCAGATTTCTCTTCAATTTGTCGACCTACTTGTTGTTAAGAAATATTCATGAGAAATGAACTCATTGCTCATTGGGATAATTAATCTCTACCTCTTTTTTTCATCTTTTGCTTCGTGCTTGTCTTCCCTTTCTTGGGAACCTAATATTCTACTTACTCAACAACCCATGCTTCCTCACCCACTAAGCACACACTTTGTGTACTAGTGAGTAAGGGCACTAAAAACATAAATTTTTCTTCATGCCTTATACTTACCACATTAATCTATTTTCCTTCCAACACTTTCCTTAATTTTTTTTTATTTTTTTTTATTTTTTACAAAGCAAATGAAATTTGAATGCAGACATATAAAATCATTTGAAAATCCTACATTGACTTTGATATGGTAAACCATATGTTAGATCCACTCGAGGGACAACAGATATGGGGCTCTCTGATTGTGTGTGTGTGATGTAAGTCTCTTTTATTCTTTAGATAATATCTTGTTTTATTCTCCGGGGAATTTTCTTCGGCCACTTATTCTAATCTTTCAAAGGAACATATGGGAAATATTTTGGTGGTGCACTCTTGTGATCGACAAGACATGGTACTGGAGAACCATCCTTGTGAGTGACTTAAAGATGTCTTCTTACAATGGAAGAAAAGGTAAGTGAGGTGAGATGTTAGGGGTCATTAAGGTACACCTAAATGTGATTGGTAGAGTCATTACTTCTAGTACCACGAGCTAGGTAGATGGATACCATTCTGTTTCTCTAAACTTGTGAAGGCTTTTTGTAGAGTCCACTATATGAGGGTCTCTCTTTCCAAGGATATAATTTTATTACTTTTAATGTGTATTCAATCCATAGTTTTTAATGTGTGGTTACAGGGGCTAGAGGGGATAACCATAGTTTTTTGAGTAATTTTATTTTTCATCTAGTATAGGCCTTAGGGTGTTTTCCTATAGTGGTGGCGTCTAGGTGTTTGGGTGCTCAACTTGTTGGGGATGGTGGAATTCAAGGTGGAGTAATTGTAATGGATATTAGCACTCTTCCAAAGCCCTGATAGTGTAACTCAAAGGGTTTTCTCTATAGTAGCTTTCTCCCACTCGTGACCTTAGTTGGAACCTCTGATGGTGGGATTTGGCTCAAGGAACTAGGTGCAAAGGAACCTGTGAAATGTCCAGATGGACATTGCTTGTAACTCTTTCCCTTAACACACTCAATCGAGAGCACCTTCATCCTCATGGTTAGATCAATATCTTAATCAAATTAAATTTGGAGGCATAATTCCTACTCCCACATCTGGTGCTTCTATGAGTCACAATTAAGAAAGGAATTTAAAGATGTTTCAAACTAGTTTCTAGGGGGTAGGGTTGGTTAACTTAACCTCTACTATGCTTCTGAACCTTGCTTCCTTCCAAGCCTATGGGGTGGAAAATTACTCTATGTGAACTTGTCCTTCTGATGGCTAGTAATTGAAATAGTTCAAGGGTATAATATCGGTTATCTACAAACATGGCCTTGAATTGGATTGCAATATTATAACAGTAAACAAAATACACCACTTCTTCCTATGGAATGAAAAACTACCTGGTCTATAGCATAACCCTTTTCCTTCAATGTAAACATAAGTCAAATGAACCAAATTTAGTTCACGCATGGGTCAGCCCAGGCCCTTATATGCATTTGAAGTAAGCTTAAAAGTGTAGCTCAGGTCAACTCCATACACTCTAATGCAATGTTGCACACATACATATGTCAAAAATATCCAAATTTAGGTGCCTCAATGGTTGGGGTATTTGTCCCATATACCACTTTTATACCTACAAAAAAAGGTGTGTTGAGTTGCCTCGGTTCACATTTTGCTTCCATACATCACTTACGTTAAAAGATGCTGGAGGAGACACTTAGACCTAATGCTACGAACAACTATGTGCCATAATTTTTTGCTGCCAATAATTATGTGCCATACTCGATTTTCTTGTCGCTCCTTCTTCATTTTTTCTCTAAATTCTTCTAATTGTCCCTTAAAATACCAATGCAACCCTTCTAGAAAGTTTCGATGAAGAGGAGTATGGAGAACTGCATAAACCATTCACTGAACCTTCCAAATATCTCCTCAATGATGAATTACACATCCATACTTTGCCATTTACTGACATTAGGTCTGTTGGCCATATGGAGAGAGGAATGGAAATATCTCCGAGTTCATGAAGACATGTCCCTATTTGACTCTGTGGGATCAATTTTTTTTTTTTCATAGGTGAAATATGGCACAAGCCAACCATTCACTTTTTCTTGTTCAACATAACATAAGAGTGTGATCGGGTGACCCTTGCTAAAGGTGGTCAAGCTGCCGGTTACTGAGGGAGATCATTGGTATCCATTGGTCACAAAGGTGTATATGTATGAGGAGCTGAATTGGGTATACTACAACTCTTATCCACAGTATGAGTGCCTATTGTGGCAAAATTTAGAATCATGTCCCTGGATTCGTTGTTATGCAATGGGAATTCCTTATACAGGTGACCTATCTTATGGAAACATATGCAATGAAAAGGAACTCCCTCATAATTGAGGATTTGTAGCTTGGTGTGTCCTTGGTATTGAAGATTCATAATTTCAACAAGCCCATCCCTGGTATCTTGATGAATGAGTATATGAGCAATAACCATATTCCCCAACTCCGTATAGGATCTTTCATGATCAAGATATATGCCCAAGTCATCACCAATGGTGAAGAATACATCCTCGAACCAGAAATATAGTGGCAATCTCGAAATTCTTACCCAGATAGGGTTGGTGCCCAAATTTTCTTTTTCAAGGTTAAAAAGAGGCACCCATAGCTTCAAGAGAACAAGGGCCATTTTGATATGCCAGAAATTGGACATTACCAAGGTATCCTAGTCCGGATGCAAGAATATTACGAAAAACCAACCACGAGTCATTGTGATGACCGAGGGAAGTTGTTCAAGGGAATTACCCCAAATCTCCATAACCCAATGCCGAAGCCTTATCGATGAGTAGTTCTGACCCCTAACTTGGCCTACCAAGATCGATTTTGAGGTGTTTGCAACCTGACCCATATAATTTCCTTCACCAAATACCAAAATTCGACCTCGCTCCCTGACCTTTGTGCACTTAGGCTTTTTCCCTAATTTCTTGAGTATAACATCCGTCGATTTCACTACCTCAGAGGGTTGGGAATATTTCGAATCCGAAACCCTAGTCTCTTCCTAGGAGAGGGAGATGTCTGGGATGCCTTAAAAACAACCTGAAGATCTCCCAGGTGGAGGTTTTTGTTGTTCCCAATCTAGTGGGTTCAAAACCCCTATGTTCTTGGTCGCTAAGAGATTAGATTCACAGGTACCTCCTACTGATCTAATGTCCTCTTCAGAGAATACTTCCTTTACACCTGAACATGATGCCAAATGTTGTTCCAATGCCCATGTTTGTATTTCAAATGGGGACATGATGGATAATGTGGGGTGCGACGATTATTTAAGCAGGAAGTGGTCATTGAAAGAGGGCTACGCAAACGAAGATTGAGCTAACCCTAGCCCGGTAAAGTTAACCTCCCCTTCTTCAATAGCGAGAGGTTGTGTGCCTACTTGGATCTTAGATGGAGTGGTGGCATTCGAAGAAAGTGAAACACAGTCCTAAGGTGGATCCATGATCCAAATACACCTGGGGTTGAGGGTTTCAGTTGAATAGTCTACCGGCTCTTCCTCCATCATGGACAATAAAGCAGGGTTAACTTCGATGTGATGACTATCGGTGCTGGAATAACAGACTCTGTTGTCATGGGCAGAATATGTTGCAGATCGCCGAGTCCAATATTCACCGCCGTTCATATAATGCCCACCAAGAAATTAACTTTGTTATCCAAACCCTAATCTATCAAAAATTTGCTCGTGGCTGCAGTGAGTCAGAGCCATTTTCACGACCAAGTCCCTATTTGCATTGTTATCTTTAATGGGGATGCTTATCTTTTATTCACATTAGTTATTTTTATTTGTTAGATAAGTAGATATTCCCGACTATAAGAAAATAACATGGAAATTAAATACATCGATTAATGCATAAAATTAGTTCTTGAAGGAATAAAATGAGATGCCCAATGACAAGATAATACTCAATTTGACATTCTAAACGACTAGCAAAATTTAAAATGCTTAGTGGTAGGAAAGTTTCCAAAAGATGGATTTATGCACCTAACAACTATAGAAAATACCCAAAAATGTGACATCCAAAAAATATTTAAAATATTTGTTCTTGGAGAAAATAATTATGAAAACAAATTATTAAATTAACCCCCTCAAATTTCAAAGTCGGCTTCGGCTAATGGGTTGTGACCCTTCACCCATGGCATAAACTATAAATAGGCCACCGAGTTGATCTACGGGCAAACATTTTTATAAGATTTTCGGTCTTCACTAAGATGAATGGCACAGGGTCTCGGCTCAGGGTTTTGACACACATCTCTTATCCTCTCTTGGTACCTATAGTCGCAACCTCTGTCGACAAGACTCTCTCTTGGCTACAAATTTCTACAGAACTCTCTCTCTCAGCTCATATTCCACTTTGGCTACAAGATATACGACTTTCATTCGACCCGCAGGTGAGCCAGATCTACTCGCACAATGATAGTAATGTATTAATTTTAAAAATATAGTTCTAATGGAAAAACAAATAAATTCTGAATTCACCTTTTCAATCTAACATTGACATAGCTTCCAAAGTGTGTTTTTTTGTCACTATGAGTAATCATAAATGCAATTATGAATTCTTTGTATTACAATTAAAAAATACTTAGCTTAACACATGCGAGTCTCAGATGGCATACTTTCATTATCATCACATTCAATTTTTTGTTTGCAAAAGGACATTGAGAGATTCAAATATTCAGGAAATCGAAGAATCGGCACCTCGTCCGCATAACCTAATATGCCATTCCGCGTATAAGATGTGATTCTTCCATTCTGCGAGGCTGCACTCGCCATTTCAATTAGGGCTATGTTCCTGAAATTCAGTATTGAAACTTTCATACTCTAAGTATACTTAACTGAGCTCTGTTCTTTGATTATGACGTATGATGAAAAGTATCGAAAATGACCCAGCAAGCGAAGTATACGGATAGTGGCTACACTTACAAAGAACGAGCTTTAATTGATGTCTTTGTGGGGCCTCGATTTCTATTTCCTCATAATCATAATCTAAAATTGGATCATGCCCTTTCATTGGCCTTGTTTTGGGCTTCTATAGCCTTGTTCCTTGCTTTAATTATTGCACGGTAAATTATATGTTGATATTTTTCTTTTCATCAAACATGGAATTCTTATGCGGGTCTTCGAAATAACGTTTTTGAATCGATTTTTTCATAGCTTAGATTGAACCACCCATCTTGATCATCATAATTTATCAATTATGTGCAGATTCAAAATCTTTGAGACGCGAGAATTGTAAGTTGATATAACAAATTCCCCAAGCATGTATCTGTAGTGACTAACTCCAGACTCTTCGGGCCTCTTTGATTTTCAACTCTCGATATGAAATACCAACACAATTGCAACCTCTTCAAGTAGAAATCAACATACTGACATTAACAACTTACATATTCCAATATTGAACAAATAAATTTGAAAACGTAAATATACCTACCTCCGAGAAAATTGCAAATCATACGTGCAGGTTCATTGTATTTACTAGAGTTTGAAGTTTCAATTCGACTACCAATTTGACTACCAATTGCGTTGCAAATTTAAGCGTTCATTCTATTGCGTCGAGGACAGAGCAGTCATATTGAAGGTTCTAGAATAGATTTCTGAATAGAAGGTTCTAGAATAGATATCTTTGGCGTCAGGCCAACCACATTCCATCATTGGCAGCGTAGTCCCTTCAGTAGACAACGTTATTCAGAGAGAAGATTTGTTGTGAGGGATTGACAATCACTTAGAGGAGAAGCCTTGGGTGAAAGGATCAGCCTTTCACTTTAGATTTCTATTGGAAAAGGATTCTTCAGTTGTTGCAGACATTTCAGCCTTCTCCAAGTATTTCCAGTTCTTGAGTAGCTGCAGCTACCCAGCTACTCTGACATTTTTGAAAAATGCCATTTTTGTATAGATTTCAGCCAATCCTTTTAGAGAATTGATGTTAGGGTTTAGAGCTTGCTCCCCCACTTTATTTGAGCTTATTATTGCTATATATTTGTATGAGAGCATCGAACTGGCATAGCCCGTGAGTTCGATTTCAGAGGAGAATAATGAAGAAGATGAGCCTGAGCTCATCTAATTTTGAAATAAAGAAGAGCCTCCCTAAGGAGGAGGAGAAGAAAAGGGGAGAAGAGGAAGGTCCATGCACTTCCTATTCTCTTGAAGACCAACATGGAAGATGCTTGGACTTACAGATCTTAAGCAAGTACCTGGGTGACTATAAACCCCATTTTGTAGCATTCAGGGGAGCTACAACATTCCCACAGTCTATTCAGCAAATGGAGGAGAGAAGGCCCTGTGGAAAAGGAGAGATCAGAGGAAATATTCTTCTATTATCTACATTTTATGGGGTTACTTCAGCTAGAGCTTGGGAGAAGAAGCTGGAGGCATTTTTATTGATGCATCCAGTGGCAGAGAAAGACGCAATGGAGATGGAAGCGCTGCACATGGAGGATAAAACCTCTGTTTGGTGGTTCAAACCCTTGGTCCATTCAAGGGTGAGTTCTTTTGGAGACTTTTCTCAAGGGTTGATCCAAACCTTTGATGGAGAGAGGCCAAAAGAAGAGAAATTCATTCCACCATGAGAGGAGAATCGCACCAATGCTGCTACAACTTTAGAGGAGTAGCCTTCTACATCTATGGATGAGGAAGCCGGTGGAGGAAGAGCCATTGCAGCCACCCAAGAAGGTCCCAAGATCCACTAAGGTATGAGTAAAGTTCCACTTTCTATTTCAGCAAATAATCTTAAGGGTGGTGGAATTTCATATGAGGAGGTCCCAGGATCAAATCACATGGCCACTTTAGGGCCTCATGTTTGCACTGCACTGTGCAAAGGGTTCAAGGAGGAGAAGAACCCTCATCCTCATAAATCTTTGATGATTTGAATTCAACCTTCAAGGTGGGAATGTAAACTTTTGGAGGATGAAATAAACCATGACACCTCCATGGAGAATCATGAAGCAAATTGTGAACCGAAGGAAGAGACAACTGCTACATCATTGGAGGAATCAACAGTGCTGTTGAACATGGGTGGAGAGGAGACATCACCTCCATCACATTTGGATCCTCATAGATCCAACATAGTCATGGGAGAGAGGCCTTTCCTAAGAGGTATCTAAGGAGCTGCATTTCAAACTGTCATGAAATGCAAAAAACAGGAATTGGTTTGGGAGAATGGTAGCCCTCATGGGAGGAGTACCAAAGAAGAGGAGAAGTGGCAGGTTGTTTACAAGGAGAGGGGATATATATTGCTGATATGACACATATATCAGTCATTATACCTTCATCACATGAGTCATATGATGTGAGCATAATGGGGCAGCAAGCACTTGAGTTGCTTGGCATTGATGGGGGAGAGCACAAGCAGATTTGCTCTCACAAGATTCATGATGTTATAGGAGGAGGAGATGGACTTCTCTCCTTTAATTTAGATTATAGGGAGGTACTTCCACCTTGGGAGGGGCTTCTTATATATTACAGCATTATGAGAGATATTTTTGACAAAGAACATGTCAAAGGATGGAGCTGGATATTGATGGGAGCCTATATGTATAGGCCAACAACGTGTAGAAATTATATAACTAATGCGTTATACATCCAAGATTCTTCTGATCACACACTATTTTAACTTCATTCACAATACAAAATCTCTTCTACTATTGATCATCACATGCGGAAATTAAATCAATTGCATGCACACATTGAAACCATAAAATTCACACATATGAACACAATATTTTAACGAGAAAGCTTAAAGCTGAAAACCCCAACTATCTGTATATAATATATGTCATAGAGATCATGTAACAATCCTCATACAAAGCTTCTCACAAGCTCTCAGTACAATACAATCGCTACACATTGATCAGGATTGATCTTGCAAATCCATGCACCAATCTTTGCCACCTGCTAGCCTGCCTCTACTGTGCAATCCCTGCTAAATAATGGCTTTGAATGAACTCGAATTGATCCAGCCTTGCTCACGCAATCCTCATTGGCATCTCCAATCACTGGGTGTTGCAAATCATGCAACACTATAGTCACAACTGATAGTCAACCTGCTCTTTCACTTACCTCTGCACTGGTCTCCACTAAAACTGTCCATGCACTGTAGTTAATTTATGTATTCTTCAGTTGATTAATGAGTTAATATTTAGTGAATTAATTAATAATTAATTCACACCACTCTCACTAGTGTATCAATGGTATCATTGCGTGAGCAGATTTGCTCTCAAAAGATTCATGATGTTGCAGGAGGAGGAGATGGCATTCTCTCCTTGAATTTAGATGATAGGAAGGTACTTCCACCTTGGAAGGGGCTTCTTATATATTGCAGCATTATGAGAGATATTTTTGAAAAAGAACATGTCAAAGGATGGAGCTGGATATTGATGGGAGCCTATATGTATAAGCCAAAAACGTGTAGAAATTATATAACTAATGCATTATACATCCAAGATTCTTCTGATCACACACTATTTTAACTTCATGCACAATACAGAATCTCTTCTACTATTGATCATCACATGCGGAAATTAAATCAATTGCATGCACAGATTGAAACCATAAAATTCACACATATGAACACAATATTTTAACGGGAAAGCTTAAAGCTGAAAACCCCAACTATCTGTATATAATATATGTCATAGAGATCATGTAACAATCCTCATACAAAGCTTCTCACAAGCTCTCAGTACAATACAATCACTACACATTGATCAGGCTTGATCTTGCAAATCCATGCACCGATCTTTGCCACCTGCTAGCCTGCCTCTACTGCGCAATCCTTGCTGAAGAATGGATCTAAATGAACTCGAATTGATCTAGCCTTGCTCACGCAATCCTCATTGGCATCTCCAATCACTGGGTGTTGCAAATCATGCAACACTGTAGTCACAACTGATAGTCAACCTGCTCTTTCACCTACCTCTCCACTGGTCTCCACTAAAACTGTCCATGCACTGTAGTTAATTGATGTATTCTTCAGTTGATTAATGAGTTAATATTTAGTGAATTAATTAATAATTAATTCACACCACTCTCACTAGTTTATCAATCAGTTAGACTAGATACAACTAGCTCAACTGTGTCTAACTGAGTTAAACTGAACACAACTTCACTAACTACTTCTCTAACTCCACCAAACTCTGTCACATGAGTTCTAACTGAAGTCTCCATGAAATAGCTCCACTTATCCCTCAGGAATAGCATAATTCCTTCTGTCAGCTCCTGTTCCACATCTGTGCACTTAACTGAAGTGCTCCAAGAGAATAAGATAATGTTTAGAGTCCAAATATTATTAAGAGCTAATAATATTCGACATATCTACTTTTAGACTAGAAATCTAAAAATAGATTCCGCCCAATATGTCTAAAAATAGAATTCCATCTATTTTTCCAACTTGACCAACCATCCACAAATAGCACCCTGCAACTCATAGAATACGATCGACATGTCTAAAAATAGACAGTCTAAAAATAAACTTTGCGCCAAAAATAGCCTGCGGGCCCGCTTAGTGAAGGTGACTCTTTTCACTAAGCTCATCATCTTGTTGCAATCTCAAAATTCCCTCTCAACAAGATAGGGATTATCTTCCACCTCGATCCTGCCTCTTTGGTATTCAAATTTGCTCCTGGTGAGCACCTTCGTCAAGATATCAGCATCCTAATCCTCTGTAGGAATGTATGAAAGTAACATGATATTCCACTGCACACAATCTCTGATATGATGATACCAGATGTCAATGTGTTTATATCTATCATGAAATACTGGATTAACCAAGAGTTTGATGCAACTCTGATTATCAAAATATATCCATGTAGAATCTAAGTGTGATCCAAACAACATGACCAGGATCTTCCTCATCCATATAACCTCGCATGCAGCCAAACTTGCTACCATGTACTCGGCCTCCACTGAACTAAGTGCCACGGATCTCTGTTTCCTGCTATACCAAGAAATTGCTATCGACACAATACTGAATATCCCCCCAGATGTGCTCTTTCTGTCCGTTGGGCTCCCTGCCCAATCTGCATCCGTTAAGCCATGCAGCTTCACCTCATCTGACAGTCTGTACCATAATCCATATCTCGATTTGCCTCTAAGATATCTCAATACATGCTTCCCTGCCTTCCAAAAGAGCTTGGTAGGCTTAACCATAGCTTGTGAAAGCTGGTTAACAACATAGCATATGTCCGATTGTGTATTGACTAGATACATGAGCGAACCAACCAACTGTTGGTAAACAGTGGCATCCACTACCTCTGTCGATGTAGCATCCTCTTTCCTCCAGCCTTGCATGTTGAACTTCTCTAGTATCTCTTGGGCATACTTTCCTTGAGACACAAACAATCCATCACTGCGCTACCAAATTTCCAATCCCAGGAAATAATGAAGGAGGCCCAAGTCCTTCATCTCAAACTCCTTTGCAAGATCAGCCTTGCATGAGTGTATCAACAGTTCATCACCCGTAAAAATCAAATCATCTACATAAAGTACAATGATTAGCAACTTACCCTCCACCGTAATCTGGTATAGGTTTGGATCTGCCTCACTCTTGGAGAATCCAAGTCCGGTGAAATAACTGTCTATCTGTGTGTACCAACTCATACAGCGCTCTCTTGAGCCTGCACACATGCGACTCACTGCTGAAGATCTTGAAACCTTCGGGCTGCTCTATGTAAACCTCCTCCTCAATGACTCCGTTGAGGAATGCAGTCTTCACATCCATCTGATGAATGTGCCACCCCATCTATGCTGAGAGAGCTAGGATGCTCCGTATGGAAGAATACCTTGTGACAGGTGCAAAAGTTTCCTCATAGTCGATCCCCTCAATGTGTGAGAAGCCCCGGGCAACAAATATTGCCTGGTACTCTCCACACTCCCGTCAGCTGCTTGCTTCACTTTGTAGATCCATCTCGAACCTACCACTGATTTCCCTTTCGGCCTTGGGACAATCTCCCATGCACTGTTTTTTACAATTGAATCATACTCTTCCACCATGGCATCTACCCATGCAGGGTCCCCCATAGCTTCCTCGAAATAAGATGGTTCTGTCACGATACACTTGCTCATCAGAGCCACGTATCTAGTATATCGGTCAGATGACTATCTCTGTCTACACTGTGATGTAGGGGCTCCTACATTCTACGCTGCATCATGATTCAGTCGCTCAGCTTCTGTAGTGTGCTTTCGCCCTCTGATGGTTGACGCTGCATGAGTGGTTTCTTCCACTCCATGAACCTCCTCTTGTGGCTGATCCACATCCTGAGGCTCATCCTTAGGAACTAATAGCTCCTCATCTGCATGCAAGTGTGGCTCCCTCTCAAGCAATCACTTCATGGCTTTCTCCTCATGAAATTTGATATCCCGTCACACAACAGTCTTCCGACTGTCTGGAAAATACAAATGATAGTTGTGGGGTGTTTCTGTGTACCCTACAAATATCCCAACCTCTGTTGTTTGCTCCAGCTTCTTCCTGGAACCCTTCGTCACATGAATGTAAACAGGTGAGCCAAAAATATTCAAATGAGAAATATAAGGTTTCTTACCAGAAAACGCCTCCTCGGGTGTACTCATGCCAGGTATCCTATGAGGACAATGGTTTTGCACATAAACTGCAGTATTGCATGCCTCAGCCCACAAGTGTATGGGGAGGCCATGATCATGCAACATCGCCCATGCAGCACCCATGATCATTCTATTCTTTCGCTCCGCGACCCCATTCTGTTGTGGGTTATGAGGCGCTATGAGCTCTCTTCAAATTCCTTCTGCACTGCAAAAGTCTTTGAATTCGCTAGATATGAATTCACCACCATTGCCACTCCTAAGAGCCTTCACCTGCTTCCTCGATTCTTTCTCAGCCAGTGCCTTGAACTCACAGAACTTTGAGTATGTCTCGCTCTTCTTCTACATGAATAAGATCTAGCACTTACGAGAAAAATCATCAACAAAGATCACATAATACATGTGCTTTTCTGTCGAAGCTACTGAGAAAGGTCCACACACGTCTGTGTGAATTCTCTCAAGGATCGTTGTGGTGCGACTATCCTTCTCATGAAAGGTGGCTTTCAAAAATTTTCCCAAAGTACATCCCTTGCACTGATCTGACTGCGCAAGTGTACCTTTGGGAAGCCCAGTAGAAATCTGCTGCAAAATTTTCAAAGCTCCATGGTGAAGGTGGCCCAATCTCCTATGCCACAACTCGCCCTCATCCTGGCTCACCACTCCTTCTGCCTTGCCTGCCATTGCTGCGCAGCCATCTACTTGCAATTGATAAATATTCTTAACTTGAACCCCTATCCTCTGGGTTTCACCATTTTCCTTACTGCGCAGGAAAGCCTTTCCCTCACTAAAGACAACATCATATCCCTTGTCTTCCAACATTGCCACAGAGATCAGATTCTTCTTCAATCTTGGAACATGCATGACATACTTCAATATGAAGGGTTTACCAGACTCCCTCTCAAAGGATATGGTCCTGATACTGGTCGCACTGTATCTACCATCATCGCCCATCTCGATGTGCACTCCAAGATCTTTCTCATCCAGATCAATAAGCAAATATTTGTCCTGCTTCTTGCCTTTCGCACCGTATTGAGAAGCATTTTTCTTTCTGTTCCCCTTGCTTGCTTTGGAAACCAAAGATAAATTTTCTTCATCTTCATTCTTTGATGAAGATCCATCCCTGGTGCTCCACCTTATCTCCTCTTGCACAAGATCCGACCAAAGTTTCTCCCATCCTGGCAGTTTCTCCCGACCATTGACAGAGTCCTCATAGGAATGCCAACTTTTCAGAAGCCCAAGGAGAGCCAATCTCACTAATTCCTCTTCATCTACAGTCACCCCCACACTTCCCAACTCATCCCTGCACTGGAAAAACTTGGTGAGGTACTTGGGTATACTGTCACCTTTCTCCATTTTTATCTTCTTGAATTTATCCTTGAGCGCCAACTTCCTCTGGTCGCTCTTGCTTTGGAAAAAATATGTCAAAGATTTCCACATCAAGAATGGAGAAGCTTTACCATGAAGGCTGGACACTATGTGATCCTTCACACCTTCCAACAGAATCCTTCGACATTTTTTTGTCTTCTTTTTCCATGCGTCAAGTGCAGCAGCATCGCTAGAAGCAGGTTTTGGAATTTCTGCATCTATGAACTCCTTCAACCCATTGTCCTCCAGCACCGCCTCCATCCTATCCTTCCATGAAATATAATTCAAGTTTCCCTAAAGGGCATACTCCAATTGCATTCCGTTGAAATAAATCTCAACTTTGACACCAAGAAAACACTGCTGCAAATTTGAATTCCACCAGCACAAAACTCAACCACTTCAATGATTTGCAATTGCTCCAATGATCAATATAGCTTTGATACCATGTAGAAATTATATAACTAATGCATTATACATCCAAGATTCTCCTGATCACACACTATTTTAACTTCATGCACAATACAAAATCTCTTCTACTATTGATCATCACATGCGGAAATTAAATCAATTGCATGCACACATTGAAACCATAAAATTCACACATATGAACACAGTGTATTAACGAGAAATATTAAAGATAAAAAACCCAACTATATGTATATAATATATGCCATAGAGATCATGTAACAATCCTCATACAAGGCTTCTCACAAGCTCTCAGTAAAATACAATCGCTACACACTAATCAGGCTTGATCTTGCAAATCCATGCACCGATCTTTGCCACCTGCTAGCCTGCCTCTACTACGCAATCCCTGCTGAAGAATGGATCTGAATGAACTCGAATTGGTCCATAATTTCTCACGTAATCTTCATTGGCATCTCTAATCACTGGGTGTTTCAAATCATGCAACACTATAGTCACAACTGATAGTCAACCTGCTATTTCACCTACCTCTCCACTGGTCTCCAATGAAACATTCCATGCACTGTAGTTAACTGATGTATTCTTTAGTTGATTAATGAGTTAATATTTAGTGAATTAATTAATAATTAATTCACACCACTCTCACTAGTGTATCAATCAGTTAGACTAGATACAACTAGCTCAACTCTGTCTAACTGAGTTAAACTGAACAAAACTCCACTAACTACTTCTCTAACTCCACCAAACTCTGTCACATGAGTTCTAACTGAAGTCTCCATGCAATAGCTCCACTTAACCCTCAGGAATAGCATAATTCCTTCTGTCAGCTCCTGTGCCACATCTGTGCACTTAACTGAAGTTCTCCAAGAGAATAAGTAATGTTTAGAGTCCAAATATTATTAAGAGCTAATAATATTCAACATATCTATTTTTAGACTGGCAATCTAAAAATAGATTCCTCCCAATATGTCTAAAAATAGAAGTCCATCTATTTTTTCCAACTTGACCAACCATCCACAAATAGCATCCTACAACTCATATAATATGATCGACATGTCTAAAAATATACGTAGTCTAAAAATAGACTTTGTGCCAAAAATAGCCTGCGAGCCCACTTAGTGAAGGCGACTCTTTTCACTAAGCTCATCATCTTGTTGCAATCTCAACACAGCGTTCTCTCTTTGGAGCAGTAACCAATGGATGAAGTGTGCCCATCGGAAGTGTGGTGGATCCATAACTCACAAGTCCCAGGATCATTTCATATTATTTTTCACTTGATAGACAAAAGGAGGTGAGATGGATGAGGCAGTGGAAGAAGTCAGCTGTGATACATTCTTCTTGACTTGGATTTCCAAGCATGAGAAGAAGGGTCTTCTTGCTACAACTAGTTCATTCCTTTTCATGGGAGCATGCCAAACAACTATGGAGGGTTCATTCATGGATCCATACATCATCTTACTCCCAGTATATGGCAAGAGATCTGTTTTTGCATTGGCTGATTTGTATACTCTTATCATTATTTTGCAGTGCATGGCTCTACAGGAGGGCAAGCTTATCAGATTGCTCCATGGGCAAAATTGGGCCAACTTGTATGAAGGAGACATCCATCTTTTATATGGCCTTGGGAAAGTGTTACCTTCCATGTATGTTCATAACTTATATTCAGCCGCTTACCATGCATTATCAGTTGTAAAAACATACATTGTTATTCATGAGCTGAAACAACTTGCCATATCATTTCTCAAAGCAGCAGTTTGGGAAACTACGCTGTGACCACTTGGGAGACTGTTGGTACATCCTTGCACAACATGAAACCTTCAGTACTTACCTCATTTTATTGCTGAGTATGTTCTCCTTGTCTGATATTGCTATTATCTCAGTAAAGGACATGATTAGAAGAGAGATACATGGGATGAATGTGTCCTTGATGAGGGAAGACTCCCATATTTTCTGCAATACATGTTCTAAGGGGAACATGAGAGGAGGCATGGCTACAGCCACATATTTGCTCATTTGTGGGAGAGCCAAGGGCTTGGTAATGTTATCCATCCATTGTATGTATATGGGCAGGTATTTGACCTTATGTTGCTGATTCACTCATCTATTTACTATTTAGTAGTAGATGTGATATTTGTTGTACAATACTTGCCATGTTATTTTTCTGCAGCTACAGTTGATGAGGTTGCATTATAACCCTATGAGGCATTTTTTGCACCTTGTTGCACATGGTATAGCCTACAGCAAACATTTCATGGGGGAATTCTATGGTGATATTGTCCTATTCATCATAGATGACATGTCTTGGGCCAGCTGGATTATCAATGATGGAGGAGAGTTTCTTGGGGAATTAATATTCATTTTTCCATTTGAGGGAAATACATTTGCAGCCTAGGATCAACATACACTCCAAAATTGTCATAAGTGGGGTAGAGGACAGCATGGGGCAAATTATAGTGCTTTCCATGATAAGATTTCAGCCCACCTTCATTTCCAGAGCTCAAGGTGAAGGGAGATTTTCCATGAGTTGTCTTGATGGGAGGAAACTTATTTTTATGATTGATTGCTTGAGGGAAGAGAGATTCATATGGGGGATGAAAAGTCCCATTATATGTCAGATCTCATGCCTCAAGGAGGCCCTTGGACAGCTCTTAGTTCCTTCATGGATATTTGTTTCTACATGATATCTATTTGGGAATGTTCACCCCAAGGCTAGATTGCATTTGTTGGAGGGACAATTTGGATATTTGATTGTTGATATGACATCCTCTTCCTTGAGGAGATCATCACATAAGGATGCTACAGGAGGAACGACAGAAAGAAACTCAGTTCATCCTTGCAATTTCTTGAGGGCAAGCAATATTTTGAGAAGGGAGGACTGTAATGTTCCAAATTTTATGGAACATTAATTTTTGTTAAAGAGATTAATAAAATGGGCAGGGGACCCATTCTTTGCATGGTTAGAGAATAAAAATCCTCTAAATATGAAAGGGGATCATATTGGAGTTGGATTTCACACCTCCATGTGTGAAAGGAGGTTTTTTCATAAAGGTTTGGCCAAAGTTGACCAAGTCAAACTGCGTTGGCATGAGTTGGAAAGCACTATGTGGGACAACGTAGGAGGGAATATTCTAGAGGGATGAAACCCTAATTCGAAGTAGGGCCCATGGAGGGAAGGCTCATTGTTTAAAAGAGGAGCAAGGCAGCCATTGAGAATATCTTTGATCATTTTACATTTAAGTCTTAGAGACTTGTTGTTGCCTCTTGCTGTTTAGCAGAGCTGCAGTGCCTTAGGACATGAGGGAGTCCTGTTGAGGATTTCCTCTCCTTATTGATTAGATCATGAAGGATTGCACTCCATTCCCCATATTCAGGCATTTAGGCCATGGCTTCAGTCATCTACATCAGCGCAATTTCTGCAGAAGATATTGTGCAGTGTTACTCGGTGTTGCTGAGGAGGTTTCCATATACTATCCGGAGCTAGCTTTTCAGTGGAGAGAGGTTCCATCCATTATGGAATCAAAAAAGGAGGGTATTGAGCATATCCCACCATATTTGGCATCAGGCCAACCACATTCCATCATTGGTAGCGCATTCCCTTCAGTAGACAGCGTTATTCAGAGAGAAGATTTGTTGTGAGGGATTGACAGTCACTTGGAGGAGAAGTCTTGGGTGAAAGGATCAGCCTTTCACTTCAGATTTCTATTGGAGGAGGATTCTTCAGTTTTTGCAGACATTTCAGCCTTCTCCATGTATTTCCAGTTCTTGAGTAGCTGCAGCTACCCAGCTAATCCGACATTTCTGCAAAATGCCATTTTTGTATAGATTTCAGCCAATCCTTTTAAACGATTGATTTATTGTATTTTCAGGGGTTGAGATCATGCTTACCCTTCTTTATTTGAGCCCATATTGCTATATCTATGTATTTTCATTATTTATGCAACAGTTCATCCTATACTGCGCAGTCATGGCCTAGGGCTTGACATATTCAGTAGTGTTCTTCATATTTGTATGTACAGATTCCTTGAGGCTTATTGTGCCTCCCTTGAGTGATCCTTTCCTCAAGATGATGTATATTTTATGCTGCTATGTCTTAATAGGATTGCCATTGTATTCTCCAGCATTCCATGTGTATATGATTCACTGCTATTTTCCATTTGATGCATTTTCTTATTGTTGTAGTTGCAATGTTGGGGTTATCTTAAGAGATTCCCAATCTTTTTGTATTTCCCTATTGGGGATATTGTCCTTTGAAAATCACTCTATAGACAGAGTCTTCTAGTGGGCTAGGTAGCCTCTGGAGCTCATCCTTTGTTCAAAGGTGACAAATCCAGTAAATGCCCCTGCAGTCTATCTCTGGAATAGATTTGCCTTGTCATTTGACAATGTTTCTGAAAAAGGAACATTACAAAGTGATGGAAAACACATCATCACTTTTACTTTTCAAATTGCAACATGTGATTTACAAAGTAAGGCCAAAAAATCTACCACACCTAAAAAACCAATCTCTCACTTATCAATGTGAATGGGTCGTCTCTCTATGGCGCATTTTCTTGTCAAACAATTGTTTCAATGGGTTCATGTACGAACACTTTTCCCTTGATACGCTACTCTAGATGGAGCCTCCAACGCGTGGCTCTTTGATGGCCACTATTGTTGCAATGACTGCAATGAGTCTTATTCCTCTAGACCTACTTTACCTTCTTCTTTTCCTACTACAGAGAAGGAATTTGATGCCTCATACTCTTTCTTGCTGGCATTCTTTTCCAGCAGTCAGCAAAGACATGGTTATGTAATCCACAAAAAATACATGTTTTTCGATGCCATGATTTATGTTCATTTTTAGCAACAAGCTTATAATCAAAATGAACTCTAGAATACTAAGAATTTTTATACCTTTCTTGTTGGTCTCCAGTGAAATCATGGTGATAAGAGCTTGCCTTAACTCTTTCTTTGCAATGTGTGATGTCATAGGATGATGGTGATGTGTTCCCATCATTCTCTTCCCCCAATGGTTTCAACCATGTATTGGAAGCTTTTGACACCCTCGAGCAATGTCCTTCAGTGTATTCCAAACCTACTAATCAAGGTCTTTTCACGACCTCTAATGGCTGAATCATGCTTTGGCCATTAACACAAAGTCCTCCTCCTTTGTATCCCATATTGGTGAGGAATGTCATGCTAGTTCCTGTAATGGGTATCTCCACATTTCCCACAGAATTTATAGCATGTGAAGATGAAATTAAAGAAATATCAATATTGTTTACCTCACATGTCGATTCAGAAACAGGTGATGATGGTTTCTTCAAGCCTTTGTTACACTTCAATTCCTCCAAGGCTTCTTCCGCGGCTCGTAGCTAAAGCTGCAGTCTCTGCTTATCCTCTTTCTCTTCTTGTAGAAGCCTCCTTAATTCAACATCCTTTGCTTGAAGGCTCTGGTCGTTGCTCTTTAGTTCTTCCAAGGATGCCTCTGTAGCTTGCACCTAAAGCTGCACTCTCTTCTTATCCTCTTTGTCCTCTCGTAGAACCACTTTCAACTCAATGTTATCTGCTTGAAGGCTATGGTTGATCTCCTCATTCAAATGATGAGAATATGGTGAGGGCAATGAATATTCACTCGAAGATGTGGATGAAGCATCACTTTCTGCTTCTTCTTTCTCCTATATTTCATGAGCCTCATACATCATGTCCACCATTTTGGACATCCTAAGCATGGCCTCGTACATGTCTTTTCCACCCTCCATTACTCCACGTTCAATATTTTTTCACGCTCGCAATTCACATCAACAAGAAGACTGCTCTGATACCACTTGATCCAGGTCTGTCAGCTACCGCATTTACCCATGATCTTTTACTTATGTGATGTTGTTAGAATTTCATTTTAAAAGGCCATAAAAGAACACATATGAATGATGTAAATAAGAGGAAACAAGATAGCCATCAACATCATAACAACACGAGACATTGATAACAGATTTCACCCAGTGTGGGCTATGTCTTTGAGCCCAATGTCAAAATGGGGTAGGCCACTTCATATAGAGCTAAAAATGGGAAAATGTACATGGATGATGTTCGTACAAGGATGTGCCCTCAACATGAGTGGCTTGTCTCTCCATGAGACATTCCACTACAGGAACTCTCACTCACATTCGACCTCCTATCAGTATGACATAATCTCACATGAAGAAAAAACAAGATCCTGCAACATGCATTAAGCAAGGATCTAGAAATCATAGTACATATCACAAAAAAAAGAGGCACATGATCAAACTGCATATACCTCAACCCTTGAAGTTGGTTGAAGAAGCAAATGCTCAGCTTCAGAATCTGGCTGCATCGTCAAATTTGTGGCATCGAGGGGCTTAGAATCGTCTATCCACACTTGATAATCGGACACTGTCACTCCCATATGGAAAATGAACGCAAAATGGGAAGCTTTTTTGTTGAAACGAATATCGTCATTGGATTCCTGTCACCGAGAGGTGTAAAATTGACATAAATTTTGTCGAATTTTGACTCCTAGAACTTTGGGACCTCAAGGAATCTTTTGATGCCCTTAAGATTCCTTGGGGCATGGTTCTACTGTCTCCATGGCTCGTGGTTCCGCCTTCTTGCAATTAAATTATTATTATTTCTCGAACTTCGCGCTCACCTACTCTCTGCAATAAAATAATGAGACTCAGTTTTCATGCTACCTTTGTTTGCTTGGCGCTCTCCCCCATCAAATGGGAAATTATAATGTTTTTATACAAAACTTGGGCATTTTTTTTAAAGAAATTTCCATTTAACCCAACAGTTAAGGGCAAAGGCGACAAGGCAGGAGGTCGGGGGTTCCAACCCCACCACCCCCGCACTTGGCATATTGTTTTATATTTTTGGACTGCAGTTGCGTTTTATATAACCATATATATTTTTGAACGTTTTTTGTGTTGGTTAAAGTATATGGTTTTGGGTTGTTGTATATGTTGTAACATGTGGTTTGGGTTGCCAATGGATCGGGCCGGCCTGCGTGGTCAGGCGGGTTTGATTTCTGCCAACCCATTTAATACGGTACTATATGTATATGTCACAGTGTTTACACCGTGGGCCATGGGGTGGGGTTCCCGATCAACTGGACCCCAACCCCTCCATATATGGTTACGCCCATTTTTTAATTATGAGGTGGGATCTGTGGGGTTTGGCGGGGGTCATGGCTTGCTGACCCAAATATATTTTTTGATTTTTGGTTGTAACAAGGGTCCGACAGAGGTGGTGGGGGTCATGGCCTAACATCCCTATTTTTTAATATATTTTTTTGTATTAAAACAAACTGTGTGTTTTTGAATTTAACGAAAATAAGGGTTATTGGGAAAATTAAAGAGGCCACAATTTTTCCCATTTTCGGGAGCTAGGTTCCCTGCCGATTGTCAATGAATTTGTGGGACACTTATGTTAGGGTCCCCGTAGTTTGCAAGATTGGCAAGAACAAGCGCTGCAGGGCCTACATCAAAACCACTTTGGAATCCTAGGATCTAGCCCTCCTAGATTCAGAGAGGGATCTGTCTATTTAAGTATTTTCAAAGGATATATCTTTAAGGCTTATGATATGATATTAGGCTAGTTATGAAGAAAAATGGATTTGTTTTTTTTTGGTTGGGATGGATATCATCAAAATAAAGGAAGTATTTTGAAGGGTAAAGGTGTAAATAAGTTGAAAGAATGGTTCAACTGATAGGATAGGTAAGAGACAGTATAAATCCATTGGGCTATGGAGTCACAAAAGGATTTAATTGCACAACAAGTTTCAAGAGTGGTCCATGGGGCAAGTCATCTATATCAAAAGATCTCTTTAAGTTGGTTTTGTGGTATGGAACATTAAAAAGTGTGGTGAAAGAAATAAACATATAAGAAAATAACGGCAGCCTAAGATCAAGTAAGGACTTTGAACCTATCCTACTTTCAGCATACTCTCAAGGGAAAACATTTAAGATAAAAAAAAGAATAGCCTAAGATCAAGCAAGGACTTTGAACCTATCCTGCTTTTGGCATACTCTCAAAGGAAAACATTTAAGATAAACATAAAAAGTAACCTAAGATTAGGTAAGGAATTTTAACCTAGCCTTCTTTTGGCATACTCTTAAGGGATCTTTTCAAAGCAATTGTTGGAGATAAACTAGAGGATAGGGCTAACCATAGACTTTTCTAGTTCAACTTTACTTAGCAGACTTTTCAAGAACTTTCACAGACAATATCTCAATTTGTACTCAGGAAACATGGGCTCACCAACACTTCACTGGTTATACTCTATTGAATTATCCTCAAAGAAACAATTAGAAGAAAAAATAAAGATAAAGATTATCGGTGAGATTTAGGGTACCTTTACAGTACCTTTATCGGTGAGATTTAGGGTACCATAAATCAGCTTGTATATTTGATGTTCAAATCAGTTACAATCTTCAAGTCCAGTAGGTATTTACAGCTTCAAACTTCTCTTCTCAGCCTATCTTTCTTCCATTACTAACAGAGCTTCAACAGCCTCAGTAACTATTTACATTCAATAAGTATTCAACCAACAACAATACTGGGCTTCTCATATGATATATATAGGTAAATTGAGGAGGTGGAGTGAAAAGAAGGTCTAATTATTCAATTAATACAGAGTAAATGCTTCTTGACCTTTGGGAGGCCTAATGGAGAAGATATCTAATGTATTAACTCTGTTAATTGATTTTTACATTAACTTTCATCTACTTCAGTCACTTTTGTTGAATTTTGAAGCTTTTGGTAGGCTGGCAATTACTTACTGAGGTGTCTTTGGCAAATATCTTTGACTATGCATTAAATTTGTAGGATTTTGAGTAAATAGGCCTATAGGTGGCATTTTTAGTCTTTGGGGGAGTACAAATAACCTTGATGATCTGGAAATTAAGGCTGTATTTTATTGATTTGTCATGCTTTGTGGCTTTAAACATTGATTAGGCCTTTGATATAACTTTAGGCCTCCTTTAATCATCTTTTGGGCTTTTTGTCCTTTACTGACTGTATTTCTATTCTTTAATCCTTTGTTCACAGTCTTTGTCTTCGTCCTTAATCACTGTTTCAACCTTCATCCTTTATCTTAACGCTAATCATCGCTTTTCTTTGATTTCTTCGATTAAGCCTTTAATCACTCTGTTTTCTTGCTTGCAGGGGTTTCTTTGGCATTTTCGAGGGTTTATATGATTGCATCAACCAAATTCTTAGAATCAAATCCTAGATCCCTCATCTTGCTTGTTAGAACCCTGAGGATCATCATCACGGGCATTTTCAACTTAGATGTTGCTGTGGGCGAGCCTGTAAACTTCAGGTTTCCATTAAACCTGCACTCAAACATAAAACATATTATGAAAACCTGCATTTTTTGGATAAAATACCATCAGAGGCTTTGGGATGGTTGTTGAAGCATTTGCAGAGGAAGGGAGATGTGCAGGGGAGGGGTTCCACAGGTGGAACTAGGAGAAAATGGCAGAAAATTCAAATATGGGCACGAAAATGGAAAAGCAGTTTTGGAAAACCACGAATGCTTTTCGTGCAAGCAAAGGGTGGTAAGTGATTTTCCACAAATCGAACGCGATATGGTCAATTGGATGACACTCGCCCCCCATGAAACCACTTGTTTCACGCAGAAGATGCACGTTGAGGAGTTTTGGGCGGATCAAGCGTGAAAAGGATTTGGGGCCATCTGATTTGGGCAATTTAGATTGATGGTCATGGTTGCGTGTGGTGGTTGAAAAGCTGCATGGGAGAAGAATGGTGGGGCCTGAGCTGACGTAAGAAATCTTGTCATAGAGAGGAAATGTTATCAGGCGGGTAAAAGGTGAGAGTGAGCACGATGGCCGTCAGATCAAATGCGATCGACAGTGGAGATCGATTCTGAGGGGAGGTGGTGAATGAGGATTCGGGGAATTGGGGAAAGCCCGATGGCTGTCAGATCTCCTAGATCAATGGTTAAGAGGCATCAGGGGTGCCATTTTTCAAGGTAAGGTTTTTACAAAGAGAGATGAGTTTTGGAGAAAGGGGGGAATATGGTCTGGTGGAGAAGAGGATGGGACTGAGGGTTTATGGTAAGGGGGTTGCGGCTTTAGCCCACGGTTTGTGGGTTTTTGTCATATGAAGAAAAAGGAGCAGAATGCTCAAGCCCTCAGGGGCTTAAAGCCTATATATAAAAGGGCGCATTTTTAGTCCAAAAGAGGGTTTTTGAAGCCTAAAAATGGTTCTGATAAGTAAATAGGATGGTCCTAAACCTCAGTAAAGGGTTTTTCATGGTTAAAAAGAGGGTTTAGTGGGAAAAAGGGTAAATAAGGGGTTCTTTTTAGAAGGAATGAAGTATAATTAAAGGGGGAAAATGAGTGATATGGGGGCAGTTGTGAAGATGAGATGGGGAAATGAAATGATGGAAATGGGGCCTTAGAAAACAATTTCTCTTTGGAAATAATAGGATTTTGAAGGATTATTTTGGTGAAGAGACCACTAAGATAGGCTCTTGGGATAATGAACATGGAAAGACTTCAAGAACTCACAGATTTTGCATGAAATTTGTTTCTTGAAGGCTAAAGACCTGTTTTATCCATCTTTGAATATGTCAAAATTATGGATGGCTAACAGTGGATCCACTTGGGGAGGGCAGCTCCATGGAGGTGTCAAGAACCTCAGAGATAAATCTCTGGAAAGTAGACTAGTACCTTTGTATTTTGACAACCTTTTCTTCTTTGATCATGTTTCTTTAAAATATGATCAGTACTTATATCAACAAACATATTTCTTTCCCCAAACAACTACCTACACAACCTACTTCCTAACATTTTTTTCTTCAACAGGGTGCACTTACACTTGCAAACCTTTAACATCAACATTTTATTCTCTTATTTAAAGAAAAAAACTAATATAAAACTACCCTTATAACTTCCATGAGTCCAGATTAAACAGTTGGACTCGAAAATTATCTACCTAATCTACTATCTGCCAGGATTAAACTGTCCGACAGATCTTATTCTCTATATTCTAAAAAAAAATTTGAAAATACAGCCAAACCAGGATTAAGATGTTTGATTTGTTGTGATGGCTATGGCATAAAAAAAAGTTGCACATAGACTAAAGTTTACAGAAAATTGAAACAAAAATTGTGAAGGCTTAAGATTTGAAAATTAAGAACATCCTTCTTTCTTCTTATGACTCAGATTTTGATCTGGTTAGAGTCATCCTTTTTCTTTTTATGTCTTGGTTTAGATTTTGAGCATGTTTGAACCATTTTTCTCTATCTTTGGCTCAGTTTTTCATTTGATTAGAGCCATTATTCATCAAACTTACAGGTTCAGGATTTAAGCTTGTTTGAACCTCTGTTTTTCTATCCTAATCTAGTCTATTGATAAGCCAAGATTAAAAAATTTGGCAAATATGATTCACTAACCTATCAACAGTAAATTGAAATCTATCTAGTCGTTATTAGGCTGTATGACTAAATGGCAGTGCTCTTTTTTGGTAGTGGCATTTAAGCTTGCACACTTTCAGGTTTTCTTTTCTTTTTTGGTATGGGGTTGTACCTTTCTTCTTTTATATCAGTCCTCTTTTCTCTTTTTCTATTGTTTTTGTATTTTTCTCTTTTTTCTTTCAAAGAAAAAAAAAAAAAACTAAATAAATGCTCACAGGCTGAGCTTTATTGAAATTCCTACCTAGCCTATTCTAACTTGGAGATTGCTGCTACTCTAAATGATACAATAGTGCCAATGTAGCCAGTTGAGCAGTGACAAAAAGGGATAGAAAATATGGCTACTTGTCAGAGGTAGCCATAGTACATATTGAATATTAATCTTCAAAAACAAGGCTATCATAGAAGGTGACATCTTTTTATGTATTTGGCTCTTGCAAAGGATTCATGCTTGAGAATTTGAGCCAATTAGGACCTCCATACATTCTTCCATAGGATCAACAAAGACAAGATGAGAACTCTCTTATTTTTGGCCCTCCATGATTGGTAGATTGTCTGCCTCTAAGACATCAACTTTGAGGACTGCATCTTCAGTATGTTCCTTGGAAGCATCATCATCCTTCACCTGCAAATCAGCAAGCAGTAAAATTTCTTCTTTCTCTAAATCTATGCTTGCTTCTGATGTAAATTCAGGTTCTTTAGATGACAGATTTATATCAGAAATGGGAGAAGGTTTATCTTGAAAAGATGATATATCCTCAGTAGGACAGTATTCTATTTGTTTTTCTCCCCCAAAGACTTGCCAGTACTTTTCATTGTTTGGGACAGCTGGTCTGAATTTTTCTTAAATTATGTATTGTTTGGTTTCACAAGGTCTTAGACATGTACTAGCAATAAGGGCTAACCCATTGGAAAGAATGTTTTGGTTTTTAGGGACAAGGGTAAGTTGGAATTCTTCAAATTATTTTAACAAGTCCATGGCATCATCCTTATAGGCTCTAAGTTTGGGATGTTTAACAATGTATTCCTCATTCACTTGCCTAATTACCAATTCTGCATTCCCATGAATTGTTATCCTCTGGGCTCCTAATTTCTTCAATAAGTGTAGCCCTAAAAGGAGTGCCTCATACTCTACTATGTTACTTGTGCGTTGAAAATTCAATTTATATGAATGGCCTTCAGCATGATTTTTTCTGTATTGTAAAGCCATATTCCTGCACCTGCACTAGTTTTACTACATGACCCGTCAAATCTCATACTCCACAGAGGACTAGTTTCAGATTTATTATTAATTTCCCTACTATCCTCTTTTTCTTGAGTGCCATTGTGTTTTTCTGTGGGATAGGCACTATGTTGATGATTATCTTGTTCAAATGAAGGTTTAGAGGCTAGCTGTTCGTTTAGTATTTGATCAATTTCTTCTTCTGTCAAAGGAGGGATTTCTCTTTCAACATAGACAGAAGTACAACAATCCTCTTTCTCTTGTGTTAATTGGTTTTGAGGCTGGATGTATTCTTGAGCCTCTTGTAGTGAATCAATACTTGTGCTTGCAGGGAAACCTTGAGGATTTTCTACTATTTCCCGATCTACTTCTGTTTCAAACAACTCCTCTTGATTGTTATGATACTCAATTTGAATACAAGGTTCATGAGTTGTTTCTTCTACATTACCAGGATGCCACTCTTCTCGTGTAATCTAAAATGAGCTGTAACATAGAGGGAGAGTACCTATATGTGTTGGTTCTCCTTCCAATTTAGATTTTGTGTTTTCTAAGTGGCTACTTGCTTCCTTAAAGAACTGCGCACTATTAGTATTTGCATTTTATTTGTAAATATCTCTTAACAGTAAAACACAAGCTATAGGTAGGCAATCAGAAATTTCTTGACAACCTTCCTCATCATCTTCTATAAAGTCTTGATCGTCATACATGTCTTGCTCATTGTCTTGTCTTGTAGTGGTTGAGTTTGTGTTTGATTAGGAAAAGGCATAGGTTGCTTTGGATAATCAACATCTGTATCAACGTCATGCCTTTCCAGTTTCTTATCAAGTATGTACACTATTTTTCCAAATAGGTTCAATAATGTGTTTAGTTTATCTTCTTTGTCTATACTTGGATCCATGTTTGTAAAAAGAGGTCACTGTATCTTGTCAACCAGTTCAGAGTCTTCTACCAGTGGAGTCCTTTGGTCTTTTAGGAGTTGTGGAGTCACCAGGTGGAGGATTTGAAATGCTTTAAGATGAGTTTTTTTCCACCATCAGCAATTGGATACCAATATAAGGAGGTTTGTGGGTCTTTTGAGGTCTTAGGATGTCTAAGATGTAATTTACTCAGAATTACCCAGTATGGTCGCCACTATGTTAGGGTGAGTGTGGAGGCTCAAAGTCTATCTGATCTATATCACTTAGTGACTTAGTTCTGGATGGGTTTCTTATGGATGGTAATTCAACTTCTTAGGTCCACACTTCAAGGTGGATTTCCCTAAATAACAAGGTAAGTACAAACCAACATAGTAGCAAACCATAGTGGGGGATTTGGTAAGGGTGTTGATGTTCAAAGTAGAAATGAATATATTTGGAAATGATGCATTTTTGATGCTTTATCAATGTTACAACTTAGAGAAAATGAGATGCAGTGGATAGCATCATAGGGTTTTGGAGCTGAAGAGTGTATGATGATGTGTGTTGCACTTACTGCATATAATGCTTGTTGGCCTAGTACATAGTGGGGATCAAATGATTACATGACTTGTAATGGTGTTATCCCATACATGGGTTATGGACCAAGTCCTTTTTAAATGCCATTTTATGGACATGTTATGCCAACGGATATGTAGGGAACGCAGGGGTATATGCTAGGTTTTCCCCCTCCCGTTCAAAGGTAAGGTGCTTTTTTAATTGATATATGTAACATGTTGGGTTTTTGAATTTTGTTTTGCAACTTGAGAAGAAAATTCGACTCATTGCACTAGCAATAAGTTGGGCTAAACATGTAGATGATTAGTTCCCTCAAGTTTCACTGCTTACACTATGGGTTTGTTTGTATTTCTTTTGTATTTAGTTGCTCTAAATAATTTGACATATACATGCAAACGCTTAAAGAATTTAAGATATGAAATTATTTCATTTATATCGTGTTGAACACATTTATAGGTTAGGTATCTTGATGCTTATATCAAATAGAAAGATTTTGTATACCCATAAGATCATTGTCATGATTGTAAGGTTGTGGACCAAGAGGGTGTTTCTTTTAGGAATTCTACCTTTTGCAGGAAAATATATGAAGGTGGTGAGGCTAAGAATTTATTAGACATTGGAAACCTGTAAGACATTCTTATCTCTGTTGTCAAACATGGTAGAAAATTTGAAGAGACTGAAGTTACTATATTCCATGTTTCCTTTGATTTGTTCAAATATCTTTGTTCCCTTTCATTATAATGTGGTGGTTGTGTGATGTGATGAAGTTTTCTGTTAATTTTTTGATTAATAAATAATGTTTGGCTTGAAGCATGTTTGTGTTAGAAATGATTCTAGTTTGAAGCAAGTTTCTGTTAGCAATGGCTATGTGAACAAGGAAGTGACCAGGTGCAATCTTGTGTTATTGAATACAACAACAATATGTCCTAAAAAGAGTTTGATTCCCTTCAGTCACAAGGATTATTCCTCCTTCAAGTGCTCCAGGAAGTTAATCAATGTAGAGGACACCATCATAGAATCCACGAGTAGCTGCAAGTGTAATGGTTATGCTCCTCCTTATGGTTTACTCTAAACTCGCTAGTATTAAGAGTATATATTGAGTATATTTTGAGCCAAATTTACCTTAAGACTCGCACCTACCTAGGTGAGAAAGCCCACTAACGATAAATTAAGTAAGAGTATCTATTCAACAAAATTTTCACAGGGAATTTCACCTTACAAGGTGAGATAGTCCAGTAGGAGAAATTATAAATATATACTCAACTAAATTTTCCAAATACTCACACCTACCCAAGTGAGCTATCCCACTAGGGGTAGTCAAGAACATCTACTCAACTAAAAGTTACCAAGACTTGCATGTACCCATGCGACTCTGGCTAAGGAAAAAAAACATCCTTATTTCACCACCCATCCATGCCCATGTTGACTTGATTTTGTATCTCAGTATTCAATCGATGCATTTTAACTAAATATTCCTCTTATGTTTTTCCTATAATCAATGAAATTTCTGGTATAGGATTTAGAAGTCAGAGGATAATCTGATAAAGTAGCTAGAACTTTCCCATGGGACATCTTGTTAGGGTGACTAAGACTGTCTATTCATAAAAAAATTCCCAAGACTTGCAGCTACCCAATTGAGAAGGACCAGTAAGGACGAACCTACTAAGGCAATTGAGAATATCTATTTAGAACAACTTGTCCTGGACTTGCAACTACCCAGTTGAAATAGCTCACTGGAGACAAACATGTTTAGGGGAATTTGAACCTTGGTTGGGGAATAACAACACCCCTGTTTTACCAGCCAACCAAACCCCATTCAAATTGTCTTTGGCTCTATGTGTGTATGTGTTTTCCTTTTCAACCCTTTTCTCTCTTTCAACTTCTTGTGTGTGCTCTTGGCAAGGTTGAAACAAGCCCAAACGCAGTGGAACCATCAATGCAAATGTTTTTCAATCCCCATAACCAAGAAAAATTGTACTAGAGTCGGAGAACTAGGAGATATATCTTCTCCATATCTATATTTTACGTGCATATATGGTCATCGATTCAATTTTTTGTTGGTTAACATAGTCACTACTACAATACAAAGTCAAATGTTGAAAGAGTCTGACTATGGAAACTAGATCATTTATCACCTAAGCAACTCAACTTATTGTTTTTTTTATTTTATTTCCTAGACTATTTGCAGTGCCTACAAGGATCAAGACAAAAATGAGTAGTATTTTTGCATTTCAAGGCTATACAAAGATCCATGAAGACAGGGATTGAGTATGGGAATAAAATAGTTAATCACCTAGACAACTTAATTCACTAAGATGCTAATTTTTTTTAATCTCATAAAAAATAAATCATGATTTTTTGTATTAGGGAAATAGTATGTTGTCTTTTTTTGTTTTAAATCACCATGAAAATGATCATTGAATTTATGAAAGGGTTTAAAGTTGTGCCACTTTTTAATACCAGGTTTCTAGATGCAAGCCATATTCTTGCATAATATGTTTCCAAAAGTATTTTCTAAACTACTGAAAAATAGAGGCAACATTATCAATGGGAAATAAATAATCATTTTTCAAGCCCCTCATAGCGTTTTTAAGGACTACTCCCATTTTCCCTCACCAATCATTGTTTTAGTCAAGGATAAACATTTTCATAAAATTATAAATTTTCTTAGGATAAATGGGTTCCTTTAGTGGTCAGCATAACTGTAAACTACTGATCCATCACTCAAAATATTTACAGATGATAGGGCATCTTCTCTACGTATGGAAGAGAAGCTCTGCAATAAATAGGGAAGTATTATTATGGTCCTATAATATGATAGAGCTTTAAATATAGTAATATTTACACAAGGAACATTCAAAGATAGGTAGTGTAGAAATTGTGCCCCAAAAGTCATAGAAATAACTTCCTCTTGCTGATTTTGTCTTTGACATGTACATTACTTTGCAGTTGGCTAACACTACCTATTCCACATTTGTGTAGGATACAAACCTTCATAGCACAAATATACATTTAACAGTCTTGATTTATTCATTGGAGCATATGAATATTTTACACAGAATAGTTAACTTAGTTCATATATATTACAATCTCAAACTTGTTCTAATATTTCTTATAGAATGGAATAAATGTATTCTACTTGTATCTTTGGTACTTCCCAACACTTCATTTACACCTCCAGCTGATTTTCATAAATTCCATAAAAATTAGGTAGGGACTTGCGACTTCGATTTTATTTTACTTGTTTAGTAAAATATTTGCCAAGACTTTACAAGGTTTTATAATTTATTGAAAGTTGTATAATTTAAAATTTATAAAGTTTCAAGGTTTAATTTTTTAAACCCTAGTTCTTTAAAGGGCACTAGCTCAATGGAAGAGCACCTGCTTTACAAGTAGGAGGTTGGTGGTTCGATTCCGTCATGCCCTGATATTCATATGGAATGGTGACGAAGGCTCTTTTGACCATCACCAATGAACTTATGGTGACATTTTTCAACCCTCACCAATGAGCTTATGGTGACATTTTTCAACCCTCACCAATGAGCTTATGGTGACATTTTTTGACCCTCACCAAATATGAAATGGTGAGGGTCAATGAACGTCACCATATATATGCACCAATAGTGACGATCATGAAAGGTCCAACACAAAAAATCGTTGTTGTTCATATGAAATGGTGATGGTCACTATCCGTCATTATAATCAATATTCATGATGGACCTTGAATGCCACCACAACACGTACTTTCGGTGATGCCACCTTTGGTGATGTTCAATTTTTTGGTGACAGAGGCTATTGTCCGTCACCATTTCTCATATGAAATGGTGATGGTCACTATCTGTAATTATAAAATCATTATTGGTGATGAACCTTGAATGTTACCACAAAACCTATACCTTCGACAATGCCACCTTTGGTGACAAAGGCTCTTTTGACCATCACCAATGAGCTTATGGTGACATTATTCGCCCCTCACCAATGTCCTTTTTTCTTATAGTGTTTTTGGTAAATATTTGTGCATAGAAATATATGTTATTAATTTTCTATAGGTTGGAAATTTTTAATTTTATTTCCTAATCAATGTTCAACCCATGATTTATGCTTTATTTAAAACACACTCAACCCGTGATTTACCCTTCATTAAAAATATTCTCAATATTTTAATTTATATAGATTAAAATAATAATTTTATTTTTAATAGTTAACATAGTTTTAGGTCACTTGGGCACCATTCATGCTTAAGGTAGGAAAATAATATTATTACAAAATTTCACTTATACTCAAATTAAATAATTAAAATTTTCCATGTCATATTAGGTACCTATATCTCTTAAATTTTAAAATATTTTGATGGGCTTACACATAATTATATGGAAATGAAATGTTAACATTTTAAAATCAAATTTCTTCTAATGCTTTGTTTTTCTCAAAGATTTTTTTTAAAGGAGTCACATGTGTGTAGACTCAAGAGATAATTTTATGGGCTGAAGAAAGCACCTCATGCTTGGTACACCAGGATTGATAGCTATTTCACCGGGTTGGGCTTCAAAAAGAGTGAAGCAGATGCGAACCTATATCATATTGTGTTTGATGGTAAGCTTTTGACTATTGTACTTTATGTCAATGATATGAAATTGACAGGTGATAAGAAACACATAACGTCTTACAAAGAGGATCTTGAAAGAGAATTTGAGATGAAGGACATGGGGCTCTTACACTATTTCCTTGGATTGGAAATATGGAAAAGAGATGGGGAGCTATTCGCATCTTAGGGAAAATATGCCAAGGAGATTCTGAAGAACTTCCACATGGAGGGAAACAAACCCATGGAGACTCCTCTTGCAGGAAACCGGAGGAAGGAAGATGCTACTTCAGGTGAATTTTTGGATGCTATTTTTTACAGGCAACTTGTGGATTCACTCTTCTATTTGGTGAACACATGACCAGGCATATGCTACGCAGTTAACCAACTAATCCAAGCTATGCTTAAGTAAATCAAGCTCTTTTGTAAGGTGGGGAAGCATGTCTTGAGATACCTCAGGGGCATTATAGAGTATGGATTATGGTACATACGTACAGAGGGAGTGAATCTTCAAGGCTTCACTGATGCATATTGGGTTGGGAGTCCATCCGACAGGAAGAGCACATCAGGGGGAATATTCAACATAGGATCAACAACAGTTTCTTGGTATAGTAGGAAGCAAAGATTAGTTGCACTCTATTTAGCAGAGGAAAAGTACATGGATATGACGGTGATACATTGTGATAACCATAGTTCCATCAAACTCTTGGTTAATACAGTCTTCCATGATAGGTCCAAGCATATTGATATCTGGCATCACCATTTAAGAGATTGTGTTAAGAGGAGGATTATATCATTAGAGTACATTCCCACAGAGGAGCAAGGTGCAAAGATCTTGAAGAAGGCTCTGGCAAGAAGAAAATTTGAATACCACAGAGACATGATCAAGGTAGTAGATAATCCCTTTATTATAGAGAGGGAGTGTTGAAATGGAAACAAGAAATGACACCCCAAAGCGACTTTTGATTTAATTTTCCCTTAATTAAATTGAAAGATAAATTGTAATTTCATCTCATAATTACAACTTGTATTAGTTAACTAAGTCAAAATGATTGATTTAGCTTAGAAAATTCAAGTTGAGGGTCAAAGAGGAGGCATGTAGATTGATTCCATGATTTAACAAGGTCTAGTTGTATTAATGCCTTAGTTGTAATTAGTTAACTCAATTAATTGAGTTAAAATTATTTTAGCTAGTTCTAACTGAGTGATGACCTAGAGATAGGTCCAGTGAATTAAATTTGATTTCATTCACAATGATTGGTCAATTAATTAACTGATAATTTTCTATAAACAAATGTTGCATGTCAGTTCTGAGGAAGACCCAGTTGAGAGTGAGGTTAAGGGGATGATAACTATCAGTTGTATAGTTAAAAAATTGTAGAGGTCAGTTATAAAGTCACATGGAGCCCATGTTAGGATTGCATAATCAAGGGAATGAATTTTCCTATTTAATAGGGGCAATGGAATGCGTGAGCAAGGTAGGCTAAGCAGAATGTGAGAATTCACTAAGTAATTGTCTGATTTTTCCTAGCTTAGTGTGAGATAGTTGGAAAAGTGTAGGAGTTTCTCTTGAGAGAGAAAGCATTGTATTGTTTCATGATCCTTTACTTTATAAAATATACAAATAGTGTGGTTTTAGGCAGTGTGATTTCCCCAGATACATCTTGTGATGTGCGATTGATTTTCTCTTTCTTATATGTGATTGTGCGATCATGTTTTATTTCTGCAAATTGTAGGAAGGATTCATTATCTTGCTTTAGTACATTATAAGATCATATTGAATATCGTTGTGAGATTTTATACCCCACATTCATGCTTGGAATATGGCATGATGGTGATTGGAAGAAAAAAATATTTGGTTCAGCCAAATCTATGGTCAGTTGGTGTAATATCCCAAAGGGGAGAATGCAGTAATACTGAAACACAATATAAGAACTAAAACTAAGTAAAAAATAAATCTAAAGAAAACATTAGAATATATAGAGAAGCTGAGCCACTTTATTATATGGAGATGAATCAGTTACAAAATTTACAAAATATGAGTATATCTAGCCCAAGAGATGGCCTAGAATCACCCTACAATGATGCTGCAACTAGTACTGCGTAACTGGTGAGCTTACAGGAATAAATATTATGTTGTCTCTTCTGTTGATGATATACATGTAAATGATGCAAAAGGAAATGCAGATCTAGGGAGCTTATGAGCTCTGATGATGCCAAGATTCAAGATATGGCCAATGTGATGGAAACCCAAGATAACCCAGAAGGGATTTTCTAGATCTACAACTTTGGAAAATCACCCTCCTAGGGTTTGATCCCTTGTCAGTTGGGTTTAAATATCTGAAGCTATATCTGATCCAAACATGGCTGAAATATGTTCTATAAGCATATCTGAGCTTTGAGGATTGATCCCTCCTTCAGATCTACAAGCTAGGAGCTTGAGATCTTGCCTTCTCTTCCTCCTCCTTTAGATTGCATCAACTAAAAATGCAGCTGCTACAGAAATTGCATTGTACAAGAGAGAGAGGCTCTATGCCTGCTGAAATATGTTGCAATAGGTTACAGGCTGATGGAAATACTGATGGAAAGGTGAGGGGATGATCCCTCACAGGATTACTAGCTGAAGTGCTAGCAACTTCCTTTCTCCTTTGGATCTGCAATGATGGACATCGTAATTCTGGATGGAATTACTGCAGCTAGGAGGTCAATAATTCTTGGAATGATTCCAGATCTAAAATGAAGCCCTGGGAATGTTGATCTTCAAGCCCAAGGTGATAGGAATAATCCTACATTGGTTCTCCAGCTGAAATACTGAAGACAACCTCCACCTCCAAACTGATCTTCAGAAATTTCTTAGTTCCTGAAGGTATATGTTCTGCAGATGATGGAAAATATAAGTGGCACCAATGCCTGATGTAGAATGAAGTACAACCCTCTTTCTAGAGCTACTCAAAGAAAGAGGAGGGATTCCCGACCACGAACACAATGTGCTAAATAGAACTTGCAATCTTAGCTAAACAACCAAAGAAAGCATGGAATGTCACATGACAATTCTAGATCTAAACAGACCTCAAAATCTATAATCAATAGCCCCCTTTGATTTTTTCCTTCATCTCCTTTATATAGTTTATGAGCCTTCCCAAAACTGCGCTATGCATGTGGACATGATCCTCCATGTTTGGCTGCATTGTCTCTCCAAGTCATCCATAATGTCTAGGTGCAATGTACACCCTCTCCATCATGTGTGCATTAATTGCACAACTTCCTCCATGCTCTATGATCTTTCATTATATGCCTTCCATGATCTTAGTTGACTGCTTCAACCTCCATGATCTATCTCATTAATCAGACATGATCTCCAATTCCATTTAGATTAGTAGTTGCTCCACTACCTCATTATTTAGATCTAGGCTTAATTAATCCACATTCACACATAAAAAGTGGATATTTATTCATATTGAGGATTATGGGTCCCTCCACCCTTTTATTTACTTAATTCATTAAGAAAATTAAGAACTCTAATATTCCAAATATCAAGTGAAAATTTGGGAATATTACAGTCATCCCCAGAAAAATGTTGCTTAACCTCAAGCAATAGCAAAAGTAGATGCATAAGACATCCATTTCCCTCAAAATGGCATCCACATAGGGAAGGCCTCCTCCATTTGCTGCAATGTGTCATGCATGTTTGGTTCCAAAGTTGTCTTTCAAAAATGTATAGAATGACATCTAACTGTATGGTTAGATGTCCTCCTTTCACCATGACGTACCAAGTGACAATCATATGATGTCCAAAATCATCATCAATACATGAGATACATAAAATAAAGTGGTTTTCCCCACAAAGGGAAAGCTCCATCCCATAATACATCTCTTCATCCCATGCTTCATGAAGTATATTGAGCATTGACATGCCCTCATCTCTAGCCTTGTTGGCCTTGTTGGTTCCAAGCATCATTCCAACATTATTCAAAAGAAGAAATAGAGACATACTGTGAGACCAAAGTGTCAAACCATATTATTCCAATAGTAACCACCGGAGTAGGGCCTCTTGCTACCATCCTCCATCTCCTCTATGTAAGATGGGCAAGCCAAACTCCCCCAAAAGCAAACAAAGCAACAAGATATCTTGCTGCCTCTTCATATCATCATGTGAATCATGGAGTAACAACAACATGCTGTAGGAAATATAGAATGTCATACCAACCCAATACAAATCAACTACATTTTCATTCATCATGAGAGTATTATGCCATATTACCAACAATACAAAACACATAAACATGGGATATGTCCTGTGATGGCCAAACTCTCTTAAAGACTTAAAAGATGAACATGCCTTCTTTTGATGTAAATTATCATTGTTGCACAAGGCACAAGACAAGAAAATATGAGCCTTTGGGTAGTAACCATACTCACCCAAGAGCAACCAGTGCAGCCATGCCTCCTTCTTTATTACATGAGTGTTTTTAAAGGCATGGATCAAATAAATAATAGCCTTTGGGTAGTGACCAAACACACCAAAGAGAAACCAACGCAACCAGACTTCTTCCTGGCCCATGTCATATATTTTCAAGTGGCCTTGAAACCCCTTGCTTATCATCCTCACCCACTCATCCCAATATGGATGATGGATGATGTTTTGCATAAACATGGTATCCTCCCTTTGTAGAATACCATCCACCTTAGACTGATGAAGAACTTTGCACTCCATGAAATGTTGAAGTGCACCTCCAATGAGATCTCTTAGTGAGATCTTCTTCTCATCCATGGCCTTCCAAACTAATAAGTTCTGGATCTATTGCAGGTATAAGTCTCTCTTTAAGCTGTGAGATGCTCATTGAGAAAGTGTCATCAATAAAGGAGAAAATATTTCTCATCTCAAGATGTATACCATTCATCATCTTAACCTCCATTGCTTCATCAGTGAAGCTACCTTCAGAATTGTCTAAGAATAATGGGGCCTCTTCATTACCACTGCTACTAAGTGACAATGCTATAGATCTACATGGTAATACATATGTTGTCTCAAAGCAAGGTACAATACTTATCTCATAACCAGTCATTGTACATAGGATCATGCTCATCTCATTTTCTGAAACTCTACACTTCAAATCAAAGGGTTGAATGTAGACCATCAATGACAAACAGGGATAGCTATTCATCTCCTCCTTGGTAAAATCAAGGGTCCTTTGTGCTGTGATATTTTGTTGCTTCAAATCAGCATTTTGATTTAACACGTGGTTATGCATTGGCCTTAATGTCATGTCCCCATAAGTTTAAATAAGATCTATTGAAACAATAGGTGATGAATGAATATGCATACCTTGGATCAAATTATGTGTGGGAACTTCTTGCTAGAACACAAGAGTTCCTCTAACTAGGACAATGATGTCTCCAACTGTTGGTAGGAGAGATGGATGCTCTTCTACCAATGTACCTACGCTGGAATCTAGAATCATGCATGGGACTCTATGTGTTAAGAGCTCAAGACTATCTTGCAAGGTTGCAAGTGTCTCTTCTCTAGATGTAAGTACTTCTATAGTTGGTGGTGAATGTAGTGACCTCTTGTCCAGAGTGACAAGATTGACATCCTCCTTTGTTTCCTTAAGAAATGTCTCTTTCTTGCATATCTCCATCCTCTTCACTTCAAACTTCTTCCTCAACTTGTGAAATAAATATGAATATTTAGTCACCTTTTCATCCTCCATGTGACTAAACCACCAATCATTGGCTTTACCTACAAGATTAAGTGTCGCAATTTGGACAGCCTCTTTTTCATCCACAGGATGGAGCATGAAAAATGTATCTAAATTTTTTCTCTAAGCCTTAACAGTGCTTGAGAAAGATCCACCAAATGTAGTCAAATAAAATCTATTGTGCCTCTTTCTTCTATTGCTGCTATAGGATCTTCTTTCTTCTTTTAGCTCAAAGAATTCTTGGAGAGTTAGACTCTCTTTGAAAGCTCTAGACTGTTCCTTGTACTCTTCAAGATACAAAATGAGAGTCTCATGAGTCTCAGGTTCTCTTCTCCCTTCATTTCTATACCTCTCACCTTCTTCAAATAAAGTTGGAATAGTAAATCTATGAGGAGATCTATGATTCTCCAGTTTTCTTTTCTCCTGAGAGGAAGTGATTGGAACTTCCTCTTCAAATGTTCTTCTTGGATCCTTCCTTTGCCTTTATCTCCTCATTTTATTGACCTCCTTGGAGAGATATTTCTTATATCTAAAGAGAGGAATGGAAAAGCTATCCTCCTTCATGATAGATCTCATCTATCTGCTTCTTCTTTTGATGCAAAAGATGAAGTGTCCACAAGATGAGCCAAAGATCATGCTCTAATACCACTGTAATATCCCAAAGGGGAGAATGCAGTAATACTGAAACACAATATAAGAATTGCAACTAAGTAAACAATAAATATAAAGACAACACTAGAATATACAGAGAAGCTGAGCCATTTTATTATATGGATATGAATCAGCTACACAATGTACAAAAGATGAGTAGATCTAGCCCAAGAGATGGCCTAGAATCGCCCTACAATGGTGGTGCAACTAGTATTGCATAACTGGTGAGCTTATAGGAAGCAACACTGCGTTTTCCATTCTACTGATGATATACATGTAAATGATGCAAAAGGAAATTCACATCTAGGGATATTATGAGCTTTGATGATGCCAAGATTCAAGATCTAGCCGATGTGATGGAAACCCAAGATAACCCAAAAAGGATTTTCCAGATCTACAACTTTGGAAAATCACCCTCCTAGGGTTTGATCCTTTGTCTGTTGGGTTTACATATCTGAAGATAGATCTGATATAAATATGGCTGCAATATGTTCTATAAGAATATTTTAGCTTTTAGGATTGATCCCTCCTTCAGATCTACAAGCTAGGAGCTTGAGATCTTGCCTTCTCTTCCTCCTCCTTTAGATTGCAGAAACTGAAAATGCATCTGCTACAGAAAATGCATTGTACAAGAGAGAGAGGCTCTATGCCTACTGAAATATGTTGCAATAGGCTCCATGCTGATGGAAATACTGATGGAAAGGTGAGGGGATGATCTATCACAGGATTACTAGCTGAAGTTCTAGCAAATTCCTTCCTCCTCTGGATCTGCAATGATGGACATCATAATTCTGGATGAAATTACTACTAATAGGAGGTAAATAATTCTTGGCCTAATGCTAGATATGAAATGAAGCCCTGGGAATGTTGATCTTCAAGCCCAAGGTGATAGGAATAATCCTACACCTGTTCTCTAGTTGAAATACTGAAGACAACCTCCACATCCAAACTAATCTTCAGAAATTGCGTAGTTCCTGAAGGTATATGTTCTGCAGATGATGGAAAATATAAGTGGCACCAATGCCTGATGTATAATGAAGTACAACCCTATTTCCAGAGCTAATCAAAGAAAGAGGAGGGATTCCCGACCAAGAACACCCTGTGCTAAACAACACTTGCAAACTTAGCTAAATAGCCAAATAAAGCTTGGAATGTCACATGACAATTCCAGATCTAAACAAACCTCAAAGTCTATAATCACTAGCCCCCTTTCATTGTTTCCCTCATCTCCTTTATATAGTTAATGAGCCTTCCCAAAACTGTGTTGTGCATGTAGACATGATCCTCCATGTTTGACTGCGCTGTCTCTCCAAGTCATTCATCATGTCTAGGTGCAACGTACACCCTCTCCATCATGTGTGCATTAATTGCACAACTTCCTCCATCACTTCATCATAAATGCTCTATGATATTTCATTAGATGCCTTCCATGATCTTAGTTGACTACTTCAACCTCTGTGATCTATCTCATTAATGAGACATGATCTCCAATTCCATTCACATTAGTAGTTGCTCCACTACCTCATTAAGTAGATCTAGGCTTAATTAATCCACATTCACATATAAAAAGTGGATATTTATTCATGTTGAGGATTATGGGTCCCTCCACCCTTTTATTTACTTAATTCATTAAGAAAATTAAGAACTCTAATATTCCAAACATCAAGTGAAAATTTGGGAATATTATAGTTGGTATGTGGAAGTCTGTGACTTAGTTGGATTTTCACATGTTAATAAGAGTTATTTTCCTCTTGTACGTCATGAGTATTTAAAATTTTTATTATATGTCTTGGATGGTTTTTCTATTGTTGTTATGATTATGGTTATATGCTAGTTATAAGCATGGTTTCATGATAGAGTCTAGTTATGGCTCTTAACATGTTTTGATTGGTAAATGAATGGTTATTGAATGCATGACCTAATAGATGTTCTTGCAGCCATTGTGAGAGGGCATTAGACCTTACTGATTGTTCTCAGATAAGTATAAAACCCCTATGTTCATATGTGCATTTATGACATGTAGATTACATGTTTAAAATGTGTTTAACGAAATTCCTAGTGTGTTTTATGTCAAGTTCTAAGTTGAGATTGAATGTTTAGCTTTGTCATTGTGTCAATTATGGTTATCTAATGAGTAGGTTAAAGTGAGTAAATATGGGGTGAGGTGGTTACAGAGTGGTATCAGAGCTCTTAGGTTCATCACTTGGACTGGATGGGAAGAATGTATTTTTCATGCATGAATCTCGGTTGTATATGTATTCACTATGCATGTCAATGTTTGTATGTTTTTTATGCATGTATTGTTATGGTTATGATTTTTGTGCATGAGGTCATGGTATGCAGTTGGTTTTTTCATGCATGATGTCGACATATTGATATTATTATGTATATATACATATATCGTGCTAATCTGGATTGATCTTGTAGACGAGACAACCTCTCCTTGACTTCATTGAGGCATGTTGATTATGTTTTTATTTGGTTTATCTGACATGGTATGTTTGCAGGAAGTAGATGTTCATGACAAGAAAATTGATGGACTATAGTTCACGTGATTTTCCCTATAGATCAGATGAGACACATGGTGATGAGTACTCCCCTCACATAACATATACATTGACAAGTTTGAAAAGGAAGAGATAAGAAGTGGAAATGAAGATAATGATAAGATCATTCAGTCACAAGAAAAACTTGCTAGGACACACGAGAAACAAGCATAGGTTAATGCAATGAATCTTCAGAGTTTATCATATTTACACACATTGACCACTTAGGATCACGTGATTTTCCCTATAGATCAGATGAGACACATGGTGATGAGTACTCCCCTCACATAACATATACATTGATAAGTTTGAAGGAAGAGATAAGAAGTGGAAATGAAGATAATGATAAGATCATTCAGTCACAAGAAAAACTTGCTAGGACACATGAGAAACAAGCATAGGTTAATGCAATGAATCTTCAGAGTTTATCATATTTATAGACATTGACCACTTAGGATCAGTCATGGACAGGAGTAAATGAAAAATGGTACATATGGCAGTAGGTCTCAATCAGGACACAGGTTGGATAGAGAGGATATAGTCAGATATGACATATTTCTACATACACCTAACCACAGGGGCAATGATCACGGGTTATATCCTAGTTTTGGTTCAGAGAGAGATTATGGTCATCTCCATCACATCTATATAAGAGGAATGAGAAGCAATATTTTCCAAAAGAGTTCAAGAATCAAAGCCACCTACATTTGATAGAAGAATGAAGAAGTCACAAGATCCAAAAACTTGGTTGCTTGGGATGAATAAATACTTCAGATTGCATGAATATTCAGGAAACATGAAAGCCATAATAGCTACTTTCAATATTAAAGGTAAATTAGAAATTTGGTGAGAAGACATGAATAATTTCAAAGGCATTCAGGAAGAGGATTTGAATTGGAGTGAATTTGAGATCATTTTAAGGAAGAAGTATCTATATGAAAGGTATTATGATGATAGGGAAAATAAGTTATATGAGTTGAAGATGAGATCTATGACAGAGGAGGAGTATACTAGCATATTTTTGGAATTTTTAAGATATGTGCCTTATCTTAAGGAGAAAAAAGATAAGATTCAGATATTCATTAGCAGGTTTTTGGTAGCGTTCAAGGACAAGATTGAGTTTTATGAGCCTAGATCACTAGAGGAAGCCATTAGAAATTTGAAGCATTCCTATGAGAGATAAAAGCACATGTGTGAATCTAAACAGGATTAGAAAGGTAATGATGAGACTAAGGGAAAATGGGATAAGAAGCAAGGAAGACTATTGGACACATGTAACAAAGAGAATTCAACGCCGCACAAGAAGTCCAGCGCATCTGACAGAGGACATGGATTTAATTATGAGGAGCAGAATAAGGGTGATGGAAGCAAGCCTTTATAGTGTTGGACTTGTGGATAGGATAATCATAGGAGCTATTGTTTGCAACATTAGGGTTGCAAACCAAAAATCTATAGTGCTCAGGAGGCACAAATAATGGGGGATGTTGGACATAGTATTCCTCATATTTATACGTTGTTGGATAGTAGGGAGGAAGATCAATAGGAATTTATTATTGATATGTATGATAATCTTTGTGATAAAATTGTTTCTAATTTGATTGAACATGGATATAATTATAGTTATGTTAATCTTGACCTGGTGGATAAGTGTGGTTTGAATAAAGAAGTGCATGTAGATTCATGGTTAGTACTATTGGCTACATGTACTAAGAAAAAAGTTCATCATTGGGTAAGAGCTTGTGCATTTGAGTTGAATGGTATGTCTACATCAATGAATATAAATGTGCTTCTGTTGGGATCATACAATATGCTTCTGGGTATGGATTGGTTGTATCTTCACAGGACTAAGGTGGATTGCTATGAAAATGTTATTGAGTGCTTAGATGAAAATGGAGAAAAAACAATCTTACAGGGTAAGAAGAAGGAAACATCAGTTAGTATGGTTCCAGCATTGCAGAAAAAGCATAGTCACAAGAAAGGGTGTGTATTATTTCTAGTTCATATTTCTAGGGATAAAGGTGAGGATGCAAAATTCTTCAAGAGGTACCTGGTTTTACAATAGTTTTAGGATGTGTTCCCAACAGATATTTCAGAGTTTCCACCTCACACAGAAGTTGAATTTTCAATTGATTTGGTACCAGGGGAAACACTATCATCAAAGGGACCTTATAGGATGAGCCTTCCAGATTTAGTGAACTGAAGTTGCAGTTGAAGGAAATGTTGGACAAGGGATACATTAGGCCAAGTGTGTTTCCTTGGGGTGCACCATTGTTGCTTGTGAAGAAGGATGACACTCTTAGGTTATGCATTGACTACAAACAGTTGAATAAGGTCACCATAAAGAGCAGGTATGTTTTGTTGAGGATTGATGACTTTTTTGACCTGTTGAAGGCATAAGCGGTGTTCTCGAAGATCGATTTGAGATCATGTTATCATCAAGTACACATCAAAGAAGAGGATATATACAAGATTCCTTCTGAACTAGGTGTGGGCATTATGATTTTGTTGTGGTTTCATTTGGTTTGACTAATGCTCCAACTAATTTCATGTGTTTGATGAATAATACCTTGTGTCCCTATCTTGAAAAGTTTGTGATGGTATTAATTGATGATATACTGATATATTCTAAGAATGGGGAAGAGCATGCAAAACATTTGGAAGTAGTGTTAAAAATTTTGAGAGAAAAACAACTGCATTCCAAGCTTAGTAAATGTAGTTTATTTCAAAGGTACATTACTTGGGACATGTTGTCTCAAAGGAAGACATAATAGTGTATCTAGAAAATATAAGATCTATCATCGAATGGGAAGCTCCTAGTAATGTGGATGAGGCCATATTAATCATGGGGTTGGCAGGTTATTACAGGATTTTCATCAAGAATTTCACGTGGATGTCCTACCCTATTACATCATTACAGTGAAAAGGAAATAAATTTGAATGGATAGAGGAATGTGCAACGATTTTTGAGTAGTTGAAGCAATTTCTTAAGAATCCTCTAGTTCTAAAGATTGCAGATCTGGAAAAAGAGTTTGTGGTATGTATAGATGCTCACAAGATAGGACTTGGTGGGGTTTTGATGTAGGAAGGACAGGTAGTGTGCTACGAATCAAGGAAACTGAATGAGTCGAGTAGAATTATGTGACACATGATCTTAAGTTGGCAACTATAATCCATTCATTGAATATGTAGAGACATTATATTCTTGGCAGGAGGTTCATCTTGATGAGTGGTCACAGTGGATTGATATATTTTTTTGACCAACCTAATTTGGATACAAGTCAAGCTAGGTGGTTTTCCATGATCAGTGAGTTTTACTTCAAGATCAGGTACATTAAAGGAAAAGAGAATAGGGTTGCAGATGCTCTTAGCAGCAGAGTGCAAGTAAATTACATAGCATCTATGACTTCATATGGGACAAATTTATAGGATTATATCTTGCATATAGGAAAATAGGATGATAGGTACTAGCAGCTTAAGCACATGTTACAACAGTAGGGTACAAGTGAACATGATGTGCACTATCATCTCACCGTAGATGGTTTGGTAAGATTTAGGGACAAGATCTATGTGTCAGACAACAGTGAGCTTAAGAAGCTTATCTTGAGGGAATTTCATGTTAAACCATATTTAGGTCATAATGGATATCATAATACATTGACATCAGTTAATAAGTTATACCATTGGCCAAATCCAAAGAAAGAGGTGGCAGAGTTTGTTGCAAGATGCTTGGATTTTCGACAGGTAAAAGAAGAGTTTAAGCATCCAGGTGGATTATTGCAGCCAATTTTGATTCAGAGTAGAAATGGGAAGTCATTTCCATGGACTTCATTACAAGGTTTTCGAGGACATCTAGACAACATTATTATATTATGGTTGTGGTTTACAGGTTGATAAAGGTATCTCACTTCATTCTAGTGAAATATACTTAATCATCTAGTGAGGTAGCACAAGTCTTCATCAGAGATATAATGAGGTTTTGTGCTATTCCCAGGAAATATTATGTTAGAACAAGATGCTAAGTTCACTTCCAAGTTTTGGAAAGAGTTATTTGAAGGTTTGGGGAAAAATTTGGCCTTGAGTAAAGCTTATCATCAACAAATAGATGTAAAGACAGAGAGGTTCAATAGGGTTTTGGAGGACATGTTGAGAATGTATTTCAAACATCAACAACAAAAGTGAGAAGAATATATTCCACTAGTGGAGTTTTTGTATAATAATTGGTATTAGGAATATTTAAGGATGATTCTTTTTAAGGAAATTTATGGGTGGTGTTGTAATACTCCTATCAGTTGGAGTGGTCTAGTGAATAGGGTGTTGATTGAATCAAACATGTTGGAAGAGATGGAACATGAAATGCAAGTTATCGTAAAGGAAACACGTGATAGTAAAAAGAGTTATGAAAATCAACATAGGTGTTTAAGGAGTTTCAAGTTGGGGAATAGGTCTACTTGTGCATCAAGCCCAAAAATAGCTCTTGGAAGATTTGATCATGTGTTAATATGCCACCTTATTATTGTGGAAATTTAAATATTCTTGAGAGGATTGGACTAGTAGCCTACTGAATTTCACTACCTATAACAATGAAATTCCATGAAGTTTTCCATGTGTCACTTATTAAGAAGTATGTGATAGATGTTGACCACATGATTTATTGTTCTGTATTGTAGGTGGAACCAGAAGGAGAATTCCAGTTGGAACCTCAGTGAATTTTGCAGCAAAATATTCCCATGCTCTGGAATCGAGCAATTGAGCAAGTTAAAGTGTAGTGTAAGCACTTTGGGCTCGATGAAGCTACATGAGAGATGATTGATCAGATGCGGATATGTATTCTTCTCTATTCGCTGGTTAAGTAGAAATATTTGATATATGTTTTGATGTTGTGTTTTGGTTATGTATATATGCATATCTATGTTAGAAATATCACATTGAGTTGTGTTAGAAAGCTCTAATAAGTGGTATGGTGCTCATGACATGTTGAATGCGTTTTCAGTAGATGGATATGATGTAAATGTTGCATCAAGTTTTGTTATAAAGCTCCATGGGTAGCATGTGTTTTTTTCTTTATAAGTATCATTGAACACCAAGGACAGTGTTTCCCCAAGGGGGATAATTCTCTAACTGATCAGAATCTGAATCAGGGGAAAAAATTTGCTCAAAAATTCAAAGTGTTCGGAATGGTGTGGAACCAAAACGACTGTGACCGGCTCGTCCCCCTGATTCTGACACAATTTGTTTCATTGAAAAAAAACTGCTATTCAGAAAAAACATATATTCCAGGATATATTCCTGGAATATTCCCACAAGTGGGCCAATGCGTTGGTTCCACTTGTCTTATTGTGATTGGTGGAATTCTGGGTGTGTTGGAAAGTTTCTATTGGTTGTTGGAAGATCCAATGGGATACTGACATATGGCCAGCCCAGAGGCCAACATGTGCCCCTCCCAAAGGTGTAAATGTGGCTAAGGGTTAAAGGCCGAAATATTATTTGGTGGGGCAAACTTTTATGGAGGCGCAGGGCTCAACCCTGTGACCTCCCACACACAATGCCCACAGTTTACCACCAAGCCACCACCATATGTCTTAATAGACATGGGGCACAAGTTGTATTTGAAGTTTCAAATTAAAATGGGTGGGGAACGAATGGGGCCAACCCCTCACACATTTGACCACGACACATGACCAGAGGCGGAGGCCAACGTTAATTGCGCCATTAGTGCATTAAACTACACACTAATCTGTGCTTAGCACTAATTAAGTGCGAGTTGAATTAGGTGGAGTTTTTGGCAGAGCACCAAATTTGGCGGAGTTGCTAAATTAACTTGATTTAACTCCAGTCTGCCAGATTTGGTGGAGGTTTTCTAGGAAAAACTGCTAGATGTTATAACTTGGGCCGATTTCAACCAAATTAAGTACAGGAAGAGGCTAGGTAGCCATTCTTGAGCATTTTGGACTCATTGGAATAGGTTTCATAGGTAGAGGAGCACTTCTTGATGGTGTTTTCTCCACTTGAATATAAAATATGCTAGGGCCACCAGGAGAGGAGGCCATACCTAGAGGACCTGTAGACCAATTAAAGAACCAAAAGAGGCTACTTAGGGGTTTATGGATAATTTGAATCCATTGGTAACTTAGGTTTTTTTTTTAGAGCACATCTTCAAGTTCAAATTGCAGGTTGAACCAGGAGGGTATATGGATCATTCAGATATTGAGCCAGTTCTTGGAGGGGTTTGAGATGGAGATGATCTTGCAAGGATCTTCTAGCCTCCATATTTTTGAAGCAATAGCCTTTGGACCAGTGCTGTGGCATTTTTCTCATCCTTTCTCTTTATGTGTTTTAGAGAAAAAGAATGTTGATTTACTTACAGTTATTTAAGTAAAAATTTGATGCTCTTTCATATTTGAGTAAGGAATCTTGGTAAGATGCCCATGTTTTGTTGATAGTTTCAGGCTTGACTATAAGTCAGAAAGTGTATGGTAAAGGGACTTTGCAGGATTTGTTTCTTTTTAGGAGAAACTTATCATTTCAGTTCAGCACATTGATGTACTCTTCATTTTGAATTTTGAGAATAATAACAATGAATCATGCCTTAAAGCTTATTCAAGGAGATGTAGCCCAGGAAGAGCAAACTCCTTCATCAAATGGCTTGTGTCTTGTTGTTTGATGTATTTTACTTTCTTGCTTTTAATGATTTCATATCTACAACTTATTCACGGAATTACACATTGAAAGACACCAAAATTTAATTCTTGTGATAATCTGATACCTCAGTAAGAATCCCATGCACATAAGAAACAATCATTTCTAATACTGATGAGGGAGCTTGCATATCAATAACAATTTTTCCCATATTCAAGTCAATTTGGTATCAGAGCATGAGGTTGATTGTTTCTTGTGCTGCTTTGTGAAAAGAGGGTTGACTATTTGTAAGGTGAAAATGCTTACCAGGTTGAAGATATGGAGAGGAGAAGGAAAACTTGTTGGTATAGCTTCCCAAGTAGGAACAAGGAGAAGGAGGCTAGGGTTACCACAAGATCCACCTCAAGTTTCACCTCCAGAGAGTATTGAGGCTTCGAAGAGCATATCTCAAGGAGAAGAGCCTACAAGTCTCACAAGGGAATAAGGTAAAACGAATGGTGTTTCACCACCATATTCACCACAAACTTCATTGTTTTATAAAAATTTGATGCAATTTTTTGGTGTAGAAAATCCTTCCAAGATGGAAGATGGAAATATTTGTGCTTTCTGTCCACATGATGTGGAAGAGGTTCAATCGACACCTTATGTTGAGGAGTTGAAAGAAGAAGACAAAAGAGTCCAAGAGAACACTAGTTTGAGAATTTAGAAGGAGTATGAAACAATCTTTGTGTCTCAATCAAGAGATGAGACAAATGATGAGCATGCATATGCTTCTTATTTATATGCACATATTGATGAAAATTATTTTGTAGCCTTTGAAAGACACAACAAAGGTATTGGGTCAAAGATCTTGGAAAATATGGGATACCAAGAAGGCTTAGGTCTTGGTGTAAATCAATAAGGCATCAAGAACCCAATAGAGGCGAAAGAAAATCCTAAGCATGAAGGCTTCGGGTATGTTGCACCCGAAGAATGGTCTTCCGATGACAGTTATTGGGTATCATGAACCTAGTATCAAAAAAGAGGACATGAAGAAGAAAGGTGTTGGGCTTTGCATCCAGAGCTTGTAGCTATTTGGTTATCTGGATAGAAGCCACTGAAATGGTTTTATATTTTACATTGCATGTTGCATGTTTATGCCAAGAAGGTGATTGAAAGTGGAGTATGTTAACTCACTTTATTACTATAAAATTTGTTCATTTAAACTTTAAATACATGTACATATGAATGGATTTCTTGTACTTATGATTGTACTTGTGAGAGAGTTGAAGAATTGTATACATGCATGAGATTTTGTGTGTATGAACAACGGAATTTTGATGATTTCATTGTGATTGAACATGCATAAGTAATTAACATGTGTTGGTTGATTATTGTGTGTTGCATGCATGTCATATCAACTTGGAAGATTTTATTTTGTCTCCAAATATGAAAAGGAGATGTTGACGAAGTTTTTCACATGATGTGAAATTCATTTTGTTTGGGAAAAGAATCGTCAAGTTGTTACACATGCTTATGATTAACTTGAGAGTTAGTCTTTTGAAGAGGCATGTTTTTGTCGACTTGTGTTTGGTTGATAAGTTTTGAGACCAAGATGTGAGAGTACATGGAGATGTTCACATAATGGGAAATTAGTTGTTTTAAAGGAGCAAGATGATATTTCGTCAATTTGTTTCTTACAGGATGTGCTTGTTTGTGACAAGATGTCAAGAAAGTTTGTAGCCATTGTATACATGTTATGTGTTGATGCTAAGAAGAGAAGGAGATGGCGAATGCATTCTTTTAGATGTGGAATTTGGAACCGAGTAGGTAAAATAATGTTCATTTCTTCTTCTTTTTTACTGATAGTTGAATTCATTTTTTTAGTTCACTCCAATGGGCTTATTGGAAAGGTGGTTTCCAAAAGAGAAGCTTGCATCGAATGCATGTTTTTTGCAAAGGAGGAACATGTTTCAGAGTGGGAAGGAAAGGTAACTTTCCAAGCACAGAGGAATCAATTTGGTACAACAAAGAGTTATATCAGTCAACAAGTGCTAGATTGGGTCAACAGGAAAAGGAGAAAAAGTGGTTGAAGAGCCAAGCCATTTGCAAGGCAAGGCAAGGCATGTCACTGGCCGAAGTGGTTTTCATGATGATTTCTCCAAGTATAATCAAGATGATAGAACTTGGGAGACATAAGAGTATTGAGCTCTTAGAGATAAACAACTTTTGTGGGTCCAAAAGCATGTCAGTGGGAAGGTGGGATCGGAAGTTGAATCAGGGGCAAAAATTTGCTCAAAAATTCATAGTGTTCAGAATGGTGTGTAACCTAAATGAATGCGATCGGCTCATCGCCCTGATTCCGACTCAATTTGTTTCATCGAAAACCGACTCCGTATGAAGGAGTTAAAGCCCGCCGACCGTCATGCAGAACAAGAAAAATTTGGGCAGATGCTCACAAGGATGGTGACTAGGCATTCATACAACCCAGTCAACAAAAAGGTATATTCCAAGGAATATTACTTGAAATATTTGCACAGGTCAGCCAATGTGGTGGTGCCACTTGTCTTGTTGTCTTTGGTGGAATTATGGGTGTGTTGGCAATTTATGTTTGGCTATTGGAAGAGCCAATGGGATGCTGACACGTGGCCAGCCTGGAGGCCGCCACGTGCGCCTCCCAAAGATGTAAATGTGGCTAATGGTCATAGGCCAAAATATTATTTGGTGGGGAAATTTTTTATGGAGGTGCAGGCTCGACCCCGCGACCACCCGCACACCATGCCCACGGTTTACCACTAAGCCACCACCATATGTATTAATAGACATGGGGTGCAAGTCATAATTGAAGTTTCAAATTGAAATGGGCGGGGAATGAATGGAGCCAACCCCTCACACATATGACCGTGGTGCATGAACAGAGGTAAAGGCCAACGTTAATTGCATCATTAGCGCATTAAACCACCCACTAATACGTGCTTAGCACTAATTAACTCCGAGTTTAATTTGGCAGAGCACCAACTTAGGCAGAGTTGCTAAATTAACTCTAGTTAACTCCAATATGCTAGATTTGGTGGAGGTTTTCTAGGAGAAACTACCAGATGTCATAACTTGGGAAGATTCCGACCAAATTGAGTACAAGAAGAGGCTAGGTAGCCATTCTTGAGCATTTTGGACTCATTGGAATAGGTTTTAGAGGCATAGGTGAACTTCTTGATGGTGTTTTCTCCACTTGAAGATAAAATATGCCAGGGCCACCAGGAGAGGAGGCCATGCCTAGAGGAATTGTAGACCAATTGAAGAACCATAAGAGGCTACTCAGGGGTTTAACGATGCTCTAAATCCATTGGTAACTTTTGTTTTCTATTTAGAGCACATCTTCAATTTCAAATTGCAGGTTGAACTAGGAGGGTATATGGATCATTCAGATTTTGAGCCAATTATTGAGGGCATTGAGATGGAGATGATCTTGTAGGGATATTCCAACCTCCATATGTTTGCAGTAGCAACCTTTGCAACAATGTTGTAGCATTTTTCTCATATTTTATCTCTACGTGTGTTAGAGAAAAAGACCGTTGATGTAATTAGAGTTATTGAAGTACAAATTTGATGCTCTTTCATATTTGAGTAAGGGATCTTGATAACATGCCCATGTGTTGCTGATAGTTTCAGTCTTGATTATAGGTCATAAAGTGTATGGTAAAGAGACTTTGTAGGAGTTGTTTCTTTTTAGGAGAAACTTACCATTTCAGTTCAACACGTTGATGCACTTTTCATTTTGAATTTTGAGCATAAGAAAAATGAATCATGCCTTAGAGATGATTCAAGGAGATGTAGCCCAGGCAGGGAAAACTCCTTCATCAAATGGCTTGTGTCTTGTTGTTTGATTTATTTTCCTTTCTTGTGTTTAATGATTTCATGTATAAAACTTATTCATGGAATTACACATTGAAAGACACCAAAAATAAATTCTTGTGATAATCTGATACCTCAGTAAGAATCCCATGCACATAAGAAACAAGCATTTCTAATATTGATGAGGGAGATTGCATAGCAATAACAAGTTTTCCCATATTCAGATCAGTAACATCCCCAGTTAAAAATCCATGTAATAAATTTAATAAAGGCAAAATAAGACCAGGGTCATGGGACACATATTCCAAGCTGAATGTTGGGAAAAAACATAGTGATGGGTATCACTTGTGATTAATTTATGGCTATGGATATTTGCAAAGAAAATGGAAAAGGAGAAGGCAAAGAGAAATTTATTGAAATTTTATTTATGAAATAAAAGGAAATATGAGAAAAGGAAGG